>JBBGZY010001841.1:0-582500 GCA_037952925.1 Lithobates clamitans | reverse complement strand
GCGCGTCACGGCCCATAATTCACTGCGGCATCGCAGTGCATTGCTTCCTGATGATTGGCCAAGCATGCACTATGACCCGCATGCTTGGCCAATCACAGCGCCGCCTGAACAGAGAGCCATAATTGGCCAAAGCCAAGGAGGCTTTGGCCAATTATGGCTCAGGGGATTTAGTACACGCCCCACACTATATAAGGCCGCCTGCACGGCGGCCCTGTGTAGTGTGTGTTCCGGCGTTCATTGAGAGAGAGAGAGAGACAGACAGTGTCATTTGATTTGAGTTAGATAGATTAGGCAGAACAGTCAGTCAGTTAGCTGCACTTACAGTGTATTGTGTATATATATGCATCCCAGGTGTTGCATATATATATATATATATACACTGTATTCAGTTTAGCTAGATCCGTTCCTGTTATCTTCTAGACTATTTACATTTAGTGCAGTGCGTCCTGCTCACAGTGTTCAGCTAGATCCGTTCCTGTTATCTTCTAGACTATTTACATTTAGTGCAGTGCGTCCTGCTCACAGTGTTCAGCTAGATCCGTTCCTGTTATCTTCCTACTGACAGGCAGGCTTGTCTGGTTACAGTATATAAAGCTACCTGAAGAAAATTACTGGTGTTCTATTTGATCCTATTAGTACCACGGTCAGGCAGCTAGACTATTTACATTTAGTACAGTGCGTCCTGCTCACAGTGTTCAGCTAGATCCGTTCCTGTTATCTTCCTACTGACAGGCAGGCTTGTCTGGTTACAGTATATAAAGCTACCTGAAGAAAATTACTGGTGTTCTGTTTGATCCTATTAGTACCACGGTCAGGCAGCTAGACTATTTACATTTAGTACAGTGCGTCCTGCTCACAGTGTTCAGCTAGATCCGTTCCTGTTATCTTCCTACTGACAGGCAGGCTTGTCTGGTTACAGTATATAAAGCTACCTGAAGAAAATTACTGGTGTTCTATTTGATCCTATTAGTACCACGGTCCGGCAGCTAGACTATTTACATTTAGTACAGTGCGTCCTGCTCACAGTGTTCAGCTAGATCCGTTCCTGTTATCTTCTAGACTATTTACATTTAGTGCAGTGCGTCCTGCTCACAGTGTTCAGCTAGATCCGTTCCTGTTATCTTCCTACTGACAGGCAGGCTTGTCTGGTTACAGTATATAAAGCTACCTGAAGAAAATTACTGGTGTTCTATTTGATCCTATTAGTACCACTGTCAGGCAGCTATACTATTTACATTTAGTACAGTGCGTCCTGCTCACAGTGTTCAGCTAGATCCGTTCCTGTTATCTTCTAGACTATTTACATTTAGTGCAGTGCGTCCTGCTCACAGTGTTCAGCTAGATCCGTTCCTGTTATCTTCTAGACTATTTACATTTAGTGCAGTGCGTCCTGCTCACAGTGTTCAGCTAGATCCGTTCCTGTTATCTTCCTACTGACAGGCAGGCTTGTCTGGTTACAGTATATAAAGCTACCTGAAGAAAATTACTGGTGTTCTATTTGATCCTATTAGTACCACGGTCAGGCAGCTAGACTATTTACATTTAGTACAGTGCGTCCTGCTCACAGTGTTCAGCTAGATCCGTTCCTGTTATCTTCCTACTGACAGGCAGGCTTGTCTGGTTACAGTATATAAAGCTACCTGAAGAAAATTACTGGTGTTCTGTTTGATCCTATTAGTACCACGGTCAGGCAGCTAGACTATTTACATTTAGTACAGTGCGTCCTGCTCACAGTGTTCAGCTAGATCCGTTCCTGTTATCTTCCTACTGACAGGCAGGCTTGTCTGGTTACAGTATATAAAGCTACCTGAAGAAAATTACTGGTGTTCTATTTGATCCTATTAGTACCATGGTCCGGCAGCTAGACTATTTACATTTAGTACAGTGCGTCCTGCTCACAGTGTTCAGCTAGATCCGTTCCTGTTATCTTCCTACTGACAGGCAGGCTTGTCTGGTTACAGTATATAAAGCTACCTGAAGAAAATTACTGGTGTTCTATTTGATCCTATTAGTACCACTGTCAGGCAGCTATACTATTTACATTTAGTACAGTGCGTCCTGCTCACAGTGTTCAGCTAGATCCGTTCCTGTTATCTTCTAGACTATTTACATTTAGTGCAGTGCGTCCTGCTCACAGTGTTCAGCTAGATCCGTTCCTGTTATCTTCTAGACTATTTACATTTAGTGCAGTGCGTCCTGCTCACAGTGTTCAGCTAGATCCGTTCCTGTTATCTTCCTACTGACAGGCAGGCTTGTCTGGTTACAGTATATAAAGCTACCTGAAGAAAATTACTGGTGTTCTATTTGATCCTATTAGTACCACGGTCAGGCAGCTAGACTATTTACATTTAGTACAGTGCGTCCTGCTCACAGTGTTCAGCTAGATCCGTTCCTGTTATCTTCCTACTGACAGGCAGGCTTGTCTGGTTACAGTATATAAAGCTACCTGAAGAAAATTACTGGTGTTCTGTTTGATCCTATTAGTACCACGGTCAGGCAGCTAGACTATTTACATTTAGTACAGTGCGTCCTGCTCACAGTGTTCAGCTAGGTCCGTTCCTGTTATCTTCCTACTGACAGGCAGGCTTGTCTGGTTACAGTATATAAAGCTACCTGAAGAAAATTACTGGTGTTCTATTTGATCCTATTAGTACCATGGTCCGGCAGCTAGACTATTTACATTTAGTACAGTGCGTCCTGCTCACAGTGTTCAGCTAGATCTGTTCCTGTTATCTTCTAGACTATTTACATTTAGTGCAGTGCGTCCTGCTCACAGTGTTCAGCTAGATCCGTTCCTGTTATCTTCTAGACTATTTACATTTAGTGCAGTGCGTCCTGCTCACAGTGTTCAGCTAGATCCGTTCCTGTTATCTTCCTACTGACAGGCAGGCTTGTCTGGTTACAGTATATAAAGCTACCTGAAGAAAATTACTGGTGTTCTATTTGATCCTATTAGTACCACGGTCAGGCAGCTAGACTATTTACATTTAGTACAGTGCGTCCTGCTCACAGTGTTCAGCTAGATCCGTTCCTGTTATCTTCCTACTGACAGGCAGGCTTGTCTGGTTACAGTATATAAAGCTACCTGAAGAAAATTACTGGTGTTCTGTTTGATCCTATTAGTACCACGGTCAGGCAGCTAGACTATTTACATTTAGTACAGTGCGTCCTGCTCACAGTGTTCAGCTAGATCCGTTCCTGTTATCTTCCTACTGACAGGCAGGCTTGTCTGGTTACAGTATATAAAGCTACCTGAAGAAAATTACTGGTGTTCTATTTGATCCTATTAGTACCACGGTCCGGCAGCTAGACTATTTACATTTAGTACAGTGCGTCCTGCTCACAGTGTTCAGCTAGATCTGTTCCTGTTATCTTCTAGACTATTTACATTTAGTGCAGTGCGTCCTGCTCACAGTGTTCAGCTAGATCCGTTCCTGTTATCTTCTAGACTATTTACATTTAGTGCAGTGCGTCCTGCTCACAGTGTTCAGCTAGATCCGTTCCTGTTATCTTCCTACTGACAGGCAGGCTTGTCTGGTTACAGTATATAAAGCTACCTGAAGAAAATTACTGGTGTTCTGTTTGATCCTATTAGTACCACGGTCAGGCAGCTAGACTATTTACATTTAGTACAGTGCGTCCTGCTCACAGTGTTCAGCTAGATCCGTTCCTGTTATCTTCCTACTGACAGGCAGGCTTGTCTGGTTACAGTATATAAAGCTACCTGAAGAAAATTACTGGTGTTCTATTTGATCCTATTAGTACCACGGTCCGGCAGCTAGACTATTTACATTTAGTACAGTGCGTCCTGCTCACAGTGTTCAGCTAGATCCGTTCCTGTTATCTTCTAGACTATTTACATTTAGTGCAGTGCGTCCTGCTCACAGTGTTCAGCTAGATCCGTTCCTGTTATCTTCTAGACTATTTACATTTAGTGCAGTGCGTCCTGCTCACAGTGTTCAGCTAGATCCGTTCCTGTTATCTTCCTACTGACAGGCAGGCTTGTCTGGTTACAGTATATAAAGCTACCTGAAGAAAATTACTGGTGTTCTATTTGATCCTATTAGTACCACGGTCAGGCAGCTAGACTATTTACATTTAGTACAGTGCGTCCTGCTCACAGTGTTCAGCTAGATCCGTTCCTGTTATCTTCCTACTGACAGGCAGGCTTGTCTGGTTACAGTATATAAAGCTACCTGAAGAAAATTACTGGTGTTCTATTTGATCCTATTAGTACCACGGTCAGGCAGCTAGACTATTTACATTTAGTACAGTGCGTCCTGCTCACAGTGTTCAGCTAGATCCGTTCCTGTTATCTTCCTACTGACAGGCAGGCTTGTCTGGTTACAGTATATAAAGCTACCTGAAGAAAATTACTGGTGTTCTGTTTGATCCTATTAGTACCACGGTCAGGCAGCTAGACTATTTACATTTAGTACAGTGCGTCCTGCTCACAGTGTTCAGCTAGATCCGTTCCTGTTATCTTCCTACTGACAGGCAGGCTTGTCTGGTTACAGTATATAAAGCTACCTGAAGAAAATTACTGGTGTTCTATTTGATCCTATTAGTACCACGGTCGGGCAGCTAGACTATTTACATTTAGTACAGTGCGTCCTGCTCACAGTGTTCAGCTAGATCCGTTCCTGTTATCTTCCTACTGACAGGCAGGCTTGTCTGGTTACAGTATATAAAGCTACCTGAAGAAAATTACGGGTGTTCTATTTGATCCTATTAGTACCACGGTCAGGCAGCTAGACTATTTACATTTAGTACAGTGCGTCCTGCTCACAGTGTTCAGCTAGATCCGTTCCTGTTATCTTCCTACTGACAGGCAGGCTTGTCTGGTTACAGTATAAAAAGCTACCTGAAGAAAATTACTGGTGTTCTATCCCAGCTTAGTGCAGCTACAGGCCATTAGTATGTCTGGAAGGCCAAGAAGGACTGGCAGACAGTCACAAGCCAATAAGAGAGGGCAAGCAGGCTCTGTGTCTAGTGCTGGTCGTGGAGACGGTGCATCCTCATCAGCACGTGGCCATGGGACACGCTTTGCCTTTTTTTCGGCAGCTGGCCGTGTTGAGCCACAACATGCGGAAGACTGTCACTAATCGTACTCACCGAGGCCGAGATGCCGAGAGCGGTTTTGCCCTTGCGACTAAGCGCAGCTCGCCCCCTGGAGTTGGTACAGGGAGAGAACGGCACGAAGAGGCACAGGCTCCGCAATGGACTGCGGAAGACTTGCTTGTGGAGCCTTGACGTAGACGAGCCGCTGTGCAGGTATTTAGCAGGTAAGGTGCAGCTGAAGACCACAGGCGGGAAATCCAGAACCAGGCTGGGGATCAAACACCGGGGTGGTGCTATGGCACTGCAGGATCTGCAAGGTAGGGAGAACAAGGGAAGAGAGTCCAGGTACAAGCAATAAGGTAAGGCTAGGAGACAGGAGACAGTCCAAGTAGCAGGCCGAGGGTCAAACACAGGAGATAGGTGGGAATCCGATAAACAGGCCGAGGTCAAGTCCAGGAGAGAGGCAAAGAGAAATCCGAGGGCAAATTCGGGTCACAACGGGTAATCAAGCAGAGATACAGGACACAAGTTCAGGCAACACAGGAAGCTGAGACAAACCAGCAACTTGTGTGATTCTCTGAGTGCCTTTTATAGGCCGCCCAGGGAATCACGTTGGGTGTGCACCAATGCGCGTGCGCGAGCGCCGTAGCGCCGAGCCACGAACGCGCATGCGCCGGAACGTCGTTCCGCAGGGAATGCGTGAGAAACGACCGGAACGGAACGAGGGCATCTTCTGACAGTGCCCCCCCCTGAGGGGTGGCCTCTGGACACCCAAGGTTGACATTAGTTCTGGATGTTCCCGGTGAAATGCCTGGAGAAGCTGTGGAGCATGTAGATTCCTGGCTGGTTCCCAGGAGTTATCCTCAGGAGGATACCCCTTCCATTTAATCAAGTACTGAAGTTGTCTACCATTTTTTCTGCAATTTAGGATTTTTTCCACCTCAAACTCGTCTTCTCCGTCGATTAGGACCGGTGGTGGTGGAGGTCTCTCTCTGTCCGAAAAAGGGCTGGGAACAATAGGTTTTAAGAGAGATGCATGAAAGACTGGATGCACCTTGTACGCATCAGGTAAAGCTAGTTCAAAGGCTACTGGGTTGATTACCCTTTTTATTTTGAAAGGACCTATAAACTTTGGCCCCAGTTTCCGGGAGGGAATTGGCAGTCTGAGATGGATAGTTGATAGCCATACCTCCTCGCCTACTTTAAAAGCCGGGTTCTCCTTCCTTCCCCTGTTGTAGTATTTTTGGAAGTCATCCTGAGCCTTTTGCATTGCTGCTTTGATCCTTTGGAAATTTGACTGGATGGAACTTACTCGGTCCTGCACGGCAGGGACCGCTAATTCAGGAATGGAAACTGGAAGAAAGGAAGGGTGGAATCCAAAATTAGACCAGAAGGGTGTCTGGTTGGTAGCGGAATGGATGGAGTTATTATATGCAAATTCTGCGTATGGCAAGAGGGAGGACCATTCATCCTGGGAATCGGAACAGAAGCATCGGAGGTATTGCTCCAGGGTTTGATTTGTCCTCTCCGTCTGACCGTTACTTTGAGGATGATAAGCGGAGGATAGACAAATCTTTATTTCCAAGGTCTTGCATAATTCTTTCCAGAATTTTGAAGTGAATTGAGCCCCTCTGTCAGAGGTGATGCTCACCGGGGTACCATGAAGCCTGACAATTTCCTTAAAAAACATGTTGGCAGTAGCAGAGGCAGAGGGAGTACCCACCATGGGCAGGAAGTGTGCCATCTTTGAAAGTCGATCAATTACGACAAAGATAGTCGTGAACCCCCCTGATGGAGGCAAATCTACAATAAAGTCCATGGAGATTTCTGCCCATGGGCGTTCAGGAATGGACAAGGGTTTAAGCAGGCCCCATGACTTCGTATTTGAGCCCTTGCTGCGCTGGCAGGGAATGCAGGATGACACATAGTTCTTGCAGTCCTGTCTCCAGCCTGGCCACCAGAAGAAACGTGAGATCAGCTCCATGGTCTTTTGTGACCCAAAATGGCCTGCTAGCTTGTGGTCGTGAAAGGACTGTAAGGTTAGGAGCCTAGATTCCAGCGGAACAAAGATTTTTCCATGAGACCAAAACAGATCATTGTGTTTTTCCATAGAAGATACGTGGTGTTTAGAGCATTGAGCGGATGCGGATTTGATTGCGGACATTAGGTCCCCTTGCGTAACTAGGAGGAAATTCTGCTGAGACAAGATGGTACTTGGCTCTGTTACCTGAGAAGTTTCATGAAACATCCTTGAAAGTGCATCCGCTTTTCCATTCTTTGATCCGGGTCTATACGAAATATGGAAGTTAAACCGGGAAAAGAAGAGGGCCCATCGGGCTTGCCTGGGTCTTAGCCGTTTAGCTGTTCGCAGGTATTCCAGGTTCTTGTGGTCAGTAAATATCAAGATAGGATTGGACGCCCCTTCAAGCAGATACCTCCACTCCTCTAAGGCGAATTTGATGGCCAATAATTCTCTATCGCGTACATCATAATTTCTTTCAGGGATGCTTAGTTTCCGGGATGCAAAAGCCACGGGATGCAGTAGAGCCTTGGGCCCTTGTCTTTGTGAAAGGATGGCACCAGTAGCTGTCTCCGAGGCATCGACTTCCAGAATGAAAGGCAAGGCTGGATCCGGGTGTTGTAAGACTGGTGCTGAGGAGAACAGTGCTTTTAATTTTAAGAATGCTTCCTGAGCCTCCAGAGACCAATGAAAACGATTATGCTGACGTGTAAGTTGAGTGATGGGGGCTACGATGGCCGAGAATCCTACAATAAATCTTCGGTAAAAATTTGAAAAACCTAAGAACCGTTGTACCCCTTTTCTATCTACAGGGGCTGGCCACTCTTGGATTGCTTTGACCTTCTGGGGGTCCATTGCAACGCCATCAATTGAGATTATGAATCCTAGAAACTGTACTGTAGTCTTTTCGAATTCGCATTTCTCTGCCTTAAGGTATAGTTTGTGTTTCCTGAGGATCGAAAGAACCAGTTTGACATGTGCCCGATGAAGCTCTATGGTAGCTGAGAAGATGAGAATGTCATCTAGGTAGACTACTAGGAAGTTGTCAAGATATTCGCGAAAGATATCGTTCACAAGGTGTTGGAACGTGGCTGGGGCATTGCAAAGTCCAAAAGGCATTACCAGGTATTCATAGTGTCCAAACCTGGATCTAAAGGCGGTCTTCCATTCATCGCCCGCTCGGATTCGGATAAGATTGTATGCGCCACGCAAATCTAGTTTGGAAAAGATGCGGGCGGATCTGAAACGTTGAAATAGTTCCGGGATGAGAGGAAGCGGGTACCGATTCTTGACGGTGACTTTATTTAATTCCCTGTAATCAAGGTCGGAGTGATCCATCTTTTTTCTCTACAAAGAAAATACCAGCTCTGGCCGGTGATGAGGAGGAGCGAATGAACCCTTTCTCAAGATTTTCATCAATGTATGTTTTGAGAGTTTTTAATTCTGTTTCAGACAAAGGAAAGATGCGACCAAAGGGGATTTCGGCGTCCGGCAAAAGATCTATGGGGCAGTCATAAGGCCGATGGGGTGGTAGACAGTCAGCCTGTTGTTTATCAAACACATCTTTGAATTCCAGATAGCTTGTGGGTACATGTTGGAGATTATCGGATATGGTTGCAATGGTAGAAACAGAGGCTGGAGACGGGAGAAGGCAATGTCTGGAGCAGTATTGAGAAGAAAAAGAGACTTCTTTCTTGTTCCAATTAATCTGTGGTTCATGGACTTGGAGCCATGGGAGTCCCAAGATAATGGGGAACATTGGAGAAGCGATGATATCAAAGCGCAGGTATTCTTGGTGGCCTGTATCAGTAGTGGTGAGGATGGGTCTGGTTTCCTGAGTGACAGGTCCAGAACGAGGCAGGGACCCATCGGCTAGGTGGATCTGTAGTCTTTGGTTCTTAGTGGTTAAAGGAACGCACAAGCTTGCGGCTAGAGAGGCATCCAAAAAACAGCTACATGCTCCAGAGTCAACTATAGCGGGTAGGCGAACCTCCTTTTCCGGAAGCTGTAAAGAAACAAAAAGAGTAACATAAGGTTGAGAAGACCCGGAAACTTGTTGGTTAATAGCAGACCGTAGGTAGGACTTACTGGGTCTCACGGGACAGGAACGGAGGAAATGTCCAGAACCTCCACAATAAAGGCACAGATTGCCCTGGCGCCTACGTAATCTCTCCTCTGAAGTGAGTGGGGCACGGACTAGACCAAGCTGCATAGGCTCAGCTTCGGGAGTGGTAGGGACTGGTGGAGCCGTGTAAGGTGGATGGATAGGAGTCGGTTTAGGCATCATCCAGGTAGGGCGAGGAGTCTGGAAGCGCTCTGCACGTCGCTCACGCATGCGACGATCCAGTTTCGTGGTGATTTGGATGAGGTCTTCCAGGGAATCAGGGGTCTCGATCCTGGCCAGCTCATCCTTCAATGCTCCAGACAGGCCTTGACAGAACTGGTATTTAAGGGCAGGTTCATTCCAGCCAGTATCAGCTGAGCACTTACGAAATTCTACAATGTAGTCCTCTACTGGTCTTCGTCCTTGGCTTAGATTATGCAATAAGGCTTCGGCCGTGGCCGTGCGCTGGGGATCGTCATAAAGTTGCGCCATACCTTCGAAGAAGGAGTCTACAGAATTCAGTATGGGATTCCTCTGTTCCATTAGGCTATGAGCCCAGGCTTGTGGTTCATCTGCCAAGAGAGAAATGATGAAGCCAACTTTTATCACATCCGATGAAAAGGTCCTGGGTTGCAGGGCCAAATACAGGGAGCAAGCATTTTTAAAAGCCCTGAACTTTTTACGATTGCCGGAGAATCGCTCTGGTGTGGGGACCCTGGGCTCTGGAGCGGCCATGACCACAGTGGGATTGGTTGGTAGCTGAGAAGAGGAACCTCCACTGGAAGGTACAGAAGCAGCGGCAGACGCTGGAGATGGTCCGGAAAGTTGTTGAAAACGGCCGTCGATTTGGGCGTAGCCGTCTTGCAATTTCTGGACAGCCTCAGTGAGAGCCGAGACCTGCTGACACAGGATCTCCAGTGGGGAACGCGCTCTGACGGCCTCTGACATGGCTGGTTTGTACTGTCACTAATCGTACTCACCGAGGCCGAGATGCCGAGAGCGGTTTTGCACTTGCGACTAAGCGCAGCTCGCCCCCTGGAGTTGGTACAGGGAGAGAACGGCACGAAGAGGCACAGGCTCCCCAATGGACTGCGGAAGACTTGCTTGTGGAGCCTTGACGTAGACGAGCCGCTGTGCAGGTATTTAGCAGGTAAGGTGCAGCTGAAGACCACAGGCGGGAAATCCAGAACCAGGCTGGGGATCAAACACCGGGGTGGTGCTATGGCACTGCAGGATCTGAAAGGTAGGGAGAACAAGGGAAGAGAGTCCAGGTACAAGCAATAAGGTCAGGCTAGGAGACAGGAGACAGTCCAAGTAGCAGGCCGAGGGTCAAACACAGGAGATAGGTGGGAATCCGATAAACAGGCCGAGGTCAAGTCCAGGAGAGAGGCAAAGAGAAATCCAAGGGCAAATCCGGGTCACAACGGGTAATCAAGCAGAGATACAGGACACAAGTTCAGGCAACACAGGAAGCTGAGACAAACCAGCAACTTGTGTGATTCTCTGAGTGCCTTTTATAGGCCGCCCAGGGAATCACGTTGGGTGTGCACCAATGCGCGTGCGCGAGCGCCGTAGCGCCGAGCCACGAACGCGCATGAGCCGGAACGTCGTTCCGCAGGGAATGCGTGAGAAACGACCGGAACGGAACGAGGGCATCTTCTGACAAAGACTTAGTCGAGTGGATGACCAAGCCGTCCTCATCCTCCTCATCCTCTCTCACCCATGCCCAGGGTGCTTTGTCTGGCAAAGCAGCGGCCTCTTCCCTCAGCTCAATGTCATCAGTGACTCCTTCCCTAGCTCCACCATGTCCTCATGAGGATTCCCTCGAACTGTTTGACCACAGTGTTGGGTACATGCTCCAGGAGGATGCCCAGTGTTTGGAAGGCTCTGATGATGATACTGAGCTCGATGAAGGCAGTAACATGAGCACGGACAGAGGGGGTGCCCAAGAAGGACAGCAATCTGGCAGTCATGCTCCCCCTGCTGCAGCATACTGCCAGGTTTGCTCCAGTGATGAGGAGGGAGGGGATGATGAGGTCACTGACTCAACGTGGGTGCCTGATAGGAGAGAGGAGGAGGAGGAGGAGGAGGCGGCACATCACCAACGAGGCAGGATGCCCTCCAGGGGCCAGCCTAAGGGCAGCACATTGACTGCATCACACCCCAAAGCTCCACATGTGCAGGGCGCTGCAGTCTCTGCGCGTTATTTAAAAAGTTCTTTGGTGTGGGCCTTTTTTGAGACGAGTGCATCAGATCGCACCGCTGCTATTTGCAACATATGTCTCAAGCGTATCTCACGTGGCCAAAACATCTCCCGCTTGGGTACCACATGCTTGACCAGACATATGTTGACCTGCCATGCAGTTCGTTGGCAAGCGTATCTAAAAGACCCACACCAAAGAACAAAGAGGATCTCTCCTTGCTCCTCATCAGCTGAGATTTCCAACCCCACTAGACCTCCAGTCCTCTCTGAGACCTGCAGTGAGAGGAATGAAGGTGTAGAATTAGATGTGTCACAGCCAAGTACTTGTGGGCAATCTGCTTTTGGTACACCGACGTCAGATTGTACCAGGCAAATTTCCCTGCCCCAGCTGCTGCACCGCCGAAAGAAGTTTGCTCCCAGCCATCCACATGCCCAGCGGTTGAATGCTAGCTTGGCAAAATTGCTAGCACTTCAACTGCTGCCTTTTCAGTTGGTAGACTCTGCCCCCTTCCGTGAGTTTGTGGAATGTGTGGTTCCTCAGTGGCAGGTACCCAAACGCCACTTTTTCTCACGGAAGGCGATTCCGGCTCTCTACCGGCATGTGGAAGGCAATGTCCATGCCTCGCTGGACAGGGCAGTCAGCGGTAAGGTGCATATTACCTCTGACTCATGGTCCAGCAGGCATGGACAGGGACGTTACCTAAGTTTCACGGCACATTGGGTGACTCTGCTGGCAGCTGGGAAGGATGCAGGACAAGGTGCAGTAGTGTTGGAGGTTGTTCCGCCACCACGCCTCCAAAATGCTGATTGTGACACACCTCTCTCCTCCACCCCCTCCTCTTCTTCTTCCTCCATGGCCTCTTCCTCGGAACCAGCGGTGCTCCGTAGTCGTTCAAGGGGCTACGCAAGTACGCAGGCCAAAAGATGCCATGCGGTGCTTGAGCTGGTGTGCTTGGGGGACAGGAGCCACACTGGGGCAGAGGTTCTGTCAGCTCTGCAGGGGCAGGTTCAGAGGTGGTTGACGCCACGCCAACTTAAGGCAGGAATGGTGGTTTACGACAATGGCACCAACCTCCTCTCTGCCCTCCGACAGGGACAAATGACCCATGTGCCCTGTTTGGCTCACGTCCTTAACTTGGTGGTGCAGCGGTTCTTGGGCAGGTACCCGGGCTTACATGATGTCCTGAGGCAGGCCAGGAAAGTCTGTGTGCATTTCCGCCGGTCATATAATGCCAGTGCTCGGCTGACGGACCTCCAAAAGGAGTTTAACCTGCCCAAGAACCGCCTAATCTGTGACATGCCCACCAGGTGGAACTCAACGTTGGCCATGCTGCAGCGGCTGCAGAGGGCCATCAATGAGTACCTGTGCGACTATGGCACCAGGACAGGGTCAGGGGAGCTTGGTTTTTTTTCCCCACGCCAGTGGGCCATGATCAGGGATGCATGCACTGTCCTGTCACCATTCGAGGAGGCCACGAGGATGGTAAGCAGTGACAGTGCATGCATCAGTGACACTGTCCCCCTTGTCCACCTGTTGGAGCACACGCTGCGTGGAATAATGGACAGGGCACTTGAGGCAGAACAGAGGCAGGAAGAGGAGGACTTCCTTAGCTCTCAAGGCCCCCTTTATCCAGACAGTGTTCCTGCGTGCCCGCCGATCACACAGGAAGAGGACGAGGAGGAGGAGGAGGAAGATTGTGTCAGTATGGAGATGGAGCCTTGCACTCAGCATCAGCAGCAGTCTTTAAGGGATCAGTCCCAAGAAACACATGGACTTGTACGTGGCTGGGAGGAGGTGGCTGCGGACGTTGTCGTCCTTAGTGACCCAGAGGACTCCGGACCGAATGCCTCAGCAAACCTACGCTGCATGGCCTCCCTGATCCTGCAAAGCCTGCGTAAGGATCCTCGTATTCGTGGTATCAAGGAGAAGGACCAATACTGGCTGCCAACCCTCCTTGATCCACGTTACAAGGGTAAGGTTGCGGACCTTATCTTGCCATCGCAGAGGGAGCAGAGGATGAAACATCTTCGGGAGGCCTTGCAGAAAGGTCTGTGCAATGCGTTCCCAGAGACTGGGAGGTTACAAACTCCTGTTTCTGGACAACGTGTTAATGAGGCTTCGGTCAGTCAAAGAAGGAGCGGTGGAGAAGGTGGCCGTCTGACCGATGCGTTCAGACAATTTTTTGGTCCGCAGCCCCAAGGTATGATCGGTTCCAGCAACCATCGCCAGCGTCTGTTTTACATGGTGCAGGAATACCTAGGGGCAAGATCAGACTTGGACACCTTTCCCACCGAAAATCCTCTGGGTTACTGGATCTTGAGGATGGATCACTGGCCAGAGCTTGCACAGTATGCAATTGAGCTACTGGCCTGTCCTGCATCCAGCGTTCTTTCGGAACGCACATTCAGTGCTGCTGGAGGCGTGGTAACCGATCACAGGGTGCGTCTGTCCACCGACTCGGTCGATCGGCTGACCTTCATAAAAATGAATCAGTCTTGGATCACCACCAGCTACCAAGCACCTGATGCTGATGTAACCGAATAATTTTTTTTGAAATCTCAGATCCCTTCAAAGACTGCCTATGCTGATGCTGAGTGACTATCCCTGAGTAATTATCCTCTTCCTCCTCAATCATCACGCTGATAGCTTGTAAGAACATTTTTGGTTCTGGGCGCCACCACCAGTGCCTAAGGCACAATTTTTCAGCCCCTGTTTAACAGGGGTGTGTAATTACAATTTTTGATGTAATACTTTGCAGCAGGGCTCGTTCCTGCATTCCAACTAGAGTGTCTGTGAGGGGCAGGGCCGGACTGGCCTACCGGGATACCGGGAAGATTCCCGGTAGGCTGTCTGCACCTAGTACCCCTGGGGCCACTTTTGGCTCTGAGTTTGGCTGGCTGGCTGACTGTGTCAGCAAAATACTGAGCACAGAGGCATATAACTATTTGGTTCTGTGGCCGGTGCGCCGGATCGGAGGAGGCGGCACACACAGCCATTGGGTAGTGCGGCGGCGGTGGCCGCCGCTGCTCACCGCCGCCGCACTACCCAATGGCTGTGTGTGCCGCCTCCTCCGATCCGGCGCACCGGCCACAGAACTAAATAGTTATAAGCCTCTGTCACCTCTGTGTGCCTGAGGGGAGGAGCGAACGCCGTGCTGCTCGATTTTCTCTGTGACTGGTCCCGTGCGGCGCCAGCACCGCCCACCAATCTGCACGAGGAGAATAGGAGAAGTGAACGGCCCGTGCAGCTGCAGCACTTTAAGGTACAAAAAAAATCTCTCTCTCTCTCTCTCTCTCTCTCTTTCTCTCTCTCTCTCTCCTTTTTTGTGACAGTCACATTTGTCTGCAGTTTGGTCTTCAGGGAGGTGTACAAGTTCATGTTTTGTTCAAGTGCCAGATTGTTGTGGAAAAGCTGTATACCATCAAACGCAGCCACTGTACCCATTAAACGCAGCCACTGTGCCCATAAATTGCCGCCACTGTGCCCATTAAATGCAGCCACTGTGCCCATAAATTGCCGCCACGGTGCCCATCAAACGCTGCCATTGTACCCATCAAACACAGCCACTGTACTCATAAATTGCCACCACTGTGCCAAACACAGCCACTGTGCCATCAAGTGCAGCCACTGTGCCCATAAATTGCCGCCACTGTGCCCATTAAACGCAGCCACTGTGCCATCAAACGCAGCCACTGTGCCATCAAACGCAGCCACTGTACCCATAAATTGCCGCCACTGTGCCCATTAAACGCAGCCACTGTGCCCATAAATTACCGCCACTGTGCCATCAAACGCAGCCACTGTACCCATAAATTGCCACCACTGTGCCAAACGCAGCCACTGTACCCATAAATTGCCGCCACTGTGCCAAACACAGCCACTGTACCCATAAATTGCCACCACTGTGCCAAACGCAGCCACTGTACCCATAAATTGCCGCCACTGTGCCCATTAAACGCAGCCACTGTTCCAATAAATTACTGCCACTGTGCCATCAAACGCAGCCACTCTGCCATCAAACGCAGCCACTGTACCCATAAATTGCCGTCACTGTGCCCATTAAACGCAGCCACTGTGCCAATAAATTACCGCCACTGTGCCATCAAACGCAGCCACTGTGCCCATAAATTGCCGCCACTGTGCCCATTAAACGCAGCCACTGTGCCATCAAGCACAGCCACTGTACCCATTAAACGCAGTCACTGTGCCATCAAACGCAGCCACTGTACCCATAAATTGCCGCCACTGTGCCCATTAAACGCAGCCACTGTGCCCATAAATTACCGCCACTGTACCATCAAACGCAGCCACTGTACCCATCAATTTCCGCCACTGTGCCCATCAAACGCAGCCACTGTACCCATAAATTGCCGCCACTGTGCCAAACGCAGCCACTGTGCCCATAAATTGCCGCCACTGTGCCCATTAAACGCAGCCACTGTGCCATCAAGCACAGCCACTGTACCCATTAAACGCAGTCACTGTGCCATCAAACGCAGCCACTGTACCCATAAATTGCCGCCACTGTGCCCATTAAACGCAGCCACTGTGCCCATAAATTACCGCCACTGTACCATCAAACGCAGCCACTGTACCCATCAATTTCCGCCACTGTGCCCATCAAACGCAGCCACTGTACCCATAAATTGCCGCCACTGTGCCAAACGCAGCCACTGTACCCATAAATTGCCACCACTGCGCCAAACGCAGCCACTGTACCCATAAGTTGCCGCCACTGTGCCAATAAATTACCGCCACTGTGCCATCAAACACAGCCACTGTGCCATCATGTGCAGCCACTGTGCCCATAAATTGCCGCCACTGTGCCCATTAAACGCAGCCACTGTGCCATCAAGCGCAGCCACTGTACCCATTAAACGCAGCCACTGTACCCATGAATTGCCGCCACTGTGCCCATTAAACGCAGCCACTGTGCCCATAAATTACCGCCACTGTACCATCAAACGCAGCCACTGTACCCATCAATTGCAGCCACTGTGCCCATTAAACGCAGTCACTGTGCCATCAAGCGCAGCCACTGTACCCATAAATTGCCACCACTGTGCCCATTAAACACAGCCACTGTGCCCATTAAACACAGCCACTGTGCCATCAAACGCAGCCACTGTACCCATCAATTGCAGCCAAATGTGCTTTAAAATGCATGGTTTTCCATTTTACGAACGAGAAAATAATGACGTTATGCTGTTGGGCTGGTATAATAATGCTATGGGGCTGGTATGACATTTTTTCCAGGGCTGGTTTTCATACCCAGTCCGGCCCTGGTGAGGGGTTGCAGTGTTGTGGCACCAGCACCAGTGCCTAAGGCCCAATTTTTCTGCCCCTGTCTAACAGGGGCATGTAATTACAATTCTTGATCTAATATTTCACAGCAGGGCCCTGTGAGGGCTTACAGTGTTGTGGCCACAGCAACACCTAAGGCCCAAATTTCTGCTGAGTATATAGGGCAGGACCCTACTTTCAAACATCTAACTTACAAACAACTCCTACTTGCAAACGGAAGGAGACAACAGGAAGTGAGATGAAATCTACCCCTAGGAAGGGAAATTCTCTCCTGTAAGAGTTAATATGGGAAAACAATTTCTCCTTTCCACTGATGCTTTCCAATCCTTGTTCCACAAAAAACCCAAATTTTCAAAAAACATTTTTCATTGGGACAAAAAGTGAGGTGAAATCTTCTGAAGAGGAGGAAAGACAGCAAAACAAATGTCACAGGGGTGATAACCCTTCCCTATGTTTTCCAAAAAGCTTAAAAAAGATTTTTTGGCTGGAGCTAAACGCGTTAAAAATGTACCCGTTCAAAATTACAAAGAGATTCTACTTAACAACAAACCTACAGCCCCTGTCTTGTTTGCACCGCCTGTATACTGCTGTTCAGAGTATATAGGGCCTTTCCTTATTTTAATTTGGGTGCGGGGTTCCCCTTAATATCCATACAAGACCCAAAGGGCCTGGTAATGGACTGGGGGGTACCCATGCCGTTTGTCTCACTGATTTTCATCCATATTGCCATGACCCGGCATGACATTAAACCCGCAAGCAGTTTTAAATGAGATTTTTTCCTTTAAAAATGACATTTGGTGCAGGGACTGTTCTAAACACGGGAAACACGCGTCACTTTACAGGCATACTATAGACACCCCCCAGGTACGATATTTAAAGGAATATTTCACTTTTTTTTTTTTTACTTTAAGCATCATTAAAATCACTGCTCCCGAAAAATCGGCCGTTTTTAAAAGTTTTTTTTGCATTGATACATGTCCCCTGGGGTAGGACCCGGGTCCCCAAACCCTTTTTAGGACAATATCATGCAAATTAGCCTTTAAAATGAGCACTTTTGATTTCGAACGTTTGAGTCCCATAGACGTCAATGGGGTTCTAACGTTCGTGCGAACTTTTGGTCCGTTCGCAGGTTCTGGTGCGAACCGAACCGGGGGGTGTTCGGCTCATCCCTATTCATTATATACATGGTGACAACGACACCCACCTGCACAGTGTGAAACTACACGCAACTCAGCCAAGCTGGAACAGAGGCAAATTTAACTTCACCTAACAAGTAACCCACAAGATTTACCTATCAGCGGTAGATTAAAAATCTACCAGCGCTACATACTCCCCCCACTACAATAGACGTTGTCCTCAACGTCTGTAAAAAAAATAATAATAACTCCCAAGCCTGAGAGCAGGTATTTGAGCTTAAAACTTGGATTAAAGTAAAGAAGAGAAGAAGACAGTAGAGAGATATTACAATTTCAACATTTTTCTTTTAACAATATGTTCACATCCGTAAACAAAACCACATTAATACTGTTGCAACCTCACTATCTATCTAGCTGAAGCTTGATAGCAGGTCCACTTGCTCCTGAAAAAAACAAAGTTAAACACACACACAAGATATATACTGTTTTAGGAGCAAAGTCTCATTCTTAAAAATGAAACTCTCTTCCTATAATCTTTCCTATGTTCCCACTAAGGAACCAACTAAAATACTTGAGGAGTCCATCCCTACATATATTTAGGTATGTCATATCTTTAAACAAAAGAAGTCCAGCTAGCGAAAGAAACTGAGCCTTGGATTTGGAAAACATAGAGCTAAACACAAAATCTTGACCTCGAAGATCTCTGAACACTGACACTATCTATCTACATACCCCACAGTTCTTTATCCATAATCACCAGTAGAACCGAAGATCTGTCAATGTCAGTGATTTTCCTTGTTTATCCACTGTAGTGACAAAGTACACCACATCATCTTTTCCTGGTCTGCAAATGACCACTTTGTCAGCATAAATGTGCCCACCATAGTTCCAGTGTAGGAAACATCCACTGAAGCGTTCATCCATAGTGACTGAATATCCAGTTTTCCGGAAAGGCTTAGGCACAGACAGATAGTCCCAAACAGCTTCACTGTACCACAGCTCCCGGTTAGCTTCAATCTCTTGCATAATGTCCTGGGTAACATATGGGAACTCCAAACTATATTCCCTGGCCACACTCTTGTTTAGCATTCTCTGTAAACGTGCAAGTTTGGGCAACGATCTATTTTTCCCCAAACCAGGGGGCACACAAGAGTTCAATGACTTGCTCACCATAGACCCGTCGGGTGTGGGCAACAAAGTAGTAACTTTAGGCAATGTCTCCTTAACAGTACTGTGTGACTCCACACAAGGTGATGTTCTCCCAGAATTTAGGGCTGTCCATTCTGAGAAAGTCAAGGCAGAAGCAATGTCTTCACCCTGGGCCCATAACAGTTCTTGTGACATTGTCTCAAATAAATCATCATTACCGGAGAGATCCGACATGGAATCTATCTCCGAATCTCTCAATTCTTCTGCCGGCAAATATTTACACAAAGTCCCAGATACATTCCCCTGTGAACTCTCACCCGTTCCTGATGTGGACTTCTCTGGTTCGGGCAGTCTCTGGGGTAGGCCTCGACCATGGCCGCGGGAAGCCTTTACGTATCCCACCTTCCTCTGGACAGGTACAACGGGGATAGGCGTAGTGGAGGCGGAAATCAAAGTAATGTCCGCTGATGAGTCGGTTACCGCAGTATCTCTCTCAGAAACACTTTCGGTGACAACAGGCGAAATCACGGCCTGCCGTTCTTTTTCAGCAGTAGTAGCAGCTTCTACTGTGGTGATACCTGTAGCCCAGTCCATGCGATAAGCACAGGGCGACATGGTAGGTTGCTCCACCACAAACAAATATTCTCCACATTGCGAGCAGCGAACAAATGGACGGAGATGTATGACCAGTCCTTCACACTTATGGCAAAGCATGCCCAGTCCTTCAATATCTCCAACTGTATAAAGGACAAACCTCCCCTGCGGTTTCAGACGAATACTGGTATCTGTAAGCAAGGTTCCGGTCAGCATAGCACCCGCAGCGGTGCTGGTAGTGAACATCTTAGGTCCCACAGTTGGTTGCATCACCGAAAAAGACATGGCCACACTCTGATCTTCTCAGCACGATCACGAGGCATCTCTTCTTCTCTGGAGCCAACACATACGCGCATCCCACGCGGTATCAAGTAGGCTAGGCTCCTCCCACTTGTTCCTCTGATCACGTAGCTCCCGGGCTTTCACTGGCGCCCACCGCCTACGCAGTCAGAAAAAAAAACCCTGCAACTTTTAACCTCTTCTTCTCCTGAGAAATTGACAAAATCCAGCTCTCACCATAAACTCCCGGTGAAACACTTCTCCAGGTTACGAGAACTGATGGCCAACAAATCCCGGACGACGCACCCACATGTAGCTCTAACTCTCGGTGGAGCTGCTGGTTTAAAGCGGGCTGTTACCTTCACTCTCGATACCTCTGTTTCACCAGCACTGGGTCTAGGGACCCGTTGAGTTTACCTCTGGACGATGTAGACACCAAACACTTGAATATATTTTCCAATGCTTTAATGAACAAGTAATATAGGAAGTAGCAGGAAAGAGGCAGAAGGAAAGTTGCAGGGAAGCTCAAATACCTTTCCTTAGTATTCTTTAGAGCATTCTTTGGAATTGAACACTTGTACTTTGCCTGCCTGGATAGGTTTCTCTCACTAACCTAGCAGCCAGTACGCAGCATGAACAAAAGTCTCTGCCACAGATTTGTTTGGAATAAAACCTGTACGATCCTCTGCCACAGGATTTATGGTTTGCGATGAATGTCAGACACAGTACTTGAACCTTTAAGCCAACCCGGCAGTACTATGCAGTAAGATTACTTCAGGATACGTCCTCCAACCGAGTCACCAGGCCTCTCTCCAGACCAGCACTCTGCATGATCCTTCCATGACGGGTCCTCCCCTGGGATCTCCTCGGTTGTCCAGCTTCTTCACTCAGGATAGACAGCTCAGGACCATTCCTCTGCTGCTGTGGTACGCCCTAGACAGGCTTCTGGGCCCACCCCCACGCCACAGCGACGTGGGCCTCCGGCACGGAGGACCACGAGGTGGTACTCTTAACGCATACCTGTCGGCCAGGAGGGCCAGCAGGTGGCTGAAAACAAACCCCCGAACATGGTGTCTGTCCCATAAATACCCTCTCCCAGAATGCAACTCGGAGGACCACCTCCACCGTGTTGTCTCCGGGACAGAGGAGCACTCATACGCTTCAACACGTTGCCTTTCCAACACCAGCCCATGGTGACAACGACACCCACCGGCACAGTGTGAAACTACACGAAACTCAGCCAAGCTGGAACAAAGGCAAATCTAACTTCACCTAACAAGTAACCCACAAGATTTACCTATCAGCGGTAGATTAAAAATCTACCAGCGCTACATCTATATATATATCTATATCTATATATATCTATATATAGATATATATAGATATAGATAGAGAGATATATATTATATTATATATACACTAATTGCTAACACTTTCACATTACAAACTCACTTACTCCGTACATTTGTTTTCTAGGTTTATACTCTGTTCACTTCCTTCCCCTCCTAAGGGGTCACCTTCCTCACCCATCCACCCTGTCCTCACACTCTGACCCTACCAGGGGGGCTCTCTGTGTTGGTGTCGCCGCCGGGATATGCCCCCTCAGCTTCGGGCCTTGGCATTATTGGCTGGCTTGGCATCCGGGGCCGCACCGCCTGTGCGCAGACACTATTGTAAGTCCATGGCATAAGAGAAATAATGTGGGATTCATGCTTTACATTTACCCACCTGTTTTTTCAAACTATTTAATACTGCTATTTCCCCTATTTATAGGTGGTCACTACGGTTATGCTCCTGATGAGTGGCTATAAGGTCCCGAAACGGCGTAGAGCTTACAACTACCGTTATGTGTACACAATTATCAACCTATATGTATGAACGTTCCAATTTTAATTTCCTTATCTGTTTGTATTAGAAGTCCTTGATGGAATGCATTTTTTTGACTACAGATTATCATTATAGAGCTATGTGCCAACATATGTAGAGCTATGTGCCTAAATATGTAAATATATGAATTTTTGTATCATTCTATTAATAAATTGCATTTCTTATCTAATTTATACTTCTGCTCCCATGTGCCTTATTTAAAGTTCCGCACTTGTTCTCCCCTTGTTTTATATATAAATATATATATATATATATCTATATATATTGTGGCATTGGGACCCTGTGCTACCTGGAATATTGCTGGTTTACACCAGATTTTGGAGAGAAAGGCACGCTGATTGCACAGCTGTGTGCTGGGGTATTTAGTTGTGACCTGGGTATGGCTCAGGGCCCCACCCGACAGACAGGAAGTCTGTGCATGGGAGTCAGGTGGACTCCCATTCCTCTGCAGGAGTCAGAAACTGCATGGGTGCAGCCAGAGCATGCATGTCTGCAGGAGGCAGATGTACTTTGTGACAGAGCAGCAAGGCGCTGATCAGGAGTACACTCCACACTCCACTCCAGCCAGAAAGTCGGCATGGCGCTGCGCTAATCACAGGCAGTGAGACATTTTCCCGATGTGCGGCAGCAGAGATCGGGAAATGTCTCACTGCCTATGATTAGCACAGCACCGTGCCGACTTCCTGGAGGGCTCGGCACGTGGAGTGTGCGAACACGCCGGAGCTCATCTTTAATCAGGAGTAAGCTAGGAGAGAGCTTAACTCAAGGAAACCCTTTTTGTTCTAAGGAGTAGACCTAAGGCCTAGGCTACAGGCCTGAAGCAACCGTGCTGCAATAACATAAGCCAAGAAGCTGTAAGAGTGTCACCAGAGATACAGTATGGGTACCAAACAGGGACACAATTACAGGGTCAAGAGGACCAAGGTCAACGCCTGAACAGCAATGCTGACCAGAGAGCCAGGTGGCTCGGTATTTTCCATTTATTTAATTATTGCTTTGTGGAAGAAACCCCTGCATGGGAATCCTGGATGGACTGTTTTTCTTTTACTTCAATAAACATGGGCCAAAAAATAACTTAAACTGCATATCTGGCATAGACTCAGCTCACTGGTAAGCTCTACACTGAAGCTAAATAACCCCCAATACCAGAAGTGGTGTTCGATTGTGGGTATGACGAAAGAGTTCCAGATCCTCGCATACCAAAAACCGTGAGTAGCAAGAAACTGTGTTTTGCAGCAATGCTGTGAGAATCAGCTAATGTGAACCAGTGGAGTCCGCATGTGAAAGTGTGCTGCTTGCAAGTCTTAAAGAGACAGTACGCCAAAATTTCCTGTGTTAAAAGGGAACTGTGTTAAAAAGCATTGTGGGCCTGACTGCAGAGATGGGGCGGTCAAAAAGCAAAAAGGAAGCAATGTTTGCTGAGATGAGAGACAGAACCCTGTGGCTGGAGGGGTTGTTACCGACAGAACAAGCCCCAGACTGGTGCAAGATGCACTTGGCGGCACTGGAGCAAAGGAAAAAGGAAAGCAAGCCATCACTTAGTGCAAATAGTAAGCAGTGAGTGAGTGTTGCCTTCTGAACACGTTGAAGACTTTTTGGCTGAATTTGCGATGATTGCTTCCTCCCAAGGGTGGCTCAGAATCAGCTGGGCTGAATTGGTGCAACCTTTTCTGTTGCAGGAGAACCAAGAAGTGTACCGCGGGATGTGTTATAACCGAGATGACTACGACAATTTCCTGAGAGCAATCCAATCTAGAGAGCGCTGGAAAAATTCAGCAGGGAGGATGTGGTTTCCCATAGCAACTGGAGAAAATCTGTTTGCAGAAAGGAGGAGCTACAGCCGAGATGTGGCTCAAATTCTGAGTGAAGAGGTTTGTGCAAAAGTGTCTGTTGTCAAGCCTGGCAACCGTGAAGGAAATTTTGTTCAGCCTGCAGGGGGTTATGGAGAGCATAAGAGACCAGTGGTTTCAAGTTATGGCTGCTTGTGTGAAGAGGTCAGCCCAGAGAAGAGGGTACAGTATCCAGCATCCTGCAAGGGGTATGACCATGTGTGTGGGTCTGCTGTTACCCCTGACAACAGGAAACCTGTTTGGCCTGCAGGGGTTGTTGGAAAATCCAAGAAGGATGCAATGTTGCCCATGTGGGGGCATTAGCTTGTGAGAGTACAGCAAAGAAGGGACACCGCCCTCAATTGAAGCTTTCCACACCTGTCAACTGGAATGGTAAGACTGTTAAAAATGTGAGAGAGACTGGTCATGGGACTATTCCCTGTGAAGTGGGACTAAGTCCAGTGAGAAAATCTGCTTTTAGAGACTTGATGCAAATTAATACCCAGTCTAGTAGCAAAGCACAGTTTGAAGCTGAACCTGCAGCAAGCTTGAGCACTGTTAAGGAATTGTCTCTGTGCAATGCCCTTTGAAGCAGAGAGACAAGGGTTAAAGCTATGTACTAGAGGAGAGCTGGTTGGACTATATTTAGGGAAACAACTCAGACAGTTTTTACATCCCTGATTATGGTATAACTTGTATAAGGATAGAGGAAGGGGGGGGGAAGGGGGGAGGGGAAGGAATGGGCAGTCCCCCTCCTCAGATGTATGGGACTTTAAGGGAAAAACCTGAGTTGCGTAGGTGAGAATCACACAAATTTGATAAAATTAGCAATGTTTATTGAAATATAATAAAAAATAGTATCATCAATACATATACAAACATATAGACATCCAGTAGTTGAATCCAGAATTCGTGCGTGACTAAAGCCAACATGTTTTGCAAAAGAAATTTCGCTTCATCAGGGCTAGACACGATGCAATTGATTCATTTACACTGTATAAATAATAGACAGTCTTAGATTGTACAGTAGTTATACATAACATCAAATCTAAACGAACATCAGTTATTTTAAATTATAGCTCACCTACTAAGATAGTTTCAAGAAAAAAGACTAAAACCGCCATTCATTGGACACCAACCGCTGAGCCAACCAATACGGACTGTCTCTGGGTGCCAGATCCCAGACAGACAATGCCAGTAGGAGGCCTGGACCACATTCAGGGCACTAAATGCTGGTAACCCGTGCTGAAATAAAGACGGGAAACCCATGAATAATACTAGTAAGAATAAATTGTAGAAAATGCAAGTGACCATAAATGGTCAGGCACAAAAGAAAATTTCATATGACGCCCACTGGGGTATATTGTACATAACGTATATTAAGCCGTTTCAAAAAGGTTTACTGGGGATAAAATTGATTAACTACAGGGGAACAGAATTATCGGTATCCTGTGCCTATAATGCTAATAGTGCCAGGACCATATAGTATAACCCCTTAAGGTACGGTAGGGGGCCCCCCCCAGTACATGGCATACCCAGGTATAGAAGAGACGACAAATGCGTCTAAAATGATTTAAACTTACCCCTAAGCGTAGAGAGTGGAGGGAGGGGGGTTGTAGCAGTTCCCAATTGCAGGATCAGGGCGTCCGCCCATTTACCGATGGATGGCTGCAGGATGCGTCTAGCAGACAGCACCCGCGCCTCCATCTTTTGAATGATATGGTCCCACCGGAAGCAATCAGGTCAGGATTGACCTCCGGCATTGCTTCCGGTCCGGACGTCCCTGTCAGAATGCGCGCGCATCAGGGGAGCGGACGCAGCTGCGTTCTATCCCCAATGATGCGAGCACATTGCTCGTATTACGCCGATGGCGTAACGGGCAGCTGGGGGTGGAAAGAAAAGGTGGCTCCACCCCCTAGGCAGGGACGTCCGAGTCCCCCTACCATAAGGCAACCGTTGCTTAGCAAGCAGCGGAGGTAATCCAAGGGGTGGCAGAGAACAACGAATAGGTCTGACATAGACCAGGTACTTTGAGTTAATACAGGAGCTTTGTACAGCAAAAAAGAATCATAAAATATAGATACCATTTATACAGGGTTCCCTAGATAATATTCTAATCAAGACCATCACAGTTTAGGTGAAGCACAAGAGAGCAGAAAAAAGAGCAAAAAAGAAGAAGAAACGGAGGGAAGGGGAAGGGTGTTAGTTGTTTTCATCAGCCTATATTTTAATCAACATATCATAATTGGGGAATAGTACCATCTGGTGGAAGTATATGGTATTGTGCCACTATAGGTGGGTGGGAGCCTATCTGCAGTAATATGTAGGTAATAAATATGGTCGGTATGTAATGGATTTAAACCTATATTTCCAATTGTTTATCAATAGCATGACCCTTTGCTCCAGGATGGATCATATATGGAAAATGAGCATCCAGTGAGTATTCATGGTATTCTCATAGATGAGGGATAAGCATCCAGTGAGTTTTAATGGTATTCTACAGCTGAAAGTGGATGAAAGTCTACCTATAGTATCAGATGGCAGATATAGATAAATAGTGCATATTCCATCCATAATCACTGTTGTTACTTTGTCATATAGACGTTTTTTGCACGGAGGACAACATCACAGAAAGGGGTTGAATGCGAGTGCAGTGTTGAGGCCAGGCGGACTGGTCGCCCGTTGGTTATATATCCACCTGGCCTCACGCTGCAAGATCTTTTTATCCACATTTCCGCCCCTCTCTGGGTCAGGTATGACCTCCAGGGCAAAGAAGGACACAAAGTTGGGGTCGTAGCTGTGTCGTAGACCAATATGTTTACAGATGGGGGTATACAGTAACCCTGCGTCTAGGTAGTATAAGTGATCCTGTATTCTTCTAGCAAACGGACGCTTCGTTTTACCTATGTAGAATGCACCACAACGGCACATGGCTAAATATACAATGCCCGTTGTGGTGCAATCCGCATATCCTTTCAGTTTATGAAAGCCTCCTCTTGGGAGGGGACAGCCACTTCCTTCTCTTATCCATGGACAGAATTGACAATGTCAACATCTGAAGGTGCCATTCCCGCCCTCTGTCCCTGCTGATGATATTGAGGGTTGCAGGTGACTATGGACAAGCACATCTCTAATGGATCGTGATTTCCTATACGTAATTTGTGGCATATTGGCCACATATTTTGAGATGACTCTATCCTCAGACAGAAAGTGCCAATTGTTACTGATTAGGTTTCGAATTTCATGTTGATGTGCTGTGAATGTTGTAATTAGTTTTGTAGTGGGATGTGGGTCCCGTACTTTGTGTTTGAAAAGGAGAGTGTCACGCAGGTTTTGTTTGGCCCGCTGGTAGGCCCTCTTGAGGACTTTTTTACTGTAACCTCGGTTGAGCAGTCGATCATATAGTGCTCTCGCTTCTCTCTCGAAGTCCTCATCTCTGGCGCAATTCCGTCGTATTCGGAGGTACTGACTATAAGGTATACTATGTATTAATGTACGCGGATGGGAGCTGGCAAAGTGCAGAATAGTATTACCAGCCGTCTCCTTTCTGTACAATGTACTGAGAATTGAGCCGTCCTCTCTAAGCACCAGTCGTAGATCCAAGAACGAAATGGTCGTTGTATCAGATTGGATGGTAAACTTGAGATTGAATTTATTGTGAGAGAGAAGTTCCATGAAGTTATTAAGTAGTTCAGCTGACCCCGTCCAAATGAGGAGGACATCGTCGATGTACCTCCGCCACAGGAGGATATGGCGCAGGTACATCGCAGCCTCCTCACTTGAGAAAAGATTGCGTTCCCATCCCCCCAGGTACAGGTTGGCATACGATGGGGCACATGATGTCCCCATTGCTACCCCCTGTACCTGGAGGTAGGTAACGCCATTAAAGAGAAACATATTATTGGTAAGAATATGTTCCAATAAGATTGTAATATTGTACCTGGGGGGATGGGAATGCAATCTTTTCTCAAGTGAGGAGGCCGCGATGTACCTGCGCCATATCCTCCTGTGGCGGAGGTACATCGACGATGTCCTCCTCATTTGGACGGGGTCAGCTGAACTACTTAATAACTTCATGGAACTTCTCTCTCACAATAAATTCAATCTCAAGTTTACCATCCAATCTGATACAACGACCATTTCGTTCTTGGATCTACGACTGGTGCTTAGAGAGGACGGCTCAATTCTCAGTACATTGTACAGAAAGGAGACGGCTGGTAATACTATTCTGCACTTTGCCAGCTCCCATCCGCGTACATTAATACATAGTATACCTTATAGTCAGTACCTCCGAATACGACGGAATTGCGCCAGAGATGAGGACTTCGAGAGAGAAGCGAGAGCACTATATGATCGACTGCTCAACCGAGGTTACAGTAAAAAAGTCCTCAAGAGGGCCTACCAGCGGGCCAAACAAAACCTGCGTGACACTCTCCTTTTCAAACACAAAGTACGGGACCCACATCCCACTACAAATCTAATTACAACATTCACAGCACATCAACATGAAATTCGAAACCTGATCAGTAACAATTGGCACTTTCTGTCTGAGGATCCAGTCATCTCAAAATATGTGGCCAATATGCCACAAATTACGTATAGGAAATCACGATCCATTAGAGATGTGCTTGTCCATAGTCACCTGCAACCCTCAATATCATCAGCAGGGGCAGAGGGCGGGAATGGCACCTTCAGATGTGGACATTGTCAATTCTGTCCATGGATAAGAGAGGGAAGTGGCTGTCCCCTCCCAAGAGGAGGCTTTCATAAACTGAAAGGATATGCGGATTGCACCACAACGGGCATTGTATATTTAGCCATGTGCCGTTGTGGTGCATTCTACATAGGTAAAACGAAGCGTCCGTTTGCTAGAAGAATACAGGATCACTTATACTACCTAGACGCAGGGTTACTGTATACCCCCATCTGTAAACATATTGGTCTACGACACAGCTACGACCCCAACTTTGTGTCCTTCTTTGCCCTGGAGGTCATACCTGACCCAGAGAGGGGCGGAAATGTGGATAAAAAGATCTTGCAGCGTGAGGCCAGGTGGATATATAACCAACGGGCGACCAGTCCGCCTGGCCTCAACACTGCACTCGCATTCAACCCCTTTCTGTGATGTTGTCCTCCGTGCAAAAAACGTCTATATGACAAAGTAACAACAGTGATTATGGATGGAATATGCACTATTTATCTATATCTGCCATCTGATACTATAGGTAGACTTTCATCCACTTTCAGCTGTAGAATACCATTAAAACTCACTGGATGCTTATCCCTCATCTATGAGAATACCATGAATACTCACTGGATGCTCATTTTCCATATATGATCCATCCTGGAGCAAAGGGTCATGCTATTGATAAACAATTGGAAATATAGGTTTAAATCCATTACATACCGACCATATTTATTACCTACATATTACTGCAGATAGGCTCCCACCCACCTATAGTGGCACAATACCATATACTTCCACCAGATGGTACTATTCCCCAATTATGATATGTTGATTAAAATATAGGCTGATGAAAACAACTAACACCCTTCCCCTTCCCTCCGTTTCTTCTTCTTTTTTGCTCTTTTTTCTGCTCTCTTGTGCTTCACCTAAACTGTGATGGTCTTGATTAGAATATTATCTAGGGAACCCTGTATAAATGGTATCTATATTTTATGATTCTTTTTTGCTGTACAAAGCTCCTGTATTAGCTCAAAGTACCTGGTCTATGTCAGACCTATTCGTTGTTCTCTGCCACCCCTTGGATTACCTCCGCTGCTTGCTAAGCAACGGTTGCCTTATGGTAGGGGGACTCGGACGTCCCTGCCTAGGGGGTGGAGCCACCTTTGCTTTCCACCCCCAGCTGCCCGTTACGCCATCGGCGTAATATGAGCAATGTGCTCGCATCATTGGGGATAGAACGCAGCTGCGTCCGCTCCCCTGATGCGCGCGCATTCCGACAGGGACGTCCGGACCGGAAGCAATGCCGGAGGTCAATCCTGACCTGATTGCTTCCGGTGGGACCATATCATTTAAAAGATGGAGGCGCGGGTGCTGTCTGCTAGACGCATCCTGCGGCCATCCATCGGTAAATGGGCGGACGCCCTGATCCTGCAATTGGGAACTGCTACAACCCCCCTCCCTCCACTCTCTACGCTTAGGGGTAAGTTTAAATCATTTTAGACGCATTTGTCGTCTCTTCTATACCTGGGTATGCCATGTACTGGGGGGGGCCCCCTACCGTACCTTAAGGGGTTATACTATATGGTCCTGGCACTATTAGCATTATAGGCACAGCATACCGATAATTCTGTTCCCCTGTAGTTAATCAATTTTATCCCCAGTAAACCTTTTTGAAACGGCTTAATATACCTTATGTACAATATACCCCAGTGGGCGTCATATGAAATTTTCTTTTGTGCCTGACCATATATGGTCACTTGCATTTTCTACAATTTATTCTTACTAGTATTATTCATGGGTTTCCCGTCTTTATTTCAGCACGAGTTACCAGCATTTAGTGCCCTGAATGTGTGGTCCAGGCCTCCTACTGGCATTGTCTGTCTGGGATCTGGCACCCAGAGACAGTCCGTATTGGTTGGCTCAGCGGTTGGTGTCCTATGAATGGCGGTTTTAGTCTTTTTTCTTGAAACTATCTTAGTAGGTGAGCTATAATTTAAAATAACTGATGTTCGTTTAGATTTGATGTTATGTATAACTACTGTACAATCTAAGACTGTCTATTATTTATACAGTATAAATGAATCAATTGCATCGTGTCTAGCCCTGATGAAGCGAAATTTCTTTTGCGAAACATGTTGGCTTTAGTCACGCACGAATTCTGGATTCAACTACTGGATGTCTATATGTTTGTATATGTATTGACGATACTATTTTTTATTATATTTCAATAAACATTGCTAATTTTATCAAATTTGTGTGATTCTCACCTACGCAACTCAGGTTTTTCCCTTAAAGTCCCATACATCTGAGGAGGGGGACTGCCCATTCCTTCCCCTCCCCCCTCCCCCCCCCCTTCCTCTATCCTTATACAAGGGTTAAAGCTAAATCTAATGATGTGGTGTGTACTAACAATACTGAACATGGTGATACATTTCCCTCTATGTTGGTGTTTAAAATGGAAAATGGTTCTGTGCAAAGGACAGGACTGATTCAGCAGAGTGCTGAAGTATATATGTCAGGGGTGACCACTGAGAGATATGTGCCCTTGCCCCTAGCAACCATGACAGGTGCAACGGGGTTGTCCCTGGAAACTTCCAAGGAGCTCATGGTGTCTGAGCTTGAGGTCTCCCAGGATTACTGTGTAGCCACCCCGGAGGGTGGGAGAGTGTCTTATAAAGCAAAAAGTGATATAATAAATATCCCACAGGCTCAAGCTGATAATGAGCTGGGGCAGCCTATGAGAGTCAGGAATGATAATGAGTAATTTTTTTCTGAAAATGTTGATGATGAAGGTTTTCCCATGGTAACCACAGGCAGCGCTGCAGAGTTGTCCCTTGAAATCTCATGAGGACTCCCTGTGTTGGAGCCAGCGGGGCTCCAGGACAGCTCCGATACTGCTCAGGTGGAACACAATGGGAAAAAAGCTCAAATGATGGAGCATGATTTCTTACAATCTGATGTGGTTGACAGTGACTGGTGGAGGATGCCTGCTCCTAAACCACTCTGTCCACCTGTGTCTCCATGGACAGAGGGAGCAATACTACGGAGTGCTGGTGATTGGAGCACAGACAGGGATAGTCTTGCCATAAAGGTGTTAGCGTGGTGGAAAGAAATTTCTGAAGGTAATAGTAAGGTGGACACTATTGCTGCTGTGACAAATGGAGAGGCTGCAGGGCCAGTAGACACAGGTGCGTTAGCTTTTGCAGAAGTTAACCCTCTCTAGTTCGAAAAATCTCAAAAGGGCGCATACATAGCAGAGGTTTTGTCGATAGCAAAAGAGATGAGTAATGTTGAGTGTCAGGATGGTGGGAAAATGGATAAAGACTTGGAAGGGCTCAGTGTTGCTGACAATGAGAGGATGAGTATAACACATGCGTTTTGCAGTGCTCATGGGGAGCCGCAAGTTTTGTCAGTTGCCTCTGAGGTGGAGGTCTTTTTGAGTGTCTCTGCCTCTCAAGCCTTAGCAAATGAGCCCCCCCAAGTCGTTAGTAAGGGAAAAGTCCCTAGAGTTCTGTGTTTAGATGTGGCATGTCTAGAAATAACTGAGATGTTGTTGGAATTGGTGAAAATCTTAAGGCTGTACACCTGCATGTATCCACCGCAGATGGGCGACATGGTACTGTGTAGTACCAATCAGTGGAGACAGTTGGTACAGGCGATCTTAAGCAATGTTGATAAAAATTGGTTACTGCAATGTTGGTTAATTTTGTGGAAAGTGGTGTCACAGTTCTCTGAGAGTGCTTCCAGTGGCAGTTGTGTGTGGAAGGCGCTCAGGGGAACTGCTAGAGGAATTAGAAATGATAGACATAGTGGAAGTCTCTCCGTATGCTGGTGTGATGAGGTGCATTCCTGCTGGAGTGGTCTGAGGTGCAGCTGAGCAGTGGTTGGTACATGGTGCATGTGCTGTCTCACCCGCTAGACCTCATGTAAAGAAAGAGCCCGGAACAGACGCAGCAGTAGTAGGAATTCAATCCATCACTCGCAGGGAGGTGCAGGTTGAGGTACCAATAGACACAGAAATGGTTAAAGAGATTGGTGTGGAAAAATGTGGCGAAAAATGTACGTTGGTAGGACAGTTGCTATTGGAGTGTTGGACAACAGGTTTTGGAGAGAAAGGTACGCTGATTGCACAGCTGTGTGCTGGGGTATTTAGTTGTGACCTGGCTACAGCTCAGGGCCCCACCCGACAAACAGGAAGTCTGTGCATGGGAGTCAGGTCGACTCCCATTCCTCTGCAGGAGTCAGAGACTGCATGGGTGCAGCCAGAGCAGGAGTAAGCTATCATGTAAGTGTATTTTTAATCTTTTAAATAAAAGTTTGGCAAACGGAGAGCACTATATTTGTCCCTTTTTATCTTTATGATTCATGAGATATATCCTGACCCCCTGCTACGTGGTACCTGACGGAGCTCCCTATCACCGGATTGGACCATCACTATCTATGACCCTCATGGGAGTGCTTTCATGACCCTCTATAATTTAAGGGTCCTGGTCATCAGGTGAGAGGCCATTCAGTCTTTGGTGAAGGGCATTTCTATCAGTCACATATTACTGGCCTGATATCACGCTTGTCTGGTGGAACCCCACAGGAATGTCTGGACATTGTCATTGCTCTTTGATTATCGATTGAAGGACTTTTGTTATACTGTCACCTTCTTCATATCCCTGGATGCTCTTTTTGTTTTTATTTATTTAGCGCTGCACCTATTTTTATATTATATATTTAAGCTATCAAAGAGCTTAACTCAAGGAAACCCTTTTTTTCTAAGGAGTAGACCTAAGGCCTAGGCTACAGGCCTGAAGCAACCGTGTGGTGATAACGTAAGCCAGGAAGCTGTAAGAGAGAGTGTCACCAGAGGTACAGTGTGGGTACCAAACAGTGACACAGTTACAGGGTCAAGAGCACCGAGGTCAACGCCTGAACAGCAGTGCTGACCAGAGAGCCAGGTAGCTTCTTTATTTTCCATTTATTTCATTATTGCTTTGTGGAAGAAACCCCTGCATGGGAATCCTGGATGGACTGTTTTTCTTTACTTCAATAAACATGGCCCAAAAAAAGCCCTTAAACTGCATATCTGGCGTACACTCAGCTCACTGGTAAGCTCTACACTGAAGCTAAATAACCCCCAATACCACAAGATATATATATTATATATAATCTCCTGTATATATAGAGAGAGAGACACTATTTAACCATTGCTGCTATATACTGGCTGTCTCCACTAACAACTAAGCTGCTATGTGTCATACAATGTATAAGTAGTGAGTAATATACTGTATATAAAAAAAGTAATTTGGAGCGTGTCATTATCATGCAGTTACCAAATTAGCTATTAAGGTGCAATGTATTGTTAATAACTTAATTGCTATATGTGTTACAATGCACAAATAGTGAGTAATATACTACATGTAAGCAAAAATGGTAATTTGGAGATTGTTATTTGTATGGAGCCATTGGAGTGGAATATATTGGCTTTCTGCCAGTGGCGGCTGGTGCCTACTATTTTTGGGGGAGCGGCACAACCAACACAACTGTGGCGATCACCCCGCACCATCCCCCCCCCCGCGCGCGCGCGACATGGACATAGCCAGCGGAGTCATAAGACTCCCTGGCCAATAGGTGCTTCCTGATTGGCCGGGAGGAGAATGTGGCAAAATAGCGAATATTCATTCGCTAGTGTCACACAACTGGGTGCGATCAGGGTGCACTCTCTGTGCCCTGAGCCCACCCTATTTTGAAGCCTATTAGAGCCTCTGGTTCTAATCAGGTGCTTCAAAATACACACCCCCCGCCTATCCCTGCAATTGTAATTCATGTGTCCAGCGTTCTGAAAGGGCCGGGCACTTGGATAGGGAGGACAGCCACGGTGTTAGGGGGGTGGCGCCCGTGTGCCCACAATGCACGGGTCGCCACTGCTTTCTTCACTAATAACTAAGCAGCTCTATGTGACCCAAGTCAATCCATTGCTGGTGAGTATTATACTCAAGGACAGTCTGCTGTGTAAAAGCTGAAGGTATTACAAAGAGATGCATGATATAAATGAAACACTCCTACATGTCTCCTTGCCATTGAACTGTTTGTATGAAACAGTAGAGCCCAGTGACGTGAAGTCTGCCATGGAGATCAGGGGCGGCCCGTCCATAGGGGGTGCCCGGGCGCCGTCCCTCCTCCTGTAGTAACCAGAATTTTTTTTTTTTTAAATGGCCCCTTTAATAAAAAAAAAAAAAATATGTCCTTTAACAAAGGGCACTGTGGCGCCGGACACAGTGCACTATGGGAAGTGCCACGTCAATGCAATCACGAGATTGCAGACGTGGCACTTCATTTGCGGGCTTTCAACCCGCCTTGTGGCGCAATCGAAAACGCCGATTAGCTTCCGCCTGTAGAATCACTACGGGCGGGAGCATTGTGGTTTACATTTCACTGTTACTTCCGGGTTTTGTGAAACCAGGAAGTGATGTCAGCAGCTCCGTTCTTTGCATGGAGCAGAGTTGAAAGCAAGTACTCTGGGGGTAGTGCGCTGCACGCTGTTTCTAGCTACAGGAAACAAACAATCATGTCAACTGTGCCTGAGTGAGCACTCACTGACTGGTATAGCAGCTCCGCCCATTCCTCTAAGCATATCCGTGTCAGGACTCGGGCGGAAGAAACTGGAGTGGAGGAGAAAGTCAGCCAGGTCAGTCCAGTGAGAGGGGGACGAACTATCCCCCTAGTGAGATGTGCAGACATTGTCCCTATGTCAGGAGAGCCATTACTGGAGGCACTGTGAGTTCAGACTGAGAACACTGAGCAGGGAGAGGGAATTGACTGAAACTAAGAGCAAGTGAGTAATACTTCCACCCCCCCTCTCCTCATCCACCACCATCCCTCTGTCCCTGATCCCATCCCTCTGTCCCTGATCCTACCCCACCACCATCCCTCTGTCCCTGATCCAATCCCTCTGTCCCTGATCCAATCCCACTGTCCCTGATCCCCCATCCCTCTGTCCCTGATCCCATCCCACCACCATCCCTCTGTCCCTGATCCCCCATCCCTCTGTCCCTGATCCCCCATCCCTCTGTCCCTGATCCCATCCCTCTGTCCCTGATCCCATCCCTCTGTCCCTGATCCCCCATCCCTCTGTCCCTGATCCCATCCCACCACCATCTCTCTGTCCCTTATCCCATACCTCTGTCCCTGATCCCCCATCCCTCTGTCCCTGATCCCGTCCCTTATCCCATCCCTCTGTCCCTGATCCCCCATCCCTCTGTCCCTGATCCCGTCCCTTATCCCATCCCTCTGTCCCTGATCCTCCATCCCTCTGTCCCTGATCCCACCCCACCACCATCCCTCTGTCCCTGATCCCCCATCCCTCTGTCCCTGATCCCATCCCACCACGATCCCTCTGTCCCTGATCCCCCATCCCTCTGTCCCTGATCCCCCATCCCTCTGTCCCTGATCCCATCCCTCTGTCCCTGATCCCCCATCCCTCTGTCCCTGATCCCATCCCACCACCATCCCTCTGTCCCTGATCCCCCATCCCTATGTCCCTGATCCCATCCCTCTGTCCCTGATCCCCCATCCCTCTGTCCCTGATCCCATCCCACCACCATCTCTCTGTCCCTTATCCCATACCTCTGTCCCTGATCCCCCATCGCTCTGTCCCTGATCCCATCCCACCACCATCCCTCTGTCCCTGATCCCACCCCACCACCATCCCTCTGTCCCTTATCCCATCCCTCTGTCCCTGATCCCCCATCCCTCTGTCCCTGATTCTGTCCCTTATCCCATCCCTCTGTCCCTGATCCCCCATCCCTCTGTCCCTGATCCCATCCCACCACCATCCCTCTGTCCCTGATCCCCCATCCCTCTGTCCCTGATCCCACCCTCTGTCCCTGGTCCCATCTCTCTGCCCCTGATCCCACCCTCTGTCCCTGATCCCACCCTCTGTCCCTGGTCCCATCCCTCTGTCCCTGATCCCCCATCCCTCTGTCCCTGATCCCATCCCACCCACCATCCCTCTGTCCCTGATCCTATCCCTCTGTCCCTGATCCCATCCCACCCACCATCCCTCTGTCCCTGATCCCATCCCACCAACCATCCCTCTGTCCCTGATGGGCTGTGAGACAGATTGATGTGCCATTAGAGTCCTGTGTATAATGTAGAGCCTGGTATATGATTTGCAGAGTCCTGTGTATAATGTACAGCCTGGTATATGATGTACAGAGCCCTGTATATAATGTAGAGCCTGGTATATGATATACAGAGCCCTGTGTATAATATACAGCCTGGTATATGATGTACTACAGGGGACGGAGTGGGAGGATTCTATAAGGGGTGTGGCTTATGAGAAGTGGGAGGGGTCAAAAGGGTGGGCGGGGTCTAGCGCCCCCCCATCTTAAAACTTCACCAGCCGCCACTGATGGAGATGCAGCAAATGACAGTGCAGGAAGAGTACTATGCACAGAGCCCTGCAGTGTCAGGACAGCCATATATACCAGCACAATGCATTCCAGTCCTGTGATGGATATGTACTGACTTAGTACTGCATAGTTACAGGATCACACATCACAATGCTTCAGTGCACAACACCTCATCTGCCCCTGCACAGAGTATAAACAACCTTTCTTTATCGTACATCATAGGACACAGAGCCTTAAGTATTTACTCAGTGGGTTATAGCTACCTTCAGGTGTTGACACTGGCACACCCAATACAGGAAGTTGACTCCCCTATATAACCCCTCCTCCTTCCAGGAGCACATCAGTTTTTTCGCCAGTGTCTAAAGGTGTTGGCACAAGTGAAGAAGTGCTCTGCGGAGCTCCAGGAGGGATCCATGCTGGATTTAAAAAGCCTCCATAACCAGATCCATTACGCCACTTTGTCTCCAGGATGGTACCTGGGCCTTGCATAGAAGAACAAGATTTTATAAATTGTAGGTAAACAGGTAAAAACCGCCCAAACCCGTACTACCACCTCTGCACTCTATAAAATAAAAAATGACTCAATTGGAGCTGCCACTTTAAAGTAATGAAAATATATGAGCTGAATCCACCCCTCAATGGTAAAGATGAAATAGTGGCGCTATCCCCACTACTGTGGGAGTGAGACAGGCGCTAGCGCACACCCTGATGACGTAGAGTGAGCTGGAAGTACACTGAATCACAGAGGCTTTATGTATGGGATGAGTTTAGAATGAACAAACAAATAAACATCCCCTATTACTATAGCATAAAAGATATACATACATGAAAATATGTATAAACGACCTAATATAATGTGACACTATAACACAAGTGAATGGATGAACAAAGATGATCAAACAAACAATATAACTAAAATGCAAAATGAGTGAGCTATAAATGATATTTACACCCCGTGACAGATGTGTGAAACTGGTATAATGATACCAGCACTGAAAGCTTAGGCTGAAAAAATGGATACTAAAAAAATATATATATATATAACTAGAAAAAATAGATGAATATACATATAAAAAGTGAAATACAGTCCACATAAACTGTGAAAGAATAAAGGAAAAAGTTCCAAAAGTGAGGGTGTCTCCAATCCACTATGCTGTGATCCAAATATCCACCACACCTCAGTGACGTGATTCCATTCCCTTCTGAAGTTCAAACTCACCAGCTGTTAAGGCCTCCCACTCTCGTGTTAGACCGAACAAAGCCTCAACCCACTCTCATGGGGGTTAACATGCGACCATAGATATCCACTGCTATTTAAACCGAACACTCTCCTTGAGGTAGTGATTCCACATATAAGATAAAAAAAATGCTCCAATAGTGTGATATCATTTAAAAATTTATTCAAAACTGAACCAACACTAATGCACTCACATTAAAGATAAAAACAGTGGGCAAATCACTTCACAGCAGTCAGAAAACATCACAGCACAACATGCGGTAGTATTGATAACACAACGAATGGCCACGGCGGACCCAGGGAGTATGGATGCTGGCGATCGTCTCACTTGTTCGCAGCAGACGTTCCTCCACTGACCCCCACTCCGTCACTCCTTCCTCTAACACACGTGTAGGATTGCCGTGTAGCCACGCCCCGACATGTTTCATCATTGGGACTTAAAAGCACAAGATTTTGCCTGTAATGCTCCTCTTTGAGGGCTGGACCCTAGGAACCAGGACTCTTTTTGGTCTTGCTACATTACCTCAAGTCCTGAGGGGTGCTATACATGGTCCAAAGGAGTGGAACCCCTATTAAAAGGGCCCCAGTCTTTGAAGGTTTAAACATGCTGCCCACCGTGATGGGTGAAGTTTGGATCCGTCTGTTTACAGCAGTATCCTGCAGTGAGGAAAAGGTAAGAGGAAAGCATAGGAACTGCAAAGTCCACCTATGACTTTTATTTCAAGTATATTGTAAAATGCCTTAAAAACTTCTCTAGAGGGAGTAATAGTGTATAGACCCTTTTTAAATCTGTGCTAATACAGCGTGTGTCTCAGCAGCTGGAGGGGGGGGGGTCTTCTCGTCCCCTAAATGGGGAAGAGAAGACTAAATGGGGAAGAGAAGACCCCTAAATGGGCAAACTGAGTGGATATGGATACATGTTATGTTTAACCACTTGCCGACCGCCTCACGCTGATATACGTAAGCAGAATGGCACGGGCAGGCAGAATCACGTACCTGTACGTGATCTGCCTCCCGCGGGCGGGGGGCCTATCGGACCCCCCCGGTGCCCGAGGCGGTCGGCATTTGTCCCCCGGCAATCGGAGGTGAGGGGGAGGCCATCCATTCGTGGCACCCCCCTCGCGATCGCTCCCAGCCAATGGGATCATTCCCCTGCCTCTGTATAGTACACAGAGGCAGAGGAAATGATGTCATCTCTCCTCGGCTCGGTATTTTCCGTTCCGGCGCAGAGGAGAGAAGACTGTAATGTGAGTGCACAAACACTACACACACAGTAGAACATGCCACCCCCGATTCCCCCCCGATCACCCCCTAATCACCCCCCCGTCACACTGACACCAAGCAGTTTTTTTTTTTTTTTTCTGATTACTGCATTGGTGTCAGTTTGTGACAGTTAGTGTGGTAGAGCAGTTAGTGGTAGCCCCCTTTAGGTCTAGGCTACCCCCCTAACCCCCCCTAAAAAAAGTTTTAACCCCTTGATCACCCCCCGTCGCCAGTGTCGCTAAGCGATCATTTTTCTGATCGCTGTATTAGTGTCACTGGTGACACTAGTTAGGGAGGTAAATATATATGTTCGCCGTCAGCGTTTTATAGCGTCAGGGACCCCCATATACTACCTAATAAATGTTTTAACCCCTTGTTTCCCCCCTAGTTAACCCTTTCCCCACTGATTACCGTATAACCGTTACGGGTGACGCTGGTTAGTTCGTTTATTTTTTATAGTGTCAGGGCACCCGCCGTTTATTACCGAATAAAGGTTTAGCCCCCTGATCGCCCGGCAGTGATATGCGTCGCCCCAGGCAGCGTCAGGTTAGCGCCAGTACCGCTAACACCCAGACACGCAGCATACGCCTCCCTTAGTGGTATAGTATCTGAACGGATCAATATCTGATCCAATCAGATCTATACTAGCGTCCCCAGCAGTTTAGGGTTCCCAAAAATGCAGTGTTAGCGGGATCAGCCCAGATACCTGCTAGCACCTACGTTTTGCTCCTCCGCCCGGCCCAGCCCAGCCCAGCCCACCCAAGTGCAGTATCGATCGATCACTGTCACTTACAAAACACTAAATGCATAACTGCAGCGTTCGCAGAGTCAGGCCTGATCCCTGCGATCGCTAAGTTTTTTTGGTAGCATTTTGGTGAACTGGCAAGCACCAGCCCCAAGCAGCGTCAGGTTAGTGCCAGTAGCGCTAACACCCACGCATGCACCGTACACCTCCCTTAGTGGTATAGTATCTGAACGGATCAATATCTGATCCGATCAGATCTATACTAGCGTCCCCAGCAGTTTAGGGTTCCCAAAAACGCAGTGTTAGCGGAATCAGCCCAGATACCTGCTAGCACTTGCGTTTTGCCCCTCTGCCCAGCCCAGCCCACCCAAGTGCAGTATCGATCGATCACTGTCACTTACAAAAGACTAAACGCATAACTGCAGCGTTCAGAGTCAGGCCTGATCCCTGCGATCGCTAACAGTTTTTTTTGGTAGCGTTTTGGTGAACTGGCAAGCACCAGCGGCCTAGTACACCCCGGTCGTAGTCAAACCAGCACTGCAGTAACACTTGCTGACGTGGTGAGTCCCATAAGTGCAGTTCAAGCTGGTGAGGGGGCAAGCACAAGTAGTGTCCCGTTGCCACCAAGAAGACGAACACAGGCCCGTCGTGCCCATAATGCCCTTCCTGCTGCATTCACCAATCCTAATTGGGAACCCACCACTTCTGCAGCGCCCGTACTTCCCCCATTCACATCCCCAACCAAATGCAGTCGGCTGCATGAGAGGCATTTCCTTTATGTCCTCCCGAGTACCCCTACCCAACAAACCCCCCCCAAAAAAGATGTTGTGTCTGCAGCAAGCGCGGATATAGGCGTGACACTCGCTATTATTGTCCCTTCTGTCCTGACAATCCTGGTCTTTGCATTGGTGAATGTTTTGAGTGCTACCATTCACTAGTTGAGTATTATATTTATATATATATATAATTTAAAAAAATAGTTGTCGTTTTATTGTTCTCTCTCTCTCTCTATTCTCTCTATTGTTCTGCTATGTCTTTCCATGTTTTATCATGTTTGCTTTTCAGGTATGCAATTTTTTATACTTTACCGTTTACTGTGTTTTATTGTTAACCATTTTTTTTGTCTTCAGGTACGTCATTTACAACTTTGAGTGGTTATACCAGAATGATGCCTGCAGGTTTAGGTATCATCTTGGTATCATTCTTTTCAGCCAGCGGTCGGCTTTCATGTTAAAGCAATCCTAGCGGCTAATTAGCCTCTAGACTGCTTTTACAAGCAGTGGGAGGGAATGCCCCCCCACCGTCTTCCGTGTTTTTCTCTGGCTCTCCTGTCTCAACAAGGAACCTGAGAATGCAGCCGGTGATTCAGCCAGCTGACCATAGAGCTGATCAGAGACCAGAGTGGCTTCAAACATCTCTATGGCCTAAGAAACCGGAAGCTATGAGCATTTCATGACTTAGATTTCGCCGGATGTAAACAGCGCTATTGGGAAATTGGGAAAGCATTTTATCACACCGATCTTGGTGTGGTCAGATGCTTTGAGGGCAGAGGAGAGATCTAGGGTCTAATAGACCCCAGTTTCAAAAAAGAGTACCTGTCACTACCTATTGCTATCATAGGGGATATTTACATTCCCTGAGATAAATAATAAAAATGATTTAAAAAAAATGAAAGGAACAGTTTAAAAATAAGATAAAAAAAGCAAAAAAATAATAAAAAAAAAAAAAAAAAAAAAAAAAAAGCACCCCCCCCCCCCAGCTCTCGCGCTAAGGCGAACGCAAGCGTTGGTCTGGCATCAAATGTAAACAGCAATTGCACCACGCATGTGAGGTATCACCACGAAGGTCAGATCGAGGGCAGTCATTTTAGCAGTAGACCTCCTCTGTAAATCTAAAGTGGTAACCTGTAAAGGCTTTTAAAGGCTTTTAAAAATGTATTTATTTTGTTGCCATTGCACGTTTGTGCGCAATTTTAAAGCATGTCATGTTTGGTATCCATGTACTCAGCCTAAGATCATATTTTTTTTATTTCATCAAACATTTGGGCAATATAGTGTGTTTTAGTGCATTAAAATTTAAAAAAGTGTGTTTTTTCCCCAAAAAATGCGTTTGAAAAATCGCTGCGCAAATACTGTGTGAAAAAAAGATGAAACACCCACCATTTTAATCTGTAGGACATTTGCTTTAAAAAAATATATAATGTTTGGGGGTTCAAAGTAATTTTCTTGCAAAAAAAAAAATTTTTTTCATGTAAACAAAAAGTGTCAGAAAGGGCTTTGTCTTCAAGTGGTTAGAAGAGTGGGTGATGTGTGACATAAGCTTCTAAATGTTGTGCATAAAATGCCAGGACAGTTCAAACCCCCCCCCCCCCCAAATGACTCAATTTTGGAAAGTAGACACCCCAAGCTATTTGCTGAGAGGCATGTCGAGTCCATGGAATATTTTATATTGTGACACAAGTTGCGGGAAAGAGACAAATTTTTTTTTTTTTTGCACAAAGTTGTCACTAAATGATATATTGCTCAAACATGCCATGGGGATATGTGAAATTACACCCCAAAATACATTCTGTTGCTTCTCCTGCGTACGGGGATACCACATGTGTGAGACTTTTTGGGAGCCTAGCCGCGTACGGGACCCCGAAACCCAAGCACCGCCTTCAGGCTTTCTAAGGGCGTAAATTTTTGATTTAGGTATAGTGAGTATTTTGCAGACCTCACTTTTTGTCACAAAGTTTTGAAAATTGAAAAAAGAAAAAAAAATGTTTTTTCTTGTCTTTCTTTATTTTCAAAAACAAAAGAGAGCTGCAAAATACTCACCATGCCTCTCGGCAAATAGCTTGGGGTGTCTACTTTCCAAAATGGGGTCATTTGGGGGGGGTTTGTGCCCACCTGGGCATTCCATGGCCTCCAAAACTGTGATAGGCAGTGAAGAGTGAAATCAAAAATTTACACCCTTAGAAAACCTAAAGGCGGTGATTGGTTTTCGGGGCCCCGTACGCAGCTAGGCTCCCAAAAAGTCCCACACGTGGTATCCCCATACTCAGGAGAAGCAGCTAAATGTATTTTGGGGTGCAATTCCACATATGCCCATGGCCTGTGTGAGCAATATATCATTTAGTGACAACTTTGTGCAAAAAAAAATTTGTCACTTTCCCGCAACTTGTGTCAAAATATAAAATACTCCATGGACTCAACATGCCTCTCAGCAAATATCTTGGGGTGTCTACTTTCCAAAATGGGGTCATTTGGGGGGGGGGGGATTGTGCCATCTGGGCATATTATGGCCTTCAAAACTGTGATAGGTAGTGAGGAGTGAAATCAAAAATTTACGCCCTTAGAAATCCTGAAGGCGGTGATTGGTTTTCCGGGCCCCGTACGCGGCTAGGCTCCCAAAAAGTCCCACACATGTGGTATCCCTGTACTCAGGAGAAGCAGCTGAATGTATTTTGGGGTGCAATTCCCCATATGCCCATGGCCTGTGTGAGCAATATATCATTTAGTTCCAACTTTTTGTAATTTTTTTTTTTGTCATTATTCAATCACTTGGGACAAAAAAAATTAATATTCAATGGGCTCAACATGCCTCTCAGCAATTTCCTTGGGGTGTCTACTTTCCAAAATGGGGTCATTTGGGTGGGTTTTGTACTGCCCTGCCATTTTAGCCCCTCAAGAATTGACATAGTTGTCACTAAATGATATATTGCTCAAACATGCCACGGGGATATGTGAAATTACACCCCAAAATACATTCTGTTGCTTCTCCTGCGTACGGGGATACCACATGTGAGACTTTTTGGGAGCCTAGCCGCGTACGGGACCCCGAAAACCAAGCACCGCCTTCAGGCTTTCTAAGGGCGTAAATTTTTGATTTAGGTATAGTGAGTATTTTGCAGACCTCACTTTTTTTCACAAAGTTTTGAAAATTGAAAAAAGAAAAAAAAATGTTTTTTCTTGTCTTTCTTTATTTTCAAAAACAAAAGAGAGCTGCAAAATACTCACCATGCCTCTCGGCAAATAGCTTGGGGTGTCTACTTTCCAAAATGGGGTCATTTGGGGGGGGTTTGTGCCCACCTGGGCATTCCATGGCCTCCAAAACTGTGATAGGCAGTGAAGAGTGAAATCAAAAATTTACACCCTTAGAAAACCTAAAGGCGGTGATTGGTTTTCGGGGCCCCGTACGCAGCTAGGCTCCCAAAAAGTCCCACACGTGGTATCCCCATACTCAGGAGAAGCAGCTAAATGTATTTTGGGGTGCAATTCCACATATGCCCATGACCTGTGTGAGCAATATATCATTTAGTGACAACTTTGTGCAAAAAAAAATTTGTCACTTTCCCGCAACTTGTGTCAAAATATAAAATACTCCATGGACTTAACATGCCTCTCAGCAAATATCTTGGGGTGTCTACTTTCCAAAATGGGGTCATTTGGGGGGGGGGATTGTGCTATCTGGGCATATTATGGCCTTCAAAACTGTGATAGGTAGTGAGGAGTGAAATCAAAAATTTACGCCCTTAGAAATCCTGAAGGCGGTGATTGGTTTTCCGGGCCCCGTACGCGGCTAGGCTCCCAAAAAGTCCCACACATGTGGTATCCCCGTACTCAGGAGAAGCAGCTGAATGTATTTTGGGGTGCAATTCCACATATGCCCATGGCCTGTGTGAGCAATATATCATTTAGTGCCAACTTTTTGTAATTTTTTTTTTTATCATTATTCAATCACTTGGGACAAAAAAAAAATAATATTCAATGGGCTCAACATGCCTCTCAGCAATTTTCTTGGGGTGTCTACTTTCCAAAATGGGGTCATTTGGGGGGGTTTTGTACTGTCCTACCATTTTAGCACCTCAAGAATTGACATAGGCAGTCATAAACTAAAAGCTGTGTAAATTCCAGAAAATGTACCCTAGTTTGTAGACGCTATAACTTTTGCGCAAACCAATAAATATACGCTTATTGACATTTTCTTTACCAAAGACATATGGCCGAATACATTTTGGCCTAAATGTATGACTAAAATTGAGTTAATTGGATTTTTTTTTATAACAAAATGTAGAAAATATCATTTTTTTTCAAAATTTTCGGTCTTTTTCCGTTTATAGCGCAAAAAATAAAAACCGCAGAGGTGATCAAATACCATCAAAAGAAAGCTCTATTTATGGGAAGAAAAGGACACACATTTCGTTTGGGTACAGCATTGCATGACCACGCAATTAGCAGTTAAAGCGACGCAGTGCCAAATTGTAAAAAGTGCTCTGGTCAGGAAGGGGGTAAATCCTTCCGGGGCTGAAGTGATTAAACAAGCATATATCTGATAAAACGGCTGTGAAATCCCCTTCCCCCTTGAGGTGACACTTGCTAAAGCACAGGAAAGGGTGTGGCGCATAGACAATCAGGCACACACCTGAAAAAGCTTAAAGCTGATACTCTGGGAAACAGACAGTGTCTATCAGAGCAGCTGAAGCAAGGCTGCCACAGGACACAGAAGCACTGGTGCATGTGAGGGGTTTATACAGGCATTTGCAGTACAGGAAAAAACTTATTGTTTAGCATTAGATCATTCTATGCTACCACTGTTTTTCCAACTATTATTCAAGTAAATAGAACAGCTCTTAGAGTACCTTTGCTTTTTGTGCTTTGCACTATGGCTTCAAGGCTTACTACTAAGGCACCAAAACCAGCCCCAGGCGCTGGGAACTCCAGACATGCCTCCACATTGTCATCCTCTCTGGAGATACCTGACATGGCAAGCCAGGGTGAGTCATTGGAAGCAATTGGTGGTGCAACTGCTTCTCACACTTCAGCCCCTGTATATGAGACTGAAGATGCATTTTCCTCTGCCCTGCAGGGCTTAGAAGGAAGATTAGTGGCTTTAATCGCATCCTCCATTAAAGTGGGCTAGATCCCGCTCTCCCACTCCAAACCACTTACCAGGGGAACAGGATGAGGTATTACCCTCAAACAATCGGGAAAAGCAAACCGATTACTCCTCTGCGGAGGAAACAGTTGAAGTTGCAGCTTCACAATCTGAGGTACAAATCCTTATGGACATGGTTCGCTCCACTTTCATGCTACCCCTAACAGAGTCAGCTGAAAGTCTGGTTTCTTCTTTGGGTTCCTTGAAACCTTCACAACCAGTGCATGCGTTTCCAGTCCACACATTACTAGAAAACCTTATTTATACCAAATGGGATTATCCGGATAAGCATTTTCTCCCTCTAAAGAGATTCTCAGTTCTCTATCCTATGGAGGAAAAATTCACCAAAAAAAGGGAAGTTACAGCAGTAGATGCTGCGATTTCCAGTGTGAATAAAAGTTTACCTTGTCCAGTGGACAATACACAAATGCTAAAGGATCCAACAGATAAAAAGTTGGAATTCCTATTAAAATCCTCTTTTTCTTTAGCAGGTACTGTTGCTCAGCCTGCAATTGCAGCTGTAGGCATCTGTCATTCCTTAAAAGACCAGTTCACAGAGACCCTTAACGAGCTCCCTGCACAACAGGCCAGTGAGTTGGCCGATTTACCAAAAGCATTATGTTTTGCCATAGATGCTATAAAGGATTCTATTCAGGCGTGTCGCCTTGCACTTGTGCTAGTACACATGCGTAGGACCCTTTGGCTAAAGGGTTGGTCTACCGAAGCACCCTGCAAAAACCTACTGTCTAGTTTTCCATTTCATGGGGACCGACTATTCGGCGATGATTTGGATAAATACATCAAGACAATTTCCAGTGGAAAAAGTACTCTTTTGCCAGTCAAGAGAAAGTATAAACGTTCTTCATTTAAACGTACTCTCTCTCCTGCGCCAAGCACATCCACCTATAGGCAGTGGGGACGGCTTCCACCGTCAGATTCCAGGAAAATCGCAGGCTCGGGCTCAGGAAGACATGGAGCCTGCAAGACCACAAAGCAGAATACTAAGACCTCTTCATGAAGAGGCATCTCCCCTCACCAAGGTGGGGGGAAGACTTCTGCATTTTGCAGAAGTCTGGCAGAGGGAAACTCAGGACAGATGGGCTCTCTCCACAGGGACTCTAGGATACAAACTAGAGTTTCCACCATGTCACTTTCTGAGATCAAACGCTCCCAAGGATCCAGGGAAAAGACAATCCCTGTTTCAAGCATTAGACCGATTATTGGCTCAAGGGGTAATCCTACAGATCCCCACAGAAGAACAAGGTTTAGGTTTCTATTCAAACCTGTTTATGGTACCAAAACTGAATGGAGATGTCAGGCCCATTCTGGATCTAAAAAATCTCTAAATCGGTTCATAAAAATTTTGCTCATTTCAAATGTAATCGATCAGGTCAATTGTCACCATCCTACAAGGCGGAGAACTTCTGGCATCCATCGACCTCAGGGATGCATATCTGCATGTCCCTATATTTCCCGCTCACCAAAGGTTTCTGCGATTCGAAGTGGAACAACGGCACTTTAAGTTCACGGCTTTACCCTTCGGGCTAGCCTCAGCACCATGGGTATTCAGAAAAATACTGGCCCCACCTCTAGCCAGGTTAAGGGCACAGGGCATAATAGAGTTGGCATACCTAGACGATCTATTGTTAACAGACCAGTTAGTGACTCGCTTAAGGCAAATCGTACGCATTACAACCAGTTACCTGGAAAGTCTCGGTTGGATCCTCAACCCTTCCTTAACACCAGTAAGAAGGCTGGATTACTTAGGCCTGATCATAGATACAGCCCAGAAAAGGGTGTTCTTGCCTCCAGCAAAGATCAGCTCCATACAAGAGCTGGTGCAGATGGTCAGGTCAAAAGCAAATCCTTCAATTCGCCTTTGCATGAGGTTGTTAGGAAAGATGGTAGCTTCATTCGAAGCAGTCCCCTATGCCCAGTTCCATTCAAGACAATTGCAAAAGAGACTCCTCTCTGCTTGGAACAAGACGATCCAAGCTTTGGACTTGCCAATGCCACTGTCCCCAAGAGTGTCTCAAAGCCTCAGTTGGTGGTTACGAAGCCAGAATTTGCTGAAGGGGAAATCCTTCCGACCAATAATCTGGAAAGTAGTAATGACAGATGCCAGCCTCTCAGGCTGGGGAGCGGTACTTGAAGAGACAACTGTACAGGGACAGTGGTCAAAATCTGACAATGCCACAGCTGTGGCCTATATCAATCACCAAGGGGGCACCAAGAGTCTCTCAGCTCAGAGAGAGGTGAACCATATCCTTACTTGGGCAGAAAGGAATTTCCCATTCCTATCGGCAGCTTTCATTCCAGGAGTAGAAAATTTGCAGGCGGACTATCTAAGTCGCCAGCAGTTATTCCCAGGGGAATGGTCTCTTCACCCCAAAGTGTTTCAGGCGGTTTGCCAAAGATGGGGAACTCTGGACATAGATCTTCTAGCATCCAGATTCAACATGAAGTTAGTAAACTTTGTGTCCAGAACAAGGGATCCACTCTCATACGCAACAGATGCGCTGGTAACTTTGTGGGATCAGTTTACACTGATTTACCCTTTTCCCCCGATTCAGTTGCTGCCTCGACTTCTTTGCAGGATCAATCTGGAAAGAAAGTGGGTAATTCTGGTAGCACCAGCATGGCCCAGAAGGTCATGGTACGTAGAGATCGTAAAGATGGCAGTGGAGGGTCCTTGGCCTCTCCCACTAAGGCCAGACCTGCTATTGCAGGGGCCAATATTCCATTCTACTTTACGAATGCTAAATTTAATGGCTCGGCTATTGAAACCCACATTCTGAAGAAGCGTGGGCTTTCCAGGTCTGTTGTCTCAACTTTAATCAATACAAGGAAACCAGTTTCCAGAGCTGTATATTAGGGAGTTTGGAAAGCTTACGTTTCTTGGTGTGAATCCAAGGGTTGGCACCCTCGGAGATATATTATAGGCAGAATCCTTGCCTTTCTACAATAGGGTGTAGAGATGAAGTTGGCCCTAAGTACTATTAAGGGCCAAGTCTCAGCCTTATCAGTTTTTTTTTTTTATTGTTTATTTATAAGTTTTTGCAAATCATACAAAAGAAAATACATGTAAGACATTAACATTTTGAAATAATGCAGGTATACACCATTTTTGAGAGTTACAAGGCACACATAAATTATACAATTTAAGGAGTAGCGATGAGGTTAAGCTGTAGTCTTGAGTGGGGGAAAGATAATCAAATCCAAAAACAGAAAAACTGAAACATCTTCCTACCCTATCCGTGAAGGAGTTTCAGAGACAACATATATCTAATGTATAACTCCACATAAAGAACTATATAAAAAGATTAGTATTTAGCATATACTGTAATTGCACAGGCATATGAACGCATCTGAGATTAACTAACTAGATTCATTGCCTGCAGAACCATATATAGAATTGTCCCATGTTGACCATGTTTTAGAAAATTTCTGCTCCGTGCCCTCTACCACAGCCGTCAGATGTTCCATTCTGTATGTCAGCCACAGTAGTGAGCAACTGTGGAAGCATGGGGGTGAGGTAGATAACCATAGCCTAGGGATGACCCGTTTGGCAGCCAATAAAATGTAAGACAACAATCTGCACAGAGCCTTAGAGACACCAGGGAAAGGGAGACCTAACAAATAGTGCATGGGTGTTAGAGGAACGGGGCCATCAACCAGTGTTTCTAGCAAAATCTTAACTCTGAGCCAAAATTGGTGAACAGGGGGACATTCCTAAAAAATATGGTAGTGAGAACCTACAGCATTATTACATCTCCAACATTGTTTTGAGATTGATCGATTGCGGGCGCGCAAAAGATCTGGGGTCCTATACCAGTGCATCAGGACTTTGTATGCAGTTTCCTTATGGGTCACACATCGAGCAATCCTGGAAGTGTGCTCCCATATGCTCCCCCAGTCCAACCAGGAGATGTCATGCTGCAAGATCTGAGACCACTTCCTCATGTAATGGTGGTTGTTAACCGTCACAGGAACAGCCTCATGCAGTATTTTATAGATGGTAGAGATCATTTGGGGCTCATAAGGACCTTTAGCGCATAGGGTCTCAAAGTCTTTTGGCTTCTCCAGAGTCATAGAAGGGGATCTGGTGGAGAAAAAGTGTCTAATCTGTAAGTATGAATGTAAGAGTTTTTGGGGAATCTGATGCGTTCTTTGCAAATCAGGAAAAGTCAATAAATGTTGTGTCGCTGGGTTAACAAAGTGACGTAGTTGGAACATTCCTGCCTGGGTCCATGGTAGCATACGTTTATACAAAAGGCTATCTAGGATATCTGGGTTGAATAGGATATTCAAGAGTGGTGGGCATGAAGAGGACAGGGAGTAACGCTCAGAACATCTTTTCCATATAGACAATGTGAAGAGCATTGGAGCCAAGCATAATTTCCGTAATTGGGGCATATGAAGGGCGGAAGAAGGCCAGAGCATAAAGCAAGGGTGGACTGGGGCCGTGACACTCATTTCTATCTCTGCCCACCTATTTGGGGCCTTCCAGGAGGTCCAGGAGGCAAGAACTCTCAGGTGTGAGGCATAATAGTATTTGATGAAGTCTGGGCCTCCTAATCCCCCCTACTTTTCCGGGCCAGGACCACCGACCCTGCCAACCTGTGGGAGGCATTATTCCAAATAAAACGGAGGCTCCTCCTTTGAAGGGTTTTCAGCTGCGTCAATGGGACTGCCACCGGTAACGTTTCAAACAAATATAATAATTTGGGGAGAATGGACATTTTAAGAACATTAATACGCCCCAGGAGGGATAGGGATAGGGCAGTCCAATGAGTCAGCAGGCAGTTAATTTCCGAAAACAGGGGAGGGAAGTTGGCCCGATACAGAGAGTCATAAGAGGCAGTGATTTGAACCCCTAAATATTTAAGTGACTGAGAACACCAATGGTAATTATACTTGCTTTGAAGGGAAGATAAGAGGGTAGGGGGAATATTTATGGGTAATGCTTCCGTTTTAGCAGCATTAATTTTAAAATCTGAGAGGCCACCAAAGGCAGTTAATATGTTATGTAGGTGTGGCAAGGAGGTATGTGGATGAGTGAGAGTAAGAAGAACGTCATCTGCGAATAAGGATAATTTATATTCCGTGTATCGAAGATGAACGCTTCTAATGTCAGGGCATTCATGTATAGCCGCAGCTAGAGGCTCCAAACTAAGAATAAAGAGCAGCGACAATAGGGGACATCCCTGTCTCGTTTCATTGCTGAGGGAAATTGGACGTGATAGGTGCACCTGTGATGTGGGCGTCAAATACAATGCCCGAAGGGCTTGGATAAAGGGACCCGAGAATCCATAAAGCATTAATATCGCAAACATGAATGGCCAGCTAAGGCGATCGAATGCTTTTTGGGCATCTAAACTAAGTATTAAAGCGGGATTTTTGGTTTTAGTAAGTAGGTCTATAAGGTCAATTGTACGGCGTGTGTTGTCACCAGCATGTCTCATGGGAATAAAACCCACCTGGTCTCTATGAATTAGTGCTGGCAGTAACAGGGAGAGTATATATATCGCGTTGTAGAGAAAGCCCTCTGTTGTCTCCGACGTACTGGGGTCCAGATTGCTGTGGGGGCCTGAAGGGGTTTGGAGGTTCTGGGACAGGTGGCGGACCTAAATTTCGAGTGAAGGCTTCGCATTCATGAAGATCTCCGATGGAGTATTGTGTGCCATCTTTGGATGCTGAGAGCTGGAATGGAAAACCCCATCTATAGGGAATTTGATGCAGTTGGAGGTAGGCCGTAACTGGACGAAGATTGCGTCTTTTTGCCAGAGTGATGGGGGAAAGATAGCTGAAGATCTGGATTTTGGAGCCTTTGAAGTCAATGCGATTCTTGTTGCGTGTAGCTGCTGTTAAAGCTTCCTTAATTTCATAATAGTGAAAGCGAACTACTATGTCTCTCTGATTGGAACCAGGAGGAGGTTTGGGAGCCAAAGATCTATGGGCCCTATCTAGGCGCCAATCAATATTGGGTATGTGCGGGGCCAGCGTGACAAAAAGATTTTGTAGGTACCCCCGTAGCTCTTTATCATTGATTGTTTCGGGGACTCCACGGATCCTTACATTAGAACGACGTTCTCTGTTCTCCAGATCTTCTTGTTGGAGTTGAATCTGGGAAACTGTGTGTTTAAGAAATGCATTTTCTTCTTCCAATGCATGCATATATTGTACAGTCTCGTCAAATTTAGTCTCCAAAGTGGCAGTGCGTTCTCTAAGCTGATCACTCTCCCCCCTGAGCGATCTTCCTGACCTCTTATGTTGCGTGTTAAATCCTGTAAAAGTATTTGTAGTTTCAAGTCCAGGACTGCCACTGTGACTGTTTTGGCTGCGTTTGTCTGCTGGGATGCATTACCCATGTGAGGAGTGCCCGTGTAGAAGCCAGGAGGTCTGCAGCATCTGTTGAATCTGTGGGCATATTCAAGGCCGGGGTTTGTGACCTATATAGGAATCACTCCATGTTTTGTGCAGACTTTGATATCAATGGCGGGATAAAACCTTGGTATATGTTCTTCTGAAATCCTACTTTGCCCATGTAGTGCCCGGAGGTGTCCGGAGGCAGCTGATAATAATAATCCTGTGGCTGTTAATTAGCAAAACTGATTTTTGGGACTTTAAATGAAGGCGTGACCTGGTAAGGTCACTTCTTCCATCCCACGGGACTTTAAATGAAACTGTGGCCCGGTAGGGTCACAAATTTCCATCCCTGTCATATTCAACAGGGGGGAGAAAGCAAGGGGGCGGGACTTTAAATGAAGCATGTGGTAGCAAAAGCATCATATGGTGAAACATAAAAGGGAGTTTATTGGTTGCCATCAGATAAAAGACAGGGTACAATAATAAATATACATATATAGGGTAGTAATGCATGGATAATATAGTAATGTAGTACATCTCAATCATGACTTGAATATCACAAGAATTAACAAGCAATATTGTATATCACAAGGAATGGCAAGCAACAACTTTCCAAAGTACACCAAATATATCATAAGGGTAAGATGATAAAATATAATAATGCCTGCAGAGACTCGAGCCTCTTGGATCTTAAAGTGGGGTATATGGTTGAGCTGGTAAAGCTATGTGGATATAGGGTGGCAAGGCGTAAGGCAGCTCTACGTGTTTCGTGGCTGAAGGACCACTCATCAGGAGCCAGCACTTGATGTTTCTAAAAGTAGAAATATTGGCATTAACTTGATTAATGGTTGGTGAAGTGAATGCATGGGTACGCGGGGGTGAAACTGAAAAAGCACCCCAACAAAGCCCCAGTGCATTCTAACTTACTCGGATTCAAAAAAAGATGGAGGTGTGGTGTCAGGCGGTACGAGCCATCCAGGCGCATTCCCCACCGGGAGCCGCAGCGGGCAGACCTGCAGCGGCGCCCCAAAGGCGCCAACCAGGGCGGGCATGGAACCAGGCAACCTGAGTGTAAGGTGAGAAGTAAGGTGAGCAGAAGTGTTATAGGGGGAAACAAATGAGGTGAAGAAACAGAGGAAAAGTGGGGGGAGGGGGAAGAAAAGGTGAGGGTAGAAGGTGAGAAATGACACTGCAAGGTGATGGAAGAAATAAGTGAGGAAGCAAGGATTGCCACCGTGGGTGGAAAGGAACAGAAAAGTGTGGAAGACAAGTGTGGTGATGGTAAGATGGATACCTGTGATAAGACCGGAGTGGTTGGGAAGCAAAAGAGCCTGGATTGAATGTTTGTCTTGGTGAATGGAAGCCTTGTGTGCCGAGCACCGTCCGGAAGGCGCCAATGTAGGCGCCGCAACAGGACCGCCCACTGACGTCACGCCGCATAGCGTAGCAGGGGGAGGGGCGGGACGTGCCAGGCAAGGTGTCCGGCCAGCCCGCACTCACAAACCCCCAGTGTGCTTGCGAGCGTAGCTCCCACGTGTCATGGCGCGATGGGGCTCAGACAGGCGCCGCACGTCAGACACGGGATGCGTGACGTTGATGCGTAGTGGCGGTGCCCCCATATGATCCTGCCCCCTTGCTTTCTCCCCCCTTTTGAATCCTGTGGCTGTGTAAGCTTTTGAAGCGGTGCAGAATCCCTTAGAAAAGGAGCGGGGACTGGTGCAGGTCTAAGACATGTCTACCCTCGGTGCTAGTCGCACCTGCTCCCCCCTATTTTGCGTATGAAGTATGAATGGAGCAATAGAGATAAACTAGAGTCTTGGGGGGGTATGTTCCTTTAGGAGCCCGCTGAAAGGCACTGCAGAGGATAGGCTGCAAGGCCAGCAAATAAGTGACAGTGGAGGTAGTAGAAGTAGGCTTGCTTCTTGGGGTCAGGTATTGCTCCAAAGATTGTATGGATGACCCTTATGGAGTACTGCACCCAAATGAGGGAGAGCAGACCGACATCAAAGGCCACAGGGAGGCTGTTAGGTGTTGTTGCAGGAGATTGGCCATCAGGGTACTTCCAGGCAGGCCACCTTTTACATACAATTAGCCTGCCTCCTCCAGGGGTGTTATCACAGCCCGAGTACGGCGGGTGACCGCTCGATCCGTGGATCTCTGAACTCCAGGCCGGAGGATGCAGGGGAGCCTGCAGGCCCAAAGGCCTCCTAATGGTAGCGGGCCATAGCTGTGTACAATCAGCCATTAGGGACACCCAGGCGGACCTCCGTGAGCACACTGTCCTGTGACTATCCCCTTAGATGTAGGCCAGGGGCTTCTGGATGGTCCTCCACCTCCCCCCGTGGCTCCAGACCGGGCATGGTGGAGGTTTTGTAGGTTGCAATGTGGCGGCGGGACCCCATGCTGACGAGCAGGCTGCAGATCGGGCGGGGGAGATGAAAGCTTGCTGGGCACCTCACCTCAGACTGGGGCTGTAGTAGGGATCATCCGTGGATCGGCAGAGCTGCATGGAAGGCTCTGTAGGCCCAACAATGGCGGCGGACCTGGGCAGTACAGAGCGGGCCGGAGGAAACCCCGATCGGCCGACCGGGCCTCTTAACACAGGCAGGGATGGAGTCAGGGGATGTCCAGAGGCTTCTAGGGAATATTTGGTGGCTCACCCAGGGTGTTAGCAGCCGGGATGGCAGTAGATTGTAGTCGGCTTTGTGGAGCTCTTTGTCCACACTTCCTCCTCGGTCTGCTAGCCTTATCGGTTTTATTTCAAAGACCGCTTGCTACGCATTCTTTAGCCCAGCGTTTTATGCAAGGGGTGATGCGGATTAATCCGCCAGTTAAATTACCTTTAACACTTTGGGACTTGAATTTAGTTTTGTGACAGACCTAGCCGGGAGGGAGACTTTTGGAGGGGACTGAATGCTAGCCTCTTGCCGATCAATCGTGGGCCCTGGCATTTGGGGGAATGGTGCTCTTTGTGAGCTGTATGCCTGGGGACCCTTGAGGTAGTATTACAGTGGATTCGGGTCCTGGTCCTCTGGGACTCTGGGGACCCTGTGTATGCCATATGGGAAATGGTGACTTGGAGGGTATGTCTTGGATTGCTTAAAATGGGACAGTAATATCTATCCCCAATATCTCCCAGGTTATATATGTAAAGACTATTATTGGTTTGTTTGATTCTGAACTCAACATGTTAATTGAGTGAACTGATCACATTAGCCTTCAGGACTGGCTAGGAGACGAACAGTCTACTCCTACTATAAGTGTTTGATGACTAGGCTAAAGGAGGGGGGAGAACACTGTTTGTATTGTTAATTGTAATTAGCTCCTGCTATTGTGAAAATGTCCTGTGGTTGTACTTATGATAATGTATAATATACTGTGTGAAGCTCGGTTAATTAGGTTACAGGTGTATTGTTAGAGTAATATGAGCAGGAGGTATACACCTCCCCTTTTACTGTATAAAAGAGCCTGTATTCCTGTCAATAAAGGAGATTCCTGGTTGAACTTACATACAGCCTGCCTGGTGTTTGTTCTGAGCTACACAACTGGATTAGAACGGCACATAGCTGTAGTTCTAGTCCCGGAGCATCGGATGACCGAACCATCAGATGTTGCGATCTGCAATCTGATTCTATAGCTGCAGAGGAGTGTCTGGAGAGTGGAACCGAGCAAGCAGGGGCTCGTTACATTGGTTGGCAGCTGTGGGATTTGCTCTCCAGTTACTGGGACACTCCAAACCAGCCTGCAGGAGAGCCACTCTGAAAGACTTACTTGAGAGCCGGGAGGGACCGGTGGGATCGTGCTTCCTTGCCGTGAACACATCCAAACCATCACCTGGATCCAAGGTCCAGATAGCAGGAGAGGAGAGGTACAGATACCAGCCACCATGGAAGAGGAATTCAGAAGGAGGTTGCGAGAGATGCAGATACAGCACAGAGGACCAGTATCAGAGCAGGTCCTGCTAGGATGGTTTAATTCTATCCGCTGCGAACTCTGGAAGGAAGCGCTAGCCCGTGAGCAGCGAAACCAGGGAAAAGTTCTCCCCTCCATCCATGTAAGGTACTGGTCGCAGTATGAAGTGCGAATGCTGTTATTGGGGGAACAGCTGAACCAGGAGTGGACAGCTGCGTTAAGCAGGATGATCCGGGCAGAAATGCGGTTGGACGAGAGCTACAGAGCCCTCCAGTGGTATGTAGCCCAAGTGTGCCCGTGGACAGCGGATGACAGCCCCACAGAAGGCTTTGACTATGATGGCCTGGGATTGTTGTACTGGAGGCTGCCCAGGGACCCTGACTTTAGGAGTGATCGGGAGTGGCGTTTGGAGGAAATAATGGAGCACAGAGAGTGAAGACTGAATGTCTCGGAAGTGCACTGGGCACAGGAAGATTTGGAGTTTCTGGCCATTCAGGAATGGGAGCTTGAGATGGCCTACAGACAGCTGCTAGACTCTGCTCAGCAGCAGGGTGGGGCTCCCTTTGCCTGGGACTATCAGGAAATACCAGTTGACAACTCTAAAATCCTGGCTGAAGAGTTGACAATGTGGCAGAGTAACAGTGTGCTTTGCTAACCTGCCCCTACAGCTAGGGAGGCGGAGGTCTTATGGCGGATGCAGCAAGTGCTGACTGACCTTGATGATCCTGTTTCTGCATGGGATGATCTTGGATGGAGGAATGTGCCTGTCCAGCAGCATGCCAGAGAATCGGCAGTGGAAAATCTGAAGATTACCGTCCCCAAACCTGAAGTGCTGACAACAGGGCAGAGCTCTGCTAACCTCTGCCCAGCACTGATAGCATCTTCTGAGTTCCACGGAGAGGAGATGGTGAACCTTTATCCCCAGACACCAGTTGCAGAGACAGGGGATTTGATAGACTTTTCTGCTGAGGAAGAACAACCTGGTGAGCCTCCAGCAGAAGAAGAGCTGTTATTAGGGCCAAACTTCACTGTGCTCTGCCCAGCACTAATAGCATCTTCTGGGTTCCACGGAGAGGAGATGGTGAACCTTTATCCCCAGACACCAGTTGCAGAGACAGGAGATTTGATAGACTTTTCTGCTGAGGAAGAAGAACCTGGTGAGCCTCCAGCAGAAGAATAGCTGTTATTAGGGCCAAACTTCACTGTGCTCTGCCCAGCACCAACAGAAGTATCTGTGAAGTTACAAGGAACTTCCCCAGCTGAAGCGCTGGCAACCAGACAGAGGGTCCAAGATCTCTGCCCTACACCTGGGGCGGTTCTGGAGGCTCAGGGTGAGAAGGAGGTGGTCACTTCCCAGCAGCAGATCAGGATACAGGGGGAGAAGGAAGAGGAGGTGTTCGTCGTCCCTCCCCAACAGTTGGCCAGGGTGGAGGAAGTGGTCTTTCCTCCCCAGCAAAGATCCGTGCACCTGGGAGACAGTACCACAGACATATCGTCCCAACATCCAGATGAGGGAATGGAAAAGGAAGCAGCCGGCTCACCTCCCCAATGGCAGCTACACAGTTTGGGAGTGGAGGAAGCCAGCCTCCTGCCCCAACGGTTAGCTGGAGCGGAGGATACGGAGTCCCCAGAGTGCTACCAACCTCTGCCTAGCACCGGCAACAACTACAGAGTTCCAGGGAGGCGGGGCAGTCGGCCTCCCTCCCCAACAGCCGGAGCAGATGGTGTGGGGTTTCCAGCAGAAGGGCTGGCAACAGGGCCGAGTACTGCTGGACTCTGCCCTCAACTAACAGAGGATGGATTTCCTGTGAAGGTGGATGGGACTTCAGTCTCTACCTGTATACCCCAAGGATGCTGGGCAGTTGGCCCAGATCCCCAACAGCATGACGGAGTGAGCCCAGACACCCTGTCTTCTCTCCAGCGGCAGAAAGGACTCCAGGGAGAAGGGCCAGTCCAGGCCTCTCCTCAGCGGCAGATATGTTCTCTGAGAGAGGCAGAGGTTGGCTGGGTGAGCAATGCTTTGTTTGGAACAATTTGTTTGGGGTACTGTGTGGGTACAGGCATTAGAGGACTGGAACTACTGGCTAACTTCGGAGTCAACCCGTCTGGGGTCTCCTCCTGTGTTAGTCTCCTGCCGAAAGGGGAGAAATGTGACAGACCTAGCCGGGAGAGAGACTTTTGGAGGGGACTGAATGCTAGCCTCTTGCCGATCGATCGTGGGCCCTGGCATTTGGGGTAACAGTGCTCTTTGTGAGCTGTATACCTGGGGACCCTTGAGGTGGTATTACTGTGGATTCGGGTCCTGGTCCCCCAGGACACACAGACTCTGGGGACCCTGTGTATGCCATATGGGAAATGGTGACTTGGAGGGTATGTCTTGGATTGCTTAAAATGGGACAGTAATATTTATCCTCAATATCTCCCCGGATATATATGTAAAGACTATTATTGGTTTGTTTGATTCTGAACTCAACATGTTAATTGAGCTGATCACATTAGCCTCCAGGACTGGCTAGGAGACGAACAGTCTACTCCTACTATACGTGTTGATGACTAGGCTGAGGAGGGGGGAGAACACTGTTGGTATTGTTAATTGTAATTAGCTCCTGCTATTGTGAAAATGTCCTGTGGTTGTACTTATGATAATGTATAATGTACTGTGTGAAGCTCGGTGACCACAAGTCTGGGCAAAAGGTCATGTTAGTAAACTAGCTCATGTTAATTAGGTTAATTAGGTTACAGGTGTATTGTTAGAGTAATATGAGCAGGAGGTATACACCTCCTCTTTTACTGTATAAAAGAGCCTGTATTCCTGTCAATGAAGGAGATTCCTGGTTGAACTTACATACAGCCTGCCTCGTGTTTGTTCTGCGCTACACAACTGGATTAGAATGGCACATGGCTGTAGTTCTAGTCCCGGAGCATCGGATGACCGAACCATCAGATGTTGCGATCTGCAATCTGATTCTATAGCTGCAGAGGAGTGTCAGGAGAGTGGAACCGAGCGAGCAGGGGCTCATTACAAGTTTTGTCAGTGTTACAAAAACCGCCATTTTAACCATTACAGCATATTCCCTTAGTCCTTCTGACTAGGAAGCTGATATTTTGGTTGCTATATCCTCAGCAAGGAGGGTTTCAGAATTGGCTGCTCTTTCTTGTAAAGAGCCATATTTGATTATTCATGAGGACAGAGTGGTGTTACACCCTTGTCCAGGCTTTTTGCCAAAAGTGGTTTCAGGCTTTCATCGGAATGAAGATATTGTCCTGCTATCGTTTTTCCCAAAACCATGTTCCAGGGAAGAAAAGTCATTACATTGTCCTGATGTAGTGAGAGCAGTGAAAATCTATTTAAAAAAAAAAAAACTTCTCAGATTCGTAAGAATGATGTCTTATTTATTCTGCCAGAGGGTCCTAAAAGGACAGACAGAGTTGAAATCCACTGTTGCTAAGTGGATTCGGCAAGTTATAATTCAAACTTATGATTTAAGGGGTAATATTCCCCCTATTCAAGTTAAGGCGCACTCTACCAGAGCGGTTAGTGCTTTTTGGGCAGTGCGTCACCAGGCCTACTTTGCTCAGATCTTCAAGGCCACAACTTGGTCTTCGGTCCATACATTCACAAAATTTTACCAAGTGGATGTAAGAAGGAATGAAGATATCGCCTTCGGGCACAGTGTGCTGCAGGCAGCAGTATAAGTCCTCAAGGTCTGGGGGTGCCCTATGGGTTGTGTCTCCCTCCCCTCAAGTTCCATTGCTATGGGACGTCCAACTAAGTAAATACTTAAGGATCTGTGTCCTATGATGTACGATAAAGAAAATAGGATTTTTAAAACTGCTTACCTGTAAAATCCCTTTTCTTGGAGTACATCATAGGACACAGAGGTCCCGCCCCTCTTTTTATGGGGTGTAAGTATATTGCTTGGCTAAAAAACTGATGTGCTCCTGGAAGGAAGAGGGGTTATATAGGGGAGTCAACTTCCTGTATTGGGTGTGCCAGTGTCAACACCTGAAGGTAGCAATAACCCACTAAGTAAATACTTAAGGCTCTGTGTCCTATGGATTTTACAGGTGAGCTGTTTTAAAAATCCTATTTTTCCTCTTCTGACTCTCAGTCTGCAGTTCTCTCCCTCCTTGGTTTCCTGTGTGATGCCATCCCTCTGATCTGCTGTCAGTGCCAAATCATAGTAAACAGCAGCTGAGAATAGTGGTGAGTGCAGACTGAGTCGGCAGTGCCTGCAGTTAAGTTAGCCTTAGCCACCCGGAATCACAGAGGCGCCGCTCAAGACTTCCGTAATTAACCATGCGTCGCATAGTCCACAGCACAATGAGCGGTGGCCCAGAAACTGGAAGTGGTGCCGAAAAAAGCACCGCTCACCATCCTCTGATCCTCGCCGATCAAAACGGCACAGAGGCTAAAGAGACAAATAATTGTAGAGTGGGGGTGTTCGGGGCGCACTGCTTGTGCCCTGAACATTCCCTAAATACAGACGAATCAGCTTCCCAGTTGCAATCAGCTGATTGCAAGCTGGGAAAGCTTCCCATAGGCAGTTGTATGTCCGGCGCCTGGACACTCTTAAAGTGACCTTTTTTCTTCTTTTTTTTTTTTTTATGACTAGCTTTAGGGGGTGGCGCCCGTGTGCCCTCTATGGACAGGCTGCCACTGCTCTCAAAGCAAATGCAATGCAAAAAATACTTGCATCAATAATATTATTGGCTAGGTGTTAAAGCAGAACAACATTTTTGAAAATGTGGTAGCACAAGGCACAGTGCAAGTCCACACCTGTCATCTGTAAGAGGCTGAGAATGGAGTCAGGTGCTAAAACTATGAAACACCAGAGCATATGCATATGTACCTCATCTGTTGTGTTTGCCCAAAGGGCAAAGAGAAGATGTTGAATGCAAAGGAAGCAGTGAAAAAGGTGGCCGAATTATCAATGGGGATTTAAAAGAAAAAAAAAGTCCTGCATGCTGCATCTTTGATACGCTTTCCTCAACACGCACTTTCCATACAGTTCAATGGTAAGAGTATCTGCTTCTCACTCGTGATACAGGTCCAAATTAACAATAAATTGCAGAGGAAAAAAACTGATTGTATACCTGTTTACAATGAACAGCAAATCTTTTGCTTTGCTCTAAATTTGCATGTATTCATCCCTATTTTTCCATGCCTTCCCATATGCCCATATAATTATTATTGCAATCTGACTGATTCTTGTAGGGAAAGGCCTGTACTTCATGAGGCAAGTCAAGGCAAACAGCAGGTACCAGAACTATACACAACAAGCATGTCTCTCCCCAACTATTATTCTGATAATGGCCACACACATATCAATATGATCATTATGATAATAAGAAATATGTGGCACTAACTAGTGCATAAATAAATAATAAGGATGATAAAAAATACATACATCAAATACTAACTGAAGTGCATGAGTGAAACAGTATTAACCTCAATACATAAACTACAGTGAGATCACATAAATGAAGTGACTGTGCATAAAATAATGGTAATTCATAAAATGTGTCAACAAATGGATTGATAGAGGGATCCTCTAAGACAAAATAAAGTTCAACGGTGATCTAAAAGTGCATCAAAGTGAAAAAAATTTCAATATACAAAAAAATGAAAAAAAAAATCACATAAACTAAAAAAGTTGCATAAAAATGAAAAAAATTGCATAAAGTGCAAAAATCGCAAAAAAATGACTAGTCCAGGTAGTGCAATATGGTGCCAACAAATACGAAGTGAATCTTCATATAACAGTTTGTGCAACAGACAGAAAAGTGCAAGTGCAACAGATGATCAATATGAATGTATGAATATCTCCATCGTGCAGTATTCAACCAAGATTTTTTTTAAAAAAACATAGTGAGTGCGCATATGCGGCACTTCCGGATCGCCACGCTAGCCGGGAGCTCCGCACACCTCCGGTCCTCCAGCGCACTGTATACCAGCCTCTTCAAGCAGATCCCCTCGGAAAGACCGGCTCCGTTATCCTGATAGTCCCGGGCACCCGCTTGAATGTCGGGAGCCCATCCAAAACCGGCAATTTGATTTTGGCCTGGCTACCCCTGAGCCTCCCAAGATGGCGGCCGCAGCTTCTCCATGCGGGGACACTGAGATCCAGCAAGGCTCAGCGAATCCTCTGTCCCTCTCCATGCCTGCCTCTGTAACTGTGAGTAACATCCAGGGTGCCCAGGGCTTTATGGCATCCCCAGCTTCCACAGAATCACTCCTGGGTAGAATGCAGAACGAGAACCCATACTCTCCCCTGATTAATTCTCCTATCAACCTGGCTGATTCCCCACAGGCCTCCCCCATACCGCACAATTACCCCCCAGAGATGGCTCAGCTACTAAGCAGCTTCTCTGACATGCTGGCTGCTGGACTAGCACAAAATGCAATGCAAATTACTTCTTAATAAAAGCAGACCTTCAGAGCCTAGGGGCTAGAATGGATGCTATTGAACAGGCTGTGGACAAATCTGCAGCACGCACTAACCAGAACACAACATGCATCCAGTCTTTTCAAGAACAACTTGAAACTGCTCTTTCCGATTTAGAGAACAGGAGCAAACGCTATAACTTCCGCGTCAGAGGAATACCCGAATCTAACATTGATATTTCTGACACCATTAAATCTTTAATCAAGGACGTCATCCCAGATATCCTGGATCACAAGCTTGAATTGGACAGGGCCCACAGAGTGCTTCAACCCCCCCGTCAAGATGGTCTCCCCCCGGAATATAGTGGTTAAGCCACACTTTTATGGGGTAAAAGAAGAAATAATGAAAAGATCTCGCTACAGGGACAATATTACTTTTATTGGCATCAAAATCCAAATTTTTGCTGACATCTCCCCAACCACGATTCAGAAAAAGGAGATCCCTCAGACCTCTTCTCGACATTCTCTCACAGAAGATCATAAAATATAGATGAGCCTTCCCCATCCACCTGCAATTCCAATACAGAGAAAAATCCTATAGTTTCTCAAATTTCCAATCTGGCGACCACATGCTTCTCCAACTCGGGCTCAACAGACAGAGAACCGACCAAACTCCTCCAAGAGGCCTCCACCAAACAGCCCCCTTACCTCGTTGTGGGTGAAATAGCAGCCAAAGAGGTAGCGTGACTCCATGCCCCCAAGATGATCACTGGGACCGACTGACCCCTAGGGTCCTGTTCCCATCCTTTCCATCTTAACCGGAATCCTCTTTGGTGTAGAAGCTTCTCCTACACACACCTGGTCTCTTTGGAGACTCGCTGGATCTGCTCTCCCCAAGTAACCGCAGCCATGTCCTGCATTACCATCCCTACTCACCACCCTCTGTTACTTTACCCCATGGAACATTCCTCTACGTCTCCCATCATTCCATGAAGGCCGCAGAATTTCATCTTTGTGATTGATGAGGACAATATGGTTTGGGACAATCCCAAATGCATAAATGCAACACCCTACCCCACCTTCCTTCTTTCCAGCTCCCTTTCCCCTACCCCCTTGACCCTCTCCCTACCCCTCCTTACCCTCTCCCCTTCTCATGATCCCTCTTCATATAGCCGTATGGTTGATAGAAATGCTGGTCTTTCCCCTTATTGGTTTGGTTTTACTTTAGTTTGAAGTTTTTTTCTCAACTTATGGGATATATGTTCACTTATACCAAAAGTTGTTTCCATGTGCATAACTTTAGTTAATTTCTTCATGGGACTCTCCCCCAAATTTGTTTTTCAGGGTGCCCTGCGGCCGGAGCAGGGCCGATTGCCACTCCACTTGCTGTGACCTAGAGGTGTTTTAATCCCTTGGTGACACCAGGACTGCAACCCTATTTAGGGCTGCCATTTTACCGAACCCCACAAATTATAGGGTTTCAGGGTAGGTTCTTGCCGCCCAGTCCTGCAATCAAAGAGTCCAGGATATTTCTTATGCTGGACTCAGTCTCTCTTGTTCTCTTCTTTTCTCTTTTCTCTTCCTGGTCTGTCTTCACTTCCTCTGCTCTTCTTTCTCTCCCCCCAGGTGCCTTCAAGGAGAGCTGGTTGTGTCTGGTATACTTGGTCCCAAGGCTTGACTCGTAATCCCCAGCCGGATGGATCTATTCACCTGGTCCGGGTAAGAAACAGTTTTATACATGCGTCTTCTCCCCCTCATGTCCATGGCTGATGAACCTCCCACACAGACGTCCCTCAAAATAGCGTCCCACAACGCACAAGGCCTAAATTCTCCAGTTAAAAGGCGTAAGGCCTTTCATAACTACCACTCTAAGGGGCTTGACGTCATCCTTATCCAGGAGACCCACTTCCCGAAGAGCTTTAATCCATCCTTCATGCACCGTAATTACCCCACCTTCTTCCTAGCCAACGCGGATGATAAAAAAAAAAAAAAAGGAGTAGCTGTCCTCATATCCAAACGCACCCCCTTTAATCTTTCCCAAACTATCAAGGACAGTGAAGGAAGGTACCTACTAGTAAAAGGACATATAAATGGGACACTATTCTCCATCATTTCTTATTATGCCCCAAATAAAGGCCAGGCCTCCTTTTTCTCTTCCATGCTAGCTTTTCTTTCCCCTCACCTGGAAGGCAAGGTAATCATGGGAGGCGACTCAAATGTTGCTTTTGATCACATACTTGACAAATCGGCAAGAGGCAATTCCCAGGTCAAATGACCCCCCAAGCAGAGCCTCCGTATTGCTCGGCTCTTACACTCACTAGGTATTATAGACACATGGAGGGAATTACATCTCAATGCTAGAGACTATACTCACTTCTCGGCTCCCAATAGAACTTATGCTCGCATAGATCATATCTTCCTACGTACTTCAGACATCCAACTAGCATCTCAGGCTTCCATAAGCGAAGTCCCCTGGTCAGACCACTCCTTAGTTTCACTTAAAATTATTGGCTTCCTAAACCAAGCGTGCGCCCCACAGTGGCGCCTTAACGAAGCACGCCTCACTAACCCGGTACACTGCACTATGCTCGAAAAAGGGATACTTCTGCATTAACTATACACCAGATATCTCCCCAAGCTCATTATGGGAAGCCCATAAGGCAGGGGTAACCTTATACAATTAGCTTCACGCTTAGAACGTGAAAAACAATTAGAGTTTGAAAACCTACAAAAGAACCAATCCATATGTAAGTCACACAAAAAACACCCCTCACCCTCCTCTCTGGCTCAATTAGATGAAGCTAGGATTTAACTAAACACGGCCCTCACCTCAAGTGCAGAAAAACATCTAAGATGGCTGAGTGGTAAATTCTGTCTTCAGCTCTCATCTAAACATAGAATTCAAGCCCTTCCCAAAATCAAATCAATGTCCGGTTCCCTTACCCAAAACCCCAAACTTATACTGGAAGCATTCCACTCATTCTACTCAAACCTATACTCAAGCCCTAATCCCAGCAATACGCACACACTCAATTCTTTCCTTGATAGCGTCCCCCTCCCCAAAATCTCCGACTCACATTGCTCCTTAATGGAAGCCCCTATTTCCGAAGATGAAATCAAAGAGGTCATAAAAGACATTAAAAGAGGTTCGGCCCCAGGCCTGGATGGTTTCTTGACACAGTACTATAAGACCTTTGGCGAGGTGTTGTCTCCTTATCTGGTCCGGTTCTTTCATTCCCTCAACAAGGACTCTCCTTTAGATGCAGCAGCAAATTTAGCATACATCTCGGTCATCCCCAAACCCGGCAAGGACCAGAGCCAAGTAAGCAATAGACTAGGTTCCTTCATAGGGTCCTATGTACATAAAGACCAAGTAGGTTTCATACCAGGTTTCATACCAGGGAGACAGGGCCCAGACCAGATAAGGAGGGTGGTGGACATCATTTCCCTGTTAAAATCAAACTGGGATGGCAATCCAGCACAAGAAGGCTATGTTTTGTCCATCGATCACCAAAAGGCCTTTGACACTGTCACATGGCCGTATTTATTTAGCACATTAGAGAGACAGGGTTTTGGCTCACACTTCATCAATCTTCTCGCAGCCCTTTATTCCCAGCCCAAGGCCCAGATCAGAATCCAAGGACACCTCTCAGATCCCTTCTCCATTACCAAAGGAATGAGGCAAGGTTGTCCACTATCCCCCCTCCTTTTTGCAATAGGTATAGAGACTTTATTTTTATTCTACTATTTTCTCCCTCTTGATATTATCCTTTCCCGTTTTATGATCTGCGGTGTGAGCCTTTGCCAGAGCTCAGTCGATTTGGTTATCTCATTTGTCATTTGATCCGCAATATATATGTATATTATTTTTTGTTATTAGATGTTTTTCACTCCATTGTGTTATTTTACTATCATTACTGTTATCTATCCACAAGATGACAGTGTATGCGAATTAGAAGTAGGAGTTTATCCTTATGCATATTATTGTACTTGTATATTTTTAAATTTAATTTTATTTCACCTTTGATAAAAATTTATTTGGATTTTATACTGGGATTTTACATCTATTGTAATCACTTAGATTTCGCAGAGATATCTTTAGTATTCATCCATTGAAGCTACACCAATAACATTCCATCTGGTCTGATAATGGAGCAGACCATATAAATCAGTGGTTCTCAACCCTTCTAGTGCCATGACCCCTTGATAAAATTTCCCAAGTTGTGGGGACCCCTAACAGTAAAATTATTTTCGTAGCGTGGGTTGTCAGCACCCAAGGCAAGATAAGTAATATGCGCCCCTATCCCATGGACATTTAGCACTCCCTGAGTCCCTTCCACTCGTACAGTATTAAAACCCCTTACGGTACATTTTAGGATGTACCACTCTCTTTGTTCTCCTTTCTTTCCCTTTTATCTCACTCTCCTAATTTCTTTTTTTTTCTCCATACATCTCTCTCGCCTTCTTTCTTGTTCTTTCTCTTATTCTTTCTCTCCCTTTTTCTTTGTTCCTCCCCCTCATTTCCACTCCCTTCCATGTATTCTATATTTTTATTACTTCTCTTACCCCTTGGTGGGGGTGGGGGGAATGAGATCAGTGGCAGTACTGGGGGTAGTTCCAGGGCCGATCCTAGGGTCACAGACGCCTGGGTGCAGAAATATTTCTGGCGCCCCCACGTGGGCGTGGTCATCTTACCAACTCCTCCCCTTTACAAATGTTTCTATGGCAACGACTCAAACACAGAGATGTTCCCCTAAGAACTCTTCGTTACCCTGGGATCCTCCCATGATCTTTTAACAATAAAGAAAATACAGGAAGAGTGTACACTAATGAGACCTGGAGCGGAGTCTCTCTGATGCACACAGAGAGGGCTTCTGTTAGAGAATCTGTTAGAAAGAGCCCCCAGACATAGTACAGGAGATGGTCAGAGACTGCAGACATGGTACAGGAGATGGTCAGAGACAGCAGACATAGTACAGAACATGGTCAGAGAATGCGGACATAATGCAGAAGATGATCAGAGACTGCAGACATAGTTCAGGAGATGGTCAGAGACTGCAGACATAATAAAAGAGATGGTCAAAGACTGTAGACATGATACAAGAGATGATCAGAGACTGCAGATATACTACAGGAGATGGTCAGAGACTGGAGATATAATACAGGAGATGGTCAGAGACAGAGACTGGAGATATACTACAGGAGATGGTCAGAGACTGCAGACATAGTACAGGAGATGGTCAGAGACTGCAGACATAATACAGGAGATGGTCAGGGACTGCAGACATAATACAGGAGATGGTCAGGGACTGCAGACATAATACAGGAGATGGTCAGAGACTGCAGACATGTTATAAGAGATGGTCAGAAAATGCGGACATATTACAGGTGATGGTCAGAGACTGGGGACATATTACAGGAGATGGTCAGAGACTGCAGACATGTTACAAGAGATGGTCAGAGATTGCAGACATGTTACAAGAGATGGTCAGAGACTGCAGACATGATACAAGAGATGGTCAGAGACTGCAGACATACTACAGGAGATGGTCAGAGACTGCAGACATAGTACAGGAGATGGTCAGAGATTGCAGACATACTACAGGAGATGGTCAGAGACTGGGGACATATTACAGAAGATGGTCAGAGACTGGGGACATATTACAGGAGATGGTCAGAGACTGGAGATATAGTACAGGAGATGGTCAGAGTCTGGAGATATAATACAGGAGATGGTCAGAGACTGCAGACATAGTACAGGAGAGGGTCAGAGACTGCAGACATAGTACAGGAGATGGTCAGAGACTGCAGACATAGTACAGGAGATGGTCAGAGATTGGAGATATAATACAGGAGATGGTCAGAGACTGCAGACATAGTACAGGAGAGGGTCAGAGACTGCAGACATAGTACAGGAGAGGGTCAGAGACTGCAGACATAGTACAGGAGATGGTCAGAGACTGGGGATATAATACAGGAGATGGTCAGAGACTGCAGACATACTACAGGAGATGGTCAGAGACTGCAGACATGATACAAGAGATGGTCAGAGGCTGCAGACATGTTACAAGAGATGGTCAGAGGCTGCAGACATGTTACAAGAGATGGTCAGAGGCTGCAGACATGTTACAAGAGATGGTCAGAGACTGCAGACAAGTCACAAGAGATGGTCAGAGACTGCAGACATGTTACAAGAGATGGTCAGAGAATGCGGACATATTACAGGAGATGGTCAGAGAATGCGGACATATTACAGGAGATGGTCAGAGACTGGAGATATAATACAGAGGATGGTCAGAGACTGCAGACATACTACAGGAGATGGTCAGAGACTGCAGACATGATACAAGAGATGGTCAGAGACTGCATACATGATACAAGAGATGGTCAGAGACTGCAGACAAATTACAGGAGATGGTCAGAGACTGCAGACATAGTACAGGAGATGTTCAGAGACTGGAGATATAATACAGGAGATGGTCAGAGACTGCAGACTTGTTAAAAGAGATGGTCAGGGGGCATGGTCTCGGCATGGAAGAGTGAAGACGCACCTTCCCTGAGCTCCCGGTCCGCGGCTCCCTAACAGCTCATCCGTGCAGAATTGTCCCACATTACAGCTTCTCGGCTCTGCCCCTGTGTCTGAGGAAGTGAGCCCGCCGTTCCATGCTCTCCGGGATCCGAATGGAGAGGTTTCTGGTGCCGATACAGCCGCTGGCTTCAACCCCGGACTCAGCCAAATTGGCGCCGGCGCCTGCCACGAGGACGGAGCTCGGCTCATCAGCGGGAGGAGGTGAGAGACACGGTCGCAACATAGACATGCCTCCATTCTCCCCATCAAGCGATCTCTCCCCCTGCTTTCCCCGTTCACCGTCTCCCACACCGTTTAGCAGCCCAGGAGGGGAACACAGCGGCTCTGTGCAGTGGGCCTCACGGGACAATCAGTCCTCTCAGCACTCATTACCAGGCACACCGCTGCCCCCTGTACAACAGCCATGTATGACAGTGTGTACCGCTCCTCTGGCATTACCCACACAGGAACCTTCTCCTTTGCATTATAATGACCAGGCACTGTGGGCACTATTACAAAAGCTGCCCACCAGAGACGACCTAGACTCTGTAGTGACCAGAATAGAAACAGCACTTCGTGGAGAAATTGTGGGGATCAAGCAAGAAATAACAGAAGTGACCGCCCGAGTCTCCTCACTAGAAACCGACATTTCAGCCCTCCGCCACGATGTTTCTGGACTCCAAATTACACATGAGGAAACAGTTGACCAGATTGCACAACTACACCTCTTGATGGACGACCTGGAAAATCGTAACCGCAGGCGCAATATAAGAATTCGCGGCCTACCTGAAGCCACCTGACAGATTGACTTAAAGTCGACTGTAGTTGCCATATTCAGATACAAGAGAAAATGAGAGCACGGTGTATGCAGAAGGGGGGGAGAGAGAAAAGGGGGCCAATATCCTAGAAACTAGAACTATAAAGAAAATTATGCACTGGATGTGCATGGAGGTCGCCCTTAATGGATATTTTTGGCCACAGGTGAGTATTAAATCTCATGGATTGTTGTATATTAAAAGTGCACTAGAGTGCCATCTTTATTAAATACATTCAATACATAAAACAATTTACTGACAGTAGGATTTACAATTGTGTAAAGTGCAATTACAAACACTATACATTAGCTTGCATATAGAGGATATGGCACCCATGTGCCTACAGCCCGCAGCCTGTATGGGGAGAATCAGGCAGATGAGTTGTATGGCGTATACCCGACATGTTTCGGAAATAAGTATGTATTACTCCTTCATCAAGGGATTTATAAATGGGTGCTCAGATCTATCTGTAAATGTCAAAGGACAAAATAATAATGAAAATATATGAAAAAATATATCTATGTCGTCATAAATTATATGCGACTGCATTTTTGCGATATATGCGATTTTAGTAATCATTGAAAAGAAAATATACATATAAAGTATAAGAAAGGTTTGGTATGGACTGGTTGTACTTACATCAATCTGATTCATAAGGACAAAAAACAGCAGTAAAAACAATATAACTGGGAGCAGGCTGGCTTCTGGTTCACATAACACAAGGTGGGCAATCAAAGGTGTGATGCGGAGCGTTGCAGCACTTTCACAAGGGATGGCCGATGGAGATCTATGTATTTAAAAAGGTAATATTTATAAGTATACAAGGCATATAAGTAAGCCCATACATTGCTGAAGGATAAAATATTCCTTCAGCTGTAATTGAAAAGAAGGAGAGTAGATGTATAAAGTGAGTATTCAGATAGTTTAAAACAAAGTATCTATTTTAATTACCTTGTGGTTTGTTTGGTAATCTCCTGAGACCAGACCTCCCGGCAGCAGTTCAAAAAGACTGACAGTGGCCATAGGAGTGTCTGTCTCCTAAATAGGACAGCTGGTTGGACATCAGCCAATCAGTGTCCACTCCACATAGTCAGCTGCAAAGCAAGCAGCCATGTGTGGAGATCGGGCATCCCCCAGACGACGAGGCGCGCGGCGTAGCCACGCCCGGGAGGGGCGTGATGACGTCACGCGTCTTGACGTCACCGGCGGGTATACGGTCCCGGCGCGGTTGAAAAAATCCACATCGGGAGCCGTACAAGAGGTCATCCGCATGCAAAGAGCCCACGGGGCACACAGCCAAGTGTTGCCCTATGGTCACGCATGCGTAGATCTTACCCGCCGGGTGTCCGTGCGCACGCGCACATCCACACCAAGAGGTAATGCGCCATCTTGTGGATGAATATATACGGTGAACGCAGGTGAATCAGCAAAAAGGGTCAACAAAAAGCCAGCCTGCTGTACATTATTGCAAGAAAATTGTACATGAAAAAGGTGAATGAATACAAAAATATACATTATTGCAGGAAAATTGTACATGGAAAAGGTGAATGAATACAAAAATATACAAGAAGCAAACCACAAAAAACAAAGAAAAAAGCATGTTGTAAATGACCAAGGGTTACATAGGGACAGTTTACAAGATAGCAGACAGTTTCAAGCCATATTAATAAGATAGGCAGAATCATCAAGTTCTTTAAGGTGAACAATGAATGTTCATTATTGTAATCAATCAATTTGTATTGTAGCAATATCAGGAACCCAGGCATGCACATTGTTTAGACCTATCGTATAACGATAATAAAAGACCGTCTAAATATATATGGGCACATTGTCTTGTATCCATACCTGTAACCATCTAGGAATATTATACCACAGCGATGGATATTCTTTAATGCATGAAGTCTGGGAGCTATCGAAAAAGCATAGTACAAAGTGAAGCATTTGTATTGAGATATGAAAGTAAACACTAGGGTATATTGCGAAGTCCCTATAGATCTAATTCACAGACTCCCGATGTGAACCCAGGCAGAAATGGTTTGAAATTGAAGGCCCCGTTTAGGCCAGGTGGATAGTTGGCCCGTAGATTGTGTATCCATCTTAGTTCACATTGGAGAAGACGCTTGTTAGAATCTCCTCCTCTTGGACTAAAGTGGATACGGTCGAGGGCCAAAAAGTGTATTTTGGGGATCAGTGAGGGATGGACCATTGCCATGTGGCGACCAATAGGGAGGTCTGGATCGCGTTTGCGTATGGTGCCAAGATGTTGATAAATGCGTTTCCAGAACTCATTTATGGTCTTACCAACATAGTAGCACCCGCATTCGCAAGTCAGTAAATATACTATTGCTGGGGTTTTGCAGTTAACGTAGTGCTTGGGAATAAACTTTTGACCATTGGGCAGGGTAATATCTCTTCGTTTGTCCATATATTGGCAATAATGGCAGCCCCCACACATATATGTTCCCAATACTTTACATGGATCACCTTTACGAGTTTTGTATTCACTATTAACTATTTTGTCTCCTATAGATGGTGGCCTCCTATAGGTGACTGTTGGGGCACTGGGGACAAAAGGGGCCAGAGTTGGGTCCATGGTTAATAGGTGCCAATATTTATTTAGAATGCGCTTTATCTGCCTGTGTTCTGAAGAATATGTTGTGATGATTCTAGTTGTTTCATCTTTACTGGGTTGTTTTTGTGCATTTAGTAAATCACGGCGAGATTGACTAAATGCACGTTTATACGCTTTTTTTAAACAGGTGTTTGAGTATCCTCTTTCGAGGAGTCTCTTTTTTAAAATATCGGCTTCCATTTTAAATCTAGTGTCATCGGAGCAGTTGCGGCGTGCTCTTAGGTATTGGCTATATGGTATAGAGGTTAAGAGAGGCTTGGGATGGAAACTACTTGCGTGCAACAGTGAATTACCGGCTGTAGGTTTTCGGTATAGTTCACTGGAAAGATTGCCATCTGGTGATCTTTGGACCGTTACATCCAGAAATGTGATTTCCTTTGAACTGTGCGTCATTGTAAATTTTAAATTGAAGTCGTTCTTGTTAATACAATTAAGGAATTCATGTAGTAGTTCAGTTGGCCCGTCCCATATCATAAAGATATCGTCTATGTAACGTCGCCATGTAATAACATGGCACATGTACACAGACAACGACTCCTGGACAAGCAGTGAATGTTCCCACTCCCCCAGGTACAGGTTGGCGTACGATGGGGCACAACAAGTCCCCATCGCCACGCCCTGTACCTGGAGGTAGTGGGAACCATCAAAGCAAAAGAAGTTATGGTTGAGTATAAACTCCAAGGAGGCCAGGATGAATTCAATATATTTAGGTTCGGAGTCACTATATTGTTGCAGAATGTGTTGTATGGCCGATAAACCTTTGGCATGAGGGATGGTGCAGTACAAAGATTCCACATCGATGGCTACCAATTGGGTACCTTCTTCTATGTGTATATCTTGAATAATCTGTAAGAAGTGAATTGTATCGCGTACATAAGATGATAGGCAAGTAACTAAAGGCTTAAGATGGTTGTCAACTACGCGACTCAGGTTTTCTGTTAGGCTTCTGCAGCCTGAGATGATAGGTCTGCCCGGGGGTTTTTTCTTTTCTTTGTGCAACTTTGGTAACGCATAGAAAGTTGCCACTTTGGGGTGGCTAGTCCTAATGAATTCCCAGAGTTGCTTAGATATTGCATTGTGTTGAAATGCAGTGTCAACAAGTGTATAAAAGTCATGGGTGAATTTATCCAATAAGGATTTGGGGATGGGGCGATACCACTCATGATTTTGTAGTATATCCATGCACATCTCAGTGTATTGTGTGCTGTCCATAACCACGACGTTGCCACCCTTGTCAGAGGGTTTGATGACAACGTCGTGGTTACAAGACAGGGCCTCCAAGGCCGACCGTTCATCACGGCTGAAATTGGAATGTGGATGTGGAAAGTTTTTCATTTTGTTGATATCCATGGATACCAATTTGAGAAACGCTGCAGCGTTGGAATTAGAGCTAGGTGAGGGGTATAGAGTGGATTTGTTTTTTAATGTGCATATTTGCATGTATGGGGTAGGTGTGGCATCCATGTTCCTATCAGGGCCATGGGCGTTATCCTGAATTGGAGAGTTTTCAAATTCGTTTTCGTCTAACAGGGCAACAAGATTATCTAGTGCTTGAATCTCTTGATTTGTGAGCCTCTGTTCAGTTATGGGTTTTTTTGCATATAGACTTTTTAGTAGGACCTTGCGGATGAATAAATGTATATCTTTAATGGCTCCAAATCTGTCCAGACGAGTGTCTGGGCAGAAAGTGAGGCCACGTCCTAGAACAGCCAGTTCATGTTCATTAAGTGAATATGATGATAAGTTGACTACATTTAACGTGGTTGATGTTGATTGAGTTTGTGGGCCTTGGATGACTGTGTTTTTATTTGTTTTTGATGCGTTTGCATGCGATCTCGCATTTGATCTAAAAAAGTTCCAGAGAGTGTAGATTGTGATTGTGGTGTAATGGGCATAGTGGATGATGTATTTAGAGACGATCCGGAACAGCTGGCCGGAGTCTGTACATCTGATGTGTCGCTGTTAGGATGGTGATTTAAATGGGAGCCATTACTTGCCTGTGAGGGGGAGCTCTCCATATGTGAAGACTCACCAAAGGTCGTCGACAATTTAAGAGGCGTCGCCAGGGCAATGAATCTTATGATGAGTCTTCACATATGGAGAGCTCCCCCTCACAGGCAAGTAATGGCTCCCATTTAAATCACCATCCTAACAGCGACACATCAGATGTACAGACTCCGGCCAGCTGTTCCGGATCGTCTCTAAATACATCATCCACTATGCCCATTACACCACAATCACAATCTACACTCTCTGGAACTTTTTTAGATCAAATGCGAGATCGCATGCAAACGCATCAAAAACAAATAAAAACACAGTCATCCAAGGCCCACAAACTCAATCAACATCAACCACGTTAAATGTAGTCAACTTATCATCATATTCACTTAATGAACATGAACTGGCTGTTCTAGGACGTGGCCTCACTTTCTGCCCAGACACTCGTCTGGACAGATTTGGAGCCATTAAAGATATACATTTATTCATCCGCAAGGTCCTACTAAAAAGTCTATATGCAAAAAAACCCATAACTGAACAGAGGCTCACAAATCAAGAGATTCAAGCACTAGATAATCTTGTTGCCCTGTTAGACGAAAACGAATTTGAAAACTCTCCAATTCAGGATAACGCCCATGGCCCTGATAGGAACATGGATGCCACACCTACCCCATACATGCAAATATGCACATTAAAAAACAAATCCACTCTATACCCCTCACCTAGCTCTAATTCCAACGCTGCAGCGTTTCTCAAATTGGTATCCATGGATATCAACAAAATGAAAAACTTTCCACATCCACATTCCAATTTCAGCCGTGATGAACGGTCGGCCTTGGAGGCCCTGTCTTGTAACCACGACGTTGTCATCAAACCCTCTGACAAGGGTGGCAACGTCGTGGTTATGGACAGCACACAATACACTGAGATGTGCATGGATATACTACAAAATCATGAGTGGTATCGCCCCATCCCCAAATCCTTATTGGATAAATTCACCCATGACTTTTATACACTTGTTGACACTGCATTTCAACACAATGCAATATCTAAGCAACTCTGGGAATTCATTAGGACTAGCCACCCCAAAGTGGCAACTTTCTATGCGTTACCAAAGTTGCACAAAGAAAAGAAAAAACCCCCGGGCAGACCTATCATCTCAGGCTGCAGAAGCCTAACAGAAAACCTGAGTCGCGTAGTTGACAACCATCTTAAGCCTTTAGTTACTTGCCTATCATCTTATGTACGCGATACAATTCACTTCTTACAGATTATTCAAGATATACACATAGAAGAAGGTACCCAATTGGTAGCCATCGATGTGGAATCTTTGTACTGCACCATCCCTCATGCCAAAGGTTTATCGGCCATACAACACATTCTGCAACAATATAGTGACTCCGAACCTAAATATATTGAATTCATCCTGGCCTCCTTGGAGTTTATACTCAACCATAACTTCTTTTGCTTTGATGGTTCCCACTACCTCCAGGTACAGGGCGTGGCGATGGGGACTTGTTGTGCCCCATCGTACGCCAACCTGTACCTGGGGGAGTGGGAACATTCACTGCTTGTCCAGGAGTCGTTGTCTGTGTACATGTGCCATGTTATTACATGGCGACGTTACATAGACGATATCTTTATGATATGGGACGGGCCAACTGAACTACTACATGAATTCCTTAATTGTATTAACAAGAACGACTTCAATTTAAAATTTACAATGACGCACAGTTCAAAGGAAATCACATTTCTGGATGTAACGGTCCAAAGATCACCAGATGGCAATCTTTCCAGTGAACTATACCGAAAACCTACAGCCGGTAATTCACTGTTGCACGCAAGTAGTTTCCATCCCAAGCCTCTCTTAACCTCTATACCATATAGCCAATACCTAAGAGCACGCCGCAACTGCTCCGATGACACTAGATTTAAAATGGAAGCCGATATTTTAAAAAAGAGACTCCTCGAAAGAGGATACTCAAACACCTGTTTAAAAAAAGCGTATAAACGTGCATTTAGTCAATCTCGCCGTGATTTACTAAATGCACAAAAACAACCCAGTAAAGATGAAACAACTAGAATCATCACAACATATTCTTCAGAACACAGGCAGATAAAGCGCATTCTAAATAAATATTGGCACCTATTAACCATGGACCCAACTCTGGCCCCTTTTGTCCCCAGTGCCCCAACAGTCACCTATAGGAGGCCACCATCTATAGGAGACAAAATAGTTAATAGTGAATACAAAACTCGTAAAGGTGATCCATGTAAAGTATTGGGAACATATATGTGTGGGGGCTGCCATTATTGCCAATATATGGACAAACGAAGAGATATTACCCTGCCCAATGGTCAAAAGTTTATTCCCAAGCACTACGTTAACTGCAAAACCCCAGCAATAGTATATTTACTGACTTGCGAATGCGGGTGCTACTATGTTGGTAAGACCATAAATGAGTTCTGGAAACGCATTTATCAACATCTTGGCACCATACGCAAACGCGATCCAGACCTCCCTATTGGTCGCCACATGGCAATGGTCCATCCCTCACTGATCCCCAAAATACACTTTTTGGCCCTCGACCGTATCCACTTTAGTCCAAGAGGAGGAGATTCTAACAAGCGTCTTCTCCAATGTGAACTAAGATGGATACACAATCTACGGGCCAACTATCCACCTGGCCTAAACGGGGCCTTCAATTTCAAACCATTTCTGCCTGGGTTCACATCGGGAGTCTGTGAATTAGATCTATAGGGACTTCGCAATATACCCTAGTGTTTACTTTCATATCTCAATACAAATGCTTCACTTTGTACTATGCTTTTTCGATAGCTCCCAGACTTCATGCATTAAAGAATATCCATCGCTGTGGTATAATATTCCTAGATGGTTACAGGTATGGATACAAGACAATGTGCCCATATATATTTAGACGGTCTTTTATTATCGTTATACGATAGGTCTAAACAATGTGCATGCCTGGGTTCCTGATATTGCTACAATACAAATTGATTGATTACAATAATGAACATTCATTGTTCACCTTAAAGAACTTGATGATTCTGCCTATCTTATTAATATGGCTTGAAACTGTCTGCTATCTTGTAAACTGTCCCTATGTAACCCTTGGTCATTTACAACATGCTTTTTTCTTTGTTTTTTGTGGTTTGCTTCTTGTATATTTTTGTATTCATTCACCTTTTCCATGTACAATTTTCCTGCAATAATGTATATTTTTGTATTCATTCACCTTTTTCATGTACAATTTTCTTGCAATAATGTACAGCAGGCTGGCTTTTTGTTGACCCTTTTTGCTGATTCACCTGCGTTCACCGTATATATTCATCCACAAGATGGCGCATTACCTCTTGGTGTGGATGTGCGCACGGACACCCGGCGGGTAAGATCTACGCATGCGTGACCATAGGGCAACACTTGGCTGTGTGCCCCGTGGGCTCTTTGCATGCGGATGACCTCTTGTACGGCTCCCGATGTGGATTTTTTCAACCGCGCCGGGACCGTATACCCGCCGGTGACGTCAAGACGCGTGACGTCATCACGCCCCTCCGGGGCGTGGCTACGCCGCGCGCCTCGTCGTCTGGGGGATGCCCGATCTCCACACATGGCTGCTTGCTTTGCAGCTGACTATGTGGAGTGGACACTGATTGGCTGATGTCCAACCAGCTGTCCTATTTAGGAGACAGACACTCCTATGGCCACTGTCAGTCTTTTTGAACTGCTGCCGGGAGGTCTGGTCTCAGGAGATTACCAAACAAACCACAAGGTAATTAAAATAGATACTTTGTTTTAAACTATCTGAATACTCACTTTATACATCTACTCTCCTTCTTTTCAATTACAGCTGAAGGAATATTTTATCCTTCAGCAATGTATGGGCTTACTTATATGCCTTGTATACTTATAAATATTACCTTTTTAAATACATAGATCTCCATCGGCCATCCCTTGTGAAAGTGCTGCAACGCTCCGCATCACACCTTTGATTGCCCACCTTGTGTTATGTGAACCAGAAGCCAGCCTGCTCCCAGTTATATTGTTTTTACTGCTGTTTTTTGTCCTTATGAATCAGATTGATGTAAGTACAACCAGTCCATACCAAACCTTTCTTATACTTTATATGTATATTTTCTTTTCAATGATTACTAAAATCGCATATATCGCAAAAATGCAGTCGCATATAATTTATGACGACATAGATATATTTTTTCATATATTTTCATTATTATTTTGTCCTTTGACATTTACAGATAGATCTGAGCACCCATTTATAAATCCCTTGATGAAGGAGTAATACATACTTATTTCCGAAACATGTCGGGTATACGCCATACAACTCATCTGCCTGATTCTCCCCATACAGGCTGCGGGCTGTAGGCACATGGGTGCCATATCCTCTATATGCAAGCTAATGTATAGTGTTTGTAATTGCACTTTACACAATTGTAAATCCTACTGTCAGTAAATTGTTTTATGTATTGAATGTATTTAATAAAGATGGCACTCTAGTGCACTTTTAATATACAACAATCCATGAGATTTAATACTCACCTGTGGCCAAAAATATCCATTAAGGGCGACCTCCATGCACATCCAGTGCATAATTTTCTTTATAGTTGTAGTTGCCATATTCAACAACTGCCTGGAACGCCCCCCAGAGACACCTGTTGAAATTGACAGGGTTCATAGAACTCTTGGCCCCAGAAGCCCTGAAGAAGACAGACCCAGAGATGTCCTGTGTTGCCTGCATAATTACTCAGTCAAAGAGGACATTCTACAAAAGGCCTGGCACAGGGGACACATCGACTTTGATGGCGCTCAGATCACCCTCCTGCCTGATGTATCACGGAGGACTCTGCAGATGCGCCGCTGCATGAAGCCCTTACTTGAGAGATTCAGCGATCAGGGGATCACCTACAAATGGGGACACCCTTTCCATCTGATTGCACGTAAAGGAGGCCGCACATATACCCTTCGGCATCCCGCAGATGTTCCGGCTTTCCTCACTTCCCTTGGACTGCCTCAGATACCGCTACCCAACTGGCTGGCGTTTGTGCTCCCTTCCGGTAACAACAATCCCACAACAAACCCCTCGGCTGGCCCCCAAAGGTCCCGACGCAACCGCCGAACCCAACGTAGAAGAGCACAGGCTCCCCAGGATAACGAACCTTAAGTCTCTTAGACTAGAACTGTCTTAAGAAATGACACCTGTTTCTTCTGAGCTGATATTCACAACCCCCGAGATCGCCGAACCAAGGAATCACCCCATGATGCTACCAGCCTAGCTCAGGTCTACCCGGTGGAGAAGAGATGTTATGCGGACTCTCCCGTTGGCCTTGAGGGGAGGTCTACATTGAGAGCGGCTAGACCCAAGTGGACTTATTGCCTCAGACTGGAGATGAGCCCCATGGGGGGGGTTCAGTGGAGAGCTCTCCGATTGCTGGGGTCCTGCACGCTTTATGAGCCAACACTATGGGGGGGGTGGGTGTTGGTTTGCATGGGCTATTGTTCCTTTCATTGCTGATGCGGGGGTGGTCACCGGGGAGCGGGTTGGAGCATTTACCTATTAGATTTAGATCGGATTGGCATGCTTTTCCAATTGATGAGGCTCCGGCTCCCCGGGGGCCTCTCCCGGTCTACCGGTGTTTCTGTTGTACTGTTTTTTCATCTACCCATTAAGCTTTAGTATTACACTGCGAAATATCTGTTACTCATAGAAAGGGTCTCACCACGTCTGGTCCCTCTGCTGCCCACCCCCTCCTCCCCCTTTTTTTTTCCTCCCTTTTTATATATATAAATTTTTTTTTTCTTCCCTCCCCCCCCTACAGAGGCACAAAGGTTGCCCCAGGCGGGACCGGACCTCGTGGCGGCCTAGACCCACTGGGATTGGGTGATCTCATTTAATAATAGATTAAGAGTGCAGCTGTCTATTGTCTATTCGGGTTATGTTATTGTTTATAAAAGTTACTCCTCTATTATCAGACCTGATACTACCAACACTTAAGGGTTATTTCATAATTTTGCCTTCTTACACTACTTCATTACCGAGAAGTATAACATGGTCATGCGGCTCCCTTTAGAACCGCCACCTGCGGGGAGTTGTTGGGAGGGTCCGGTACTCTGGAGGCTCTACCTCTGAAGTGCCCTACCTCCTCCCCCACTAGGCCATAACTGCCCAATTAGGCAGTAACGCTCCGATTGGAGACTTAGCGTTTCCCTATTTTTCCTTATTCTCCCTCCACCCTTTATTTCCTACTTCTTGCCAGTCCCCCCTTTGTCTCCCTATTTTCTTTTCTCCTAACCTTTCCTTTTCTAGCCTCCCTTCTCCCTACACTAACTACTGCCCTGGGTTCTGGTGGGGTCCGGCGGCCCGATCCTGCTCCAATAAAAATGTCATTAAAATTGGTGTCCTGGAACGTTAAGGGACTGAACGTCCCAGAAAAACGATCCAGCTGTCTCGCTGAACTCTGGAGGCAAAGACCCCCAGATAGTTTTTTTACAAGAGACTCATTTTAGAGCAGACAAGATCCCAAAACTCCACAATAATCATTTTCCAATAGCATATCATAGTGTATCGCCCGATACAAAGTCAAAGGGCACGAGTATTCTCCTAGCCAAAACTGTACCCTGGCAGCTGACAGACCTTCGAACTGACCGAGAAGGTAGATACCTTTTTGTCAAAGGTACAATACAATCGCAAACTTTTACTCTGGCTAACCTATACCTGCCGAATGTGGATCAGCTCCCGGTACTGGAATCATGTCTAAATGCCCTGGCCTCGTTCACTGAGGGAACCTTGGTCTTGGGGGGGGACCTCAACCTCACCGTTGACCCCCGAAAAGACTCGTCAACGGGCTCTTCGGCCCTGTCCCGAAGAGTTCGAAACCAAATCAAGGATCTTTTGCACTCTCACCGTTTAGTCGATATTTGGCGTATCCTCCATCCGCAGGAGAGAGATTACACATTTTTCTCCGCGGTACATGGCTCATATTCTAGGATAGATCTTTTCCTAGTCTCACACGACGCGATCCCATTAGTCTCTAGTGCCCAGATCGGTCACATTGCAATATCAGATCATGCTCCGATCTCCATTAGCTTGACTACACAACACATGACACCTAGATCCACCACATGGTGACTAAATGAGTCTCTCTTTCAGGACTCTGAAATTAAAGCAGACATCCTGCGAGAAATGCGTCATTTCTTCGAGAGCAACAAAGGATCGGTTTCTAGTCCTCTCTCTATCTGGGCTGCACATAAATGCTACATTAGAGGAATATTTATCAAACATGGCCACAGACTCAAAGTGGCCAGAGCAAAAACTCTGTCTGAGTTGCTCGCAAAGCTTCACGACTGTGAAAAACACCACAAAACACACCCTGACAGGACATTGGAAGTAGAGGTAACTAACCTCAGAGAACAAATCAGGGAATACTCTCTTTTCCAATCTAAGAACAGGTTATTGAGGGCGCGTAGATCCTTTTACGAATACGGAGACAAATGCAGCAGATCTCTGGCCAATGCCATACGAACCCGACGCAACTTATCCTATATCCCAGCTTTATCCACTTCCACAGGGTCCAAAATTCATGATTCTGCTGAGATGGCGAAGTCTTTCCGTGCTTTCTACGAAGCTCTTTATAATTTGCACTCTCACCCACCGGGAGACCGGTCCCTAGATAGACTGGAAGCAATAGAAACTTACCTCGCGGAGGCTCATCTGCCTTCTCTTAATGAAGAAGTAGACTCACTCTCGCAACCTATAACGTCGGAAGAATTCACAAATGCCTTGGCAGGTTCCCCGTCAGGGAAAGCGCCCGGACCCGACGGCTTTACAATCTCTTATTACAAAACGTTCCAAGCCCAACTAACAGCTCATTTCGTCTCTGCATTTAACGCAATAATAGATAATCACGTTATACCTCCGGACCTCTTACAGGCCAACATTACAGTTATCCCCAAACCTGAAAAGGATCCGCTCCTTTGTGCAAGTTACAAGCCTATTTCACTACTCAATTGTGACCTCAAGTTGTTCACAAAAATCTTGGCCGAGCGATTAGGTCCTGTCCTCCAACGTATAATCCCTCTGGACCAGGCCGGTTTTCTCCGCAATAGAGAAGCTCGGGATAACACAATAAGAACGATAGATGTAGTAGCGAGAGCTAAACACCTTAATATTCCACTCATCCTGTTGTCCACAGACGCCGAAAAGGCGTTCGACAGGGTGAACTGGACTTTCCTTCTAGCGACCCTGCGACGCTTGGGTATGCCAACTGCTATGTTATCCTGGATATCCGCCATCTATTCTTCCCCTACCGCATCAGTTAGGGTAAACGGAATAGCTTCCAATCCCTTTAAGATAAGCAATGGTACAAGGCAAGGATGCCCACTTTCTCCGCTCTTGTTTATACTTTCCCTAGAACCCCTATTGCAACATATTAGACTCAATCCTGACATTAGAGGACTTGAAACGAGTACATACCATCATAAAATTGCTGCTTATGCAGATGATCTGCTATTCTATGTCGCGGAGCCACTTACCTCTCTCCCGATTCTCTTATCAACACTACGCCAATACGGGGAGGTTTCTGATTTCAAAATTAATCTGCAAAAATCGGAGGCGCTTAACGTCTCCCTCGCTCCTAACTTACAGGCTCGCCTTTGTAGCAATTTCCCCTTTCGATGGGCTCCCCAGGCCATCCAATATTTAGGCACTAAGATTCCTTCGAACCTACATCTCACCTATCAACTCAATTTCCAACCCCTCCTGAACATCTTTTCCTCCGACTTAGATAGATGGAAGACATTGGCGGTATCATGGTTTGGTAGATGTAACGTTTTAAAGATGAATATCATGCCGAGACTGCTTTATCTATTACAAGCCTTACCGGTTAAGATACCACAGATCTTTTTCCGTAAATTACGCAAGCTCTTCATTGATTATATCTGGGAGGGCAAGCCCTCGCGACTTAGACGATCCCTTCTACAGCGATCGAAACTCAGGGGGGGACTTGGCCTCCCCGATCCAGCCCTGTATTACACAGCAGTTCATATGAATAGAGTGGTGGACTGGTGCAGACATCTTATAAGCTATGGGTCAGCCTGGAACGGGAAACGGTGTCGTTTCCCCTTGAGGGCACGCCTTGGAGTGGGACTAGCTTCTCCAAATTCGCATCCCCACATCCACTAATTGAGCCCACTTTGCAGGAGATTAACAGATACTTTAAAATAGCAGAGATGCCTAGTTTTCCCTCCCCATTGACGCCCATAATTGGTCACCCAGACTTTTTACCCGGCATTTCTGATAAATCCTTCAGACTCCACCTAGACCAGAGCCTAGTTAGAGCTTCCTTTTTTCTTGGACCCTCAGAGTGGAGTGACCCCTCAAGCATATACCCCAGTTTTGGAGCCTCAATCTTGGGCAGGTGGAAGATCTTGCAACTCACTCACTTCCTCAAGTCCCTCCCAGATGCGGATGGCTTCCGCAGACAACCGAAACCTTTTGAGGAATTGTGCCTAGGTGATGAACCTATACGGAAATCCCTTTCATATTCTTATAATATCTTACTTACCATCACATCCCAATCAGACCCCCCATTTCTGAGGAAATGGGAGAGAGATCTTAATACCACATTCACCGAAGACCAAAAGACTCGTATACTTCTTTTTGCACATAAATCCTCGCTCTGTAGCAAGTACCAGGAAATCACCTATAAGATCCTGACACGCTGGTACAGGACTCCCTCAGTACTGGCGTCTATATTCCCAGGACATAGTCCACTGTGTTGGAGATGTGGCACACAGACTGGTACACTGCTTCACATATTCTGGGAGTGCCCGGCCCTGGCAGCTTTCTGGGGACCGGTATTGCAAATTATTCACAAGCTCACGGATGTTGCTCTCCAGGATAACCCGGCAGCAATACTCCTAAATCTAACTCCCATGTCCTGTAGGCGATATCGTAAATCCCTCCTGAAACACCTCCTGAGTGCGGCCAGGGCTTGTGTCCCCGGTGCCTGGAGACAGCAGTCCCCACCGGCAGTCTCACAATGGTTTGCCAGGGTTTGCGATATTCAACGTATGGAACAGCTCACAGCTGCCTTAGGGGAGAGGGAGGAGGAACACAACACCTGTTGGACATATTAGAACATGTTCCGATTTTCGGATGCCTATAAGTCATACTTCTGAATGCTTTGTCTTAAGACAATTTGGAGTAGTGGGTCGTCGACCCCATTGGAGCCCCACATCCCCTTCCCCTCTTTCCTCAGACCTCCCCTGTTCCTCCCTCACTCCTTTCTTTTCTCTATTGACACCATTGGTGTCTCCAACCCTATTTTTATATAAATGAGAATAAAAAAAAAAATCCCTGGATTGCAATATCTGCTGATACCATTCCATTTATTCCAATACTGAAATTATAACCTATATAGAGTACAAGGCTTGGGAGTTGCCCCCTGAAATGGGGTTCTCCCCATTGGCTCTGTTCACTGAACTACGTATACGTCTTTTGTTGGGCCGGGGGTCTCCTCTGCCGCGCTGCTTGTATGTGATGGCGGTGGGGGTGATTCGGACCACGGATCTTTATTGGAAATGGGACAGTAGAACTTGGAGTGCTGTCTCATTAATGCAAACTTTGTTATACAATTGTTGTTGATGCCTAATGTTGGAACTGGTTGAATGATAAGTTTGATTTTCTTTCTCTCTGTACATTCAGCAATCCTTAAATAAAAAGTTAAAAAAAAAAAAAAAAAAAAAAAAGGGAGATGGTCAGAGACTGCAGACATGCTACGGGAGATGGTCAGAGACTGCAGACATACTAGGAGATGGTCAGAGACTGCAGACATAGTACAGGAGATGGTCAGAGACTGCAGACATAGTACAGGAGATGGTCAGAGACTGCAGACATAATACAGGAGATGGTCAGAGACTACAGACGTAATACAGGAGATGGTCAGAGACTACAGACGTAATACAGGAGATGGTCAGAGACTACAGACGTAATACAGGAGATGGTCAGAGACTGCAGACATACTACAGGAGATGGTAGGAGACTGCAGACATAATACAAGAGATGGTCAGAGACTGCAGACATGATACAAGAGATGGTCAGAGACTGCAGACATAATACAAGAGATGGTCAGAGACTGCAGACATAATACAAGAGATGAACAGAGACTGCAGACATACTACAAGAGATGGTCAGCGACTGGGTACATATTACAGGAGATGGTCAGCGACTGGGTACATATTACAGGAGATGGTCAGAGACTGCAGACATGATACAAGAGATGGTCAGAGACTGCAGACATGATACAAGAGATGGTCAGAGACTGCAGACATGATACAAGAGATGGTCAGAGACTGCAGACATGATACAAGAGATGGTCAGAGACTGCAGACATGATACAAGAGATGGTCAGAGACTGCAGACATACTACAGCAGATTGTCAGACTGCAGACATGTTACAAGAGATGGTCAGAGAATGCGGACATATTACAGGAGATGGTCAGAGAATGCGGACATATTACAGGAGATGGTCAGAGACTGGAGATATAATACAGGAGATGGTCAGAGACTGCAGACATAGTACAGGAGATGGTCAGAGACTGCAGACATAATACAGGAGATGGTCAGAGACTACAGACGTAATACAGGAGATGGTCAGAGACTGCAGACGTAGTACAGGAGATGGTCAGAGACTGGAGCTATAATACAGGAGATGGTCAGAGACTGCAGACATACTACAGGAGATGGTCAGAGACTGCAGACATGTTACAAGAGATGGTCAGAGAATGCAGACATATTACAGGAGATGGTCAGAGACTGCAGACATACTACAGGAGATGGTCAGAGACTGCAGACGTAGTACAGGAGATGGTCAGAGACTGGAGCTATAATACAGGAGATGGTCAGAGACTGCAGACATACTACAGGAGATGGTCAGAGACTGCAGACATGTTACAAGAGATGGTCAGAGAATGCAGACATATTACAGGAGATGGTCAGAGACTGGGGACATATTACAGGAGATGGTCAGAGACTGCAGACATACTACAGGAGATGGTCAGAGACTGCAGACATACTACAGGAGATGGTCAGAGACTGCAGACATGATACAAGAGATGGTCAGAGACTGCATACATGATACAAGAGATGGTCAGAGACTGCAGACAAATTACAGGAGATGGTCAGAGACTGCAGACATAGTACAGGAGATGGTCAGAGACTGGAGATATAATACAGGAGATGGTCAGAGACTGCAGACTTGTTAAAAGAGATGGTCAGAGACTGCAGACATACTAGGAGATGGTCAGAGACTGCAGACATAGTACAGGAGATGGTCAGAGACTGCAGACATACTACAGCAGATTGTCAGACTGCAGACATGTTACAAGAGATGGTCAGAGAATGCGGACATATTACAGGAGATGGTCAGAGACTGCAGACATAGTACAGGAGATGGTCAGAGACTACAGACGTAATACAGGAGATGGTCAGAGACTGGAGCTATAATACAGGAGATGGTCAGAGACTGCAGACATACTACAGGAGATGGTCAGAGACTGCAGACATGTTACAAGACATGGTCAGAGACTGCAGACATACTACAGGAGATGGTCAAAGGCTGCAGACATGTTACAAGAGATGATCAGAGGCTGCAGACATGTTACAAGAGATGGTCAGAGGCTGCAGACATGTTACAAGAGATGGTCAGATACTACAGACATGTTACAAGAGATGGTCAGAGACTGCAGACATGTTACAAGAGATGGTCAGAGAATGCAGACATATTACAGGAGATGGTCAGAGACAGCAGACATATTACAGGAGATGGTCAGAGACTGCGGACATAGTACAGGAGATGGTCAAACTGGGGACATATTACAGGAGATGGTCAGAGACTGGAGATATAATATAGGAGATGGTCAGAGACTGCAGACATGTTACAAGAGATGGTCAGAGACTGCATACATGTCACAAGAGATGGTCAGAGACTGCAGACATACTACAGGAGATGGTCAAAGACTGCAGACATACTACAGGAGATGGTCAGAGACTGCAGACATGTTACAAGAGATGGTCAGAGAATGCGGACAAATTGCAGGAGATGGTCAGAGAATGCAGACATATTACAGGAGATGGTCAGAGACTGGAGATATAATACAGAGGATGGTCAGAGACTGCAGACATACTACAGGAGATGGTCAGAGACTGCAGACATGATACAAGAGATGGTCAGAGACTGCAGACATAGTACAGGAGATGGTCAGAGACTGGAGATATAATACAGGAGATGGTCAGAGACTGCAGACTTGTTAAAAGAGATGGTCAGAGACTGCAGACATGCTACGGGAGATGGTCAGAGACTGCAGACATGCTACGGGAGATGGTCAGAGACTGCAGACATACTAGGAGATGGTCAGAGACTGCAGACATAGTACAGGAGATGGTCAGAGACTGCAGACATAGTACAGGAGATGGTCAGAGACTGCAGACATAGTACAGGAGATGGTCAGAGACTGCAGACATGATACAAGAGATGGTCAGAGACTGCAGTCATACTACAGGAGATGGTCAGAGACTGCAGACATAGTACAGGAGATGGTCAGAGACTGCAGACATAGTACAGGAGATGGTCAGAGACTGCAGACATAGTACAGGAGATGGTCAGAGACTGCAGACATAATACAGGAGATGGTCAGAGACTACAGACGTAATACAGGAGATGGTCAGAGACTACAGACGTAATACAGGAGATGGTCAGAGACTGCAGACATACTACAGGAGATGGTAGGAGACTGCAGACATAATACAAGAGATGGTCAGAGACTGCAGACATGATACAAGAGATGGTCAGAGACTGCAGACATAATACAAGAGATGGTCAGAGACTGCAGACATAATACAAGAGATGAACAGAGACTGCAGACATACTACAAGAGATGGTCAGCGACTGGGTACATATTACAGGAGATGGTCAGCGACTGGGTACATATTACAGGAGATGGTCAGAGAATGCAGACATATTACAGGAGATGGTCAGAGACTGGAGATATAACATAGGAGATGGTCAGAGACTGCAGACATGTTACAAGAGATGGTTTAGAGACTGCAGACATGTTACAAGAGATGGTCAGAGACTGCAGACATGTTACAAGAGATGGTCAGAGAATGCAGACATATTACAGGAGATGGTCAGAGTCTGCAGACATAATACAGGAGAGGGTCAGAGTCTGCAGACATACTACAGGAGATGGTCAGAGACTGCAGACATACTACAGGAGATGGTCAGAGACTGCAGACATGTCACAAGAGATGGTAAAAGACTGCAGACATGTTACAAGAGATGGTCAGAGAATGCGGACAAATTGCAGGAGATGGTCAGAGAATGCAGACATATTACAGGAGATGAACAAGATAGTTACCACCGCTCTTGGTGACCGGGTTCAAGCTTCCCGTCCTCCGCTGTGTGGATGATTGTGAGAGCCCCAGGTGCCAGCAATTGCTATTCCAATGGTATGTGTGTGATGGAAAAATCTGGACAGCCGCACTCCGGATTGGAAAAGTAAAAAATAAAATCCTCTTTATTGAAAAAGTAATAACATGATTAAAATCCGTACATGGCTTTGTTGGGATAATGCAGCGTAACCGCTAATGCGTTTCACGCTCCCATAGAGCGCTTACTCATAGCTGGTTTGTACTAAAGTGATCACAACTTATATACACATAATTTGTCTACCACATGACTACATATTGATTATCTGATTCTAAACAGCTGGTCGTTAGTCTGTGTGGGATTTTTTTTGGCATAGATGTGATTGGATGTGCATCCTATAGTGGAATCACTAATGAAGACATGAATATATAAATGAAATGTGTTCATGTTGACAAATGTCAACATATATGAATGATAAAAAATTTTTTTTCAAGGTTTTCGAAAAAACATATTTGTTGTTTTCCAAAATCACTAGAATGAGATGAGTGCTGGAATTTGACGTTCAAAACGTATAAATTATCATACGGATAGGCGCAAGTATGGGCAAACTATGTGGACTGGTGGTTGCGGTATAATGTAAATGGTGTATAGAGTGAAAATTGGGTCTATATGCATATGGTAAAAAAAATGTGCATCCAACACCACTAGCGGTGTAAGAAAAAAAATAAAAAAATAAAAAAATAAAAAACTGAATGTGTGTATGGTGCATATATATAAAAAAATTTTTAAACCACATAAAGGTGAAAATATGAATAATAATAAAAAATAATAATAAAACGCAATTCTTTATATATATGTGTATGTGTACGACGATTTCAGCTTTCAAAAAACGTGATAACGTGTGTGAATTGGAAGTTGGACAGAAAACTAGCGTCCTGTCACAATGATGTGTCCAATAATCTCCTGATTTACAGGGGTCTTTGTGTGAATAAGTGCTTTTACTTCAATTCCTACATGTGTGAATTTTAATCTTTACAGCATATAAAATATTATGAAACTTATCACTCACTGATAACCCCGCCACTCCAGTTTCACAAAAGTGCTCATTTAAAACCTTGCATCATTCCGTATGGGATGCATTCATCCCAATCAAGCAACAACATTAACGTTGCTGAACGTCTTTCTTTGAAGCAATCACATCTCTCGATGAATTGTCTTCAAGTGTATGGGCAGAACTATATGAGATGGATAAAAATGGGGCAAAATACAGTGTTTGCGCACCTGTCACTATTCTTTTATGCATAGTATAGTATTAGCAGTGACTATATGACAGGTTCATCCAATATATATGTGTTTATATCAATGGATAAGTTACAATCTCACTCAACCAATTATTATGTGAACTGAACAACTGATCTACCCTTTTGAAGACCACAGCTCTTAAATCAACTCAAAACACATGAGAACTTTGCAGAGAAAGTAATAAACTATATACACATATGGTAAAAAACATTTGTACAAACATTTGTGCAAAGTTGGTGTTGTGGTCTACTGACAGCTGCCATCAAACAATAATGTCTAATTAGAGACGAGATTCAAGTGACAGTAAATGCGAAAGATATAATAAATTGTTTCTTTTTTAATTTTTTAATGAAAGCATATATGCATATCACTAGTCATTTGCTCGTATGAGTGGGGGGATGTGTGGCCCAATAAAATGGATCGATTACTGGGGATATGTGAAAACTCAAAACACATGAGAGTTCAATCAAACCACAACATTAACGTTGCTGAACGTCTTTCTTTGAAGCAATCACATCTCTCGATGAATTGTCTTCAAGTGTATGGGCAAAACTATATGAGATGGATAAAAATGGGACAAAAAATACAATGTTTGCGCACCTGTCACTATTCTTTTATGTATAGTATAGTATTGGCAGTGACTATATGACAGGTTCATCCAATATATGTGTTTATATTAATGAATAAGTTACAATCTCACTCAACCAATTGTTATGTGAAAAAAAGCAACTGATCTACCCCTTTAAGGACCATAGCTCTTCAATCAACTCAAAACACATGAAAACTTTGCAAAGAAAGTAATGAACCATGTATACATGTGGTGAAAAACATTTGTGCAAAGTTAGTGTTATGGTCTACCTACAGTTACCATCAAACAATAATGTCTAATTAGAAACGAGATTCAAGTGACAGTGAATGCGAAAGATATAATAAATTATTCCTTTTTTGCTGAAAGCATATATGCATATCACTAGTCATTTGCTCGTATGAGTGGGAGGATGTGTGGCCCAATTAAATAGATCGATTACTGGGGATATGTGTGAAAGAGGAACTCATATATTAATATGTGTCCCTATATGTTTTTTTGCTCCATCATCCACCAAAAGAATGTGGATGTGTGATCAAGGAAAGAGTTGGGAGGAAGGGTTACAGTTGTATTACTCGGGGATATAGCTTCGATGTTATTTTATTCATAGAAATGTGAAACGTCCCACTCAAAGTTTAACCCCCGTGGGATCCTAGTGTCCAACGAGAATATCCAAAGGACTTCTCGTTTGCACAGTAACTGGAATCTGTCACCTCCTCTCACTGGTGTGATGATTTTCTCAATGCCCTGAATAGTTAAACTGGAAGTGTCTTTGTGGTGTGTGTAAATCCAGTGCTTTGATACATTGGTTAAGATCTCCTTCTCAATATTGTACAGGTGATCATGTAACCTGTCTCTGAGACGCCGTGTTGTGCGTCCAACATATTGTACCTGGCAACTGGTGCATGTAATGACATATACCACAAATTTGGTGTTACAATTAATAAACACGGGGATCGAGAATTCTTTTTGATTGCTGCATGATTTTATGAGTTGACCCGTTTTAATGTACCTGCAGTAATTACAAGTTTTTATTCCACACTTGAAATTGCCTGTGAAGTTGAGCCAATTGGATTTTATTCGGTTGGTTGAGAACAAACTGGGAGACAATGAGCGTCCCAATGTGGGTGCTCTGCGGGATACAACCTTGATCCCTTTAGGCTCGATTCACACCTATGCATGTTGCTTTTGAGCGTTTTTGGAGGTTTTTTTTTCATGCTTGCCACGTTTTTGAGCCGCGTTTTTGCCGCGATTTTGCCGCGTTTTTGCCGCGTTTTTGCCGCGATTTGCGTTTTGCGTTTTTTTTTTTTTTTTTTTTTTTTACAGTTTTTTTTACAGTCTAAAAAAAAATGTAAAAAAAATTAAAAAAAAAAAAAAAAAAAGGCAAAAACGCACCAAAAACGCATCAAAAACGCATCAAAAACGCTGCAAAAAAGGTGCACTTGCGTTTTTGATGCTTGTCCATTGAAAACCATTACATGCAAAACGCTGCATTTTGCATGTAAAAAAGTCCCCGACCCTTTCCAAAAACGCAAAAAAACAAAAAAGCATTGATGTGAACATGTTCCATAGGAACCCATGTTAAAAAATTCCCGTGCATTTCTGCAAAATGCATCAAAAAACGCGCTAGTGTGAATCGAGCCTTAGAAAGGATGTTGTTATATATAGGGTCATTATACAAAACAGGAAGGTGTTTCATGATAATTTTTTTGATTGTATTAAATTCAGAGCTGTATGGAGTAGAAAATACCGGGATTCTAGGGGACATGTCCCTTCTCTGTTGAATGTTTTTAGCTGGTTTTTTCTTTACAAGTGAAGGTCTTGGGATAGATCTTACTGTGTTGAGTGCTTTTTGTACTGATGTTTCTTTATAGCCTCGAGCTTTAAACCTGTTTGCCATGCTTTTGGCTTCAGCTTCAAAAGTATCAGGAGAGCTACATATGCGCTTTAACCTTAAAAACTGGCTATATGGAATGCCTTTGATGGTGTGTTTAGGGTGTGCAGAGTCAGCTCTAAGTAGAGTATTACCACTGAGAGGTTTTCTGTATAGACTAGATTGAATCGCATCACCGGACCCCGCCAGTTGCACATCAAGGAATTCTATGGATCTGGGTTGCAGATTTCCCGTAAATTTTAAATTTAATGGATTGTCATTGAAATATGCCAGCCAGATATCCAAATTAGCTTCTCTATCTGATGTAATAAATAACAGGTCGTCTATAAAGCGACAGAAAAAGACCGTATCTTTACGGCGGGGACTATTAGGTCCAAAGATGCGGGACCTCTCCCACCAGCCCATATAAATATTGGCCAGTGAGGGGGAAAATTTGGCTCCCATAGAGGCCCCGCATTTCTGGAGAAAATAGTCCCCGTCAAACATAAAAAAATTGTGTGTTAAAAGATACTCCAGGGCTTGTACTATGAAATCTTGTAAAATCAAAGAGAGTTTGCCTGTTTTTCTAAGAAAATAAGTGACTGCCTGTATCCCCAGATGATGTGGGATACTAGAGTACAAACTAGATACATCACAGCTGATCCATCTATAATTATCTTCCCATTTGATGTCTTGTAGTTTGTTCAATAAATCGTTTGTGTCTTTTATGTAACCAGGGAGACTAGTGGCAATTAGGGATGAGCCGAACACCCCCCTGTTCGGTTCGCACCAGAACATGCGAACAGGAAAAAAATTCGTTCGAACACGCGAACACCGTTAAAGTCTATGGGACACGAACATGAATAATCAAAAGTGCTAATTTTAAAGGCTAATATGCAAGTTATTGTCAATAAAAAAGTGTTTGGGGACCTGGGTCCTGCCCCAGGGGACATGAATCAATGCAAAAAAAAGTTTTAAAAACGGCCGTTTTTTCAGGAGCAGTGATTTTAATAATGCTTAAAGTCAAACAATAAAAGTGTAATATCCCTTTAAATTTCATACCTGGGGGGTGTCTATAGTATGCCTGTAAAGGGGCGCATGTTTCCCGTGTTTAGAACAGTCTGACAGCAAAATGACATTTTGAAGGAAAAAACACATTTAAAACTACCGCGGCTATTGCATTGCCGACAATACACATAGAAGTTCATTGATAAAAACGGCATGGGAATTCCCCACAGGGCAACCCCGAACCAAAATTAAAAAAAAAAAATGATGTGGGAGTCCCCCTAAATTCCATACAAGGCCCTTCAGGTCTGGTATGGATTTTAAGGGGAACCCCGCGCCAAAAAAAAAAAAAAAACGGCGTGGGGTCCCCCTAAAAATCCATACCAGACCCTTATCCGAGCACGCAACCTGGCAGGCCGCAGGAAAAGAGGGGGGGACGAGAGTGCGGCCCCCCCCCTCCTGAACCATACCAGGCCACATGCCCTCAACATTGGGAGGGTGCTTTGGGGTAGCCCCCCAAAACACCTTGTCCCCATGTTGATGAGGACAAGGGCCTCATCCTCACAACCGTGGCCGGTGGTTGTGGGGGTCTGCGGGCGGGGGGCTTATCGGAATCTGGAAGCCCCCTTTAACAAGGGGACCCCCAGATCCCGGCCCCCCCCCTGTGTGAAATGGTAAGGGGGTACTTACCCCTACCATTTCACTAAAAAACTGTCAAAAATGTTAAAAATGACAAGAGACAGTTTTTGACAATTCCTTTATTTAAATGCTTCTTCTTTCTTCCTTCATCTTCTTCTTCTTCTGGTTCTTCTGGCTCTTCTGGTTCTTCCTCCGGCGTTCTCGTCCAGCATCTTCTCCGCGGCGTCTTCTATCTTCTTCTCCTCGGGCCGCTCCGCACCCATGGCATGAGGGGAGGCTCCCGCTCTTCTCTTCATCTTCTTCTCTTCTTCATCTTCTTCTTCATCTTCTTCTTCTTCTTCTTCTCTTCTTCATGTCTTCTCCGGGCCGCTCCGCAGCCATGCTGTGGCATGGAGGGAGGCTCCCGCTGTGTGACGGCGTCTCTTCGTCTGACGGTTCCTAAATAACGGGGGGCGGGGCCACCCGGTGACCCCGCCCCCCTCTGACGCACGGTGACATGACGGGACTTCCCTGTGGCATTCCCCGTGACGTCACAGGGAAGTCCCGTCATGTCACCGTGCGTCAGAGGGGGGCGGGGTCACCGGGTGGCCCCGCCCCCCGTTATTTAAGAACCGTCAGACGAAGAGACGCCGTCACACAGCGGGAGCCTCCCTCCATGCCACAGCATGGCTGCAGAGCGGCCCGGAGAAGACATGAAGAAGAGAAGAAGAAGAAGAAGATGAAGAAGAAGATGAAGAAGAGAAGAAGATGAAGAGAAGAGCGGGAGCCTCCCCCCTCATGCCATGGGTGCGGAGCGGCCCGAAAAGAAGAAGATAGAAGACGCCGCGGAGAAGATGCTGGACGAGAACGCCGGAGGAAGAACCAGAAGAGCCAGAAGAACCAGAAGAAGAAGAAGATGAAGGAAGAAAGAAGAAGCATTTAAATAAAGGAATTGTCAAAAACTGTCTCTTGTCATTTTTAACATTTTTGACAGTTTTTTAGTGAAATGGTAGGGGTAAGTACCCCCTTACCATTTCACACAGGGGGGGGCCGGGATCTGGGGGTCCCCTTGTTAAAGGGGGCTTCCAGATTCCGATAAGCCCCCCGCCCGCAGACCCCCACAACCACCGGCCACGGTTGTGAGGATGAGGCCCTTGTCCTCATCAACATGGGGACAAGGTGTTTTGGGGGGCTACCCCAAAGCACCCTCCCAATGTTGAGGGCATGTGGCCTGGTACGGTTCAGGAGGGGGGGGGGGCCGCACTCTCGTCCCCCCCTCTTTTCCTGCGGCCTGCCAGGTTGCGTGCTCGGATAAGGGTCTGGTATGGATTTTGTTTTCAAAAGATTTTATTAAAGAAACAAAAGGAATTCACATACATTGAATGAGGATATTCAATACTTTCAGGGTACAATATATGTCATGAGAAAAAAAGTACAAAATGGTCTGTCACGTAAAGAACTATTTAGTAAATTCAATATTCTCTTGAACTACGGAAATTACCACAAAGAAGAAGTTATAACCTAAGAGTTGAGTGTGTAATACTTATAAAACTAAGAAGAAAGAAGAAGAGAAAAAAAAAAAAAAAAAAAAAAAGAGGGGGGGGGGGAATCATACCAGAAACAATAATTTGGTCAGGAGTGCTCAATCCTGAAGCCTTAATAAGAACCATGGATTCCATTTGGCATTGTATGCAGGGGTAGAATCATGTAGTGTGTGAAATATTTGCTCGGATATCATCATACAATCAATACGTGCCATAATTTGCATGAATGGAACAGTAGCGGATTTCCAGTGAAGAGCTGTGCACCAGATCGTAGCTATACATATTGAGTGAATTAACCTAAGGAGAGGTTTTGGAATTTCAGGGATATCTTGGAAAAAGATGCAGTGGAGGTGAGTGAGCCTAATGGGGTGACCCACCAGTCTTTCCACCAGCTTAAAGACCTCTCTCCAAGTAGGTTGAAGTTTTTCACAATCCCAGAAAATGTGCATATATGAACCCAAAAGTGCACATCCTCTGAAACATCTAGGGGATGTTTGTGGGTATATTCTGTGAATGCGGGATGGGGTATAGTACCATCTTGTCGTTAGTTTTATAGCAGTCTCCCTAACGGCTAGGGATTTGGTACATTTGCGTATATTTAACCAACCTCTCTCCCAGTCCAAAGCGTCCTGGTCAAGGTTTAGTTCTTGGTCCCATTGAGATCTATATTTCAGGGTCGGGACATCTACGGCTGCCACTAAGAGTTTATAGATCAGTGAGATGAGACCCCGCTGACGGGGGGTCTCACGGCATAGATCTTCATATAAAGATGTGGCAGCCCCCAAGGGGGTAGGGTAGTGTTGTTGAAAAAAGTGACGTATTTGAAGGAAGCGAAAAAATTCCCTGTCTGGAATATTAAATCTGGTTTTTAATGACGAGAATGTGGTGAACTTGGAGTTAACCTGGAAATCTGGTATGGATTTTTAGGGGGACCCCACGCCGTTTTTTTTTTTTTTTGGCGCGGGGTTCCCCTTAAAATCCATACCAGACCTGAAGGGCCTTGTATGGAATTTAGGGGGACCCCCACATCATTTTTTTTTTTTTTATTTTGGTTCGGGGTTCCCCTGTGGGGAATTCCCATGCCGTTTTTATCAATGAACTTCTATGTGTATTGTCGGCAATGCAATAGCCGCGGGTAGTTTTAAATGAGTTTTTTCCTTCCAAATGTCATTTTGCTGTCAGACTGTTCTAAACACAGGAAACATGCGCCCCTTTACAGGCATACTATAGACACCCCCCAGGTACGAAATTTAAAGGGATATTACACTTTTATTGTTTGACTTTAAGCATTAATAAAATCACTGCTCCTGAAAAAACGTCCGTTTTTAAAACTTTTTTTTGCATTGATCCATGTCCCCTGGGGCAGGACCCGGGTCCCCAAACACTTTTTATGACAATAACTTGCATATAAGCCTTTAAAATTAGCACTTTTGATTTCTCCCATAGACTTTTAAAGGGTGTTCCGCGGCATTCGAATTTGCCGCGAACACCCCAAATTGTTCGCTGTTCGGCGAACTTGCGAACAGCCAATGTTCGAGTAGAACATGAGTTCGACTCGAACTCGAAGCTCATCCCTAGTGGCAATTGGCTGTAAATGAGAGTCTACCCACTCTCCTAAGCGTTCATTTAAAGAGCCTATCCCCGCCACTATAGGTCGACCTGTGAGGGGATTTAACCCCTTATGTATCTTTGGTAAGTGATGAAATATTGGTGTTATGGGGCATTCTGGAAGAAATTCTTTCTCCCTAGGAGTGAATATACCCATATGTATGGCCCTATCTATGAGTGTGGAGAGCGTGTTTTTGAAAGCAATGGTAGGGTTGGAGGATAATTTCTGGTATGTGTGTATGTCAGATAGTTGACGCAGAGCTTCTTTTTTGTAGACTTCTACATCTAAAACCGCCACCATACCCCCCTTATCTGCGTTTCTGATGACAATCTGATCGTCTGCGGAGAGCCTCTTAAAGGCTTGTCTCTCCTTGACGGACAGATTGTCCTGTGTAAATTTCTTTCTGCTGCAGCTGTGAGCCAGGTGTACCAAGTCCCCCTCTACTAGTTTTTGGAATGCGTCAAGATTCTTACCTCTAGCTGCCACCGGATAAAAATCTGATCTACCCCTGGAGATCTCAATGTGAACATCCGTGGGATTTAGAGGACAAGGATCTGACTCATGTGCCAAATCTGTTAGATCCTGTAAAGCACAGTTATCAACAAATAGTATGGGTGAAGAAGGGGACTCACCTGTGTCACAGCTGTCTACAGACTCATTGGGCTCTTCCACTGCACAATCAAAAAAATGTTTCCTAAGAGTTAAAGTCCTTGAAAATTTATTAATGTCCAAAATTGTTTCAAAAAGGTTGAAATGTCTGCTAGGACAGAAGTTCAAACCTTTGGCCAACAGGCTGATCTCTTCTGTACTCAGTTGTTTTTTGGACAAATTAATCACACTGTGTTTTACTTCCTCGGCGACTTCGGCGTCTTCTCCCGCAGCATGTAGCGTGTGTTGTTTGTGGCGTTTGTGTTTCCTACCACCTCTTCTTGTCTTTTTGTGGAGGGTTTCTTTTTCTTGGTTTGTCTGGACCTGTGAGGGTTTCCTATCAAATGATGAATTTGACATGGTGCGTGCTAGGGTATTGTCGGCCGACTCCCCTTCATGGTCAGAGAAACTTACTCGTTTATCTCGGTTTTTACGGGATCTGTTGGACTTGTAAAGTGGCTTGTGCCAGGTGTAAACCTTGTTTCCCTGATAATCATCCTTATCCCGGGCCATTTTACCTTTCTTAGTATCAATCACTGCTCTTTCCATTCGATCTAGTTTTTTGTTTAACCTTTCATCGAGTTCAGAAAAACCTTTAATTGCTTGAGAAGTGGTGAGATCTTTTTGTATTGTGGAAATATCCAGTTGTAGCTTCTCTGTTTCCTTTTTCTTTGAGGCGATCAAAATCTCCATGAGTTTAAAGGAACAGATGTCTAGAGTGTCTGTCCACTGTTTTTTGAAATCTTCATCAAATAACTCTGAGGTAGGAAATTTTTTGATTCTTAGTCCTCGAGGAATATGCAGTATTGATACATATTCTGTGAGAAAAGTAATGTCCCAATAAGCTCTAATCTCTTTAGACATTAATTGTTCTAATTTCCTGAAGAGCCTTAGCAATTGTATCTCATCGTCTTCCGACGGTTGTAAGGTGTATACTTGCAATGGCTGTCTTAGAGGATTATTGGATGGTGCTGTAAGAGTTCTGCTAAAAGCTGCTTCCACAACAGGCACTTGTGTACTGGGATAATCCATAATTTATTTCCAATGTTGCTCTCTCACTCTGAGACCAAAAGTAGTCTTCCAAAAATCATAAGGTTATAATAAAATATATATACCTTGGTAGTGCGGGGAGATGACCGAGCTGGTGGAGAGAAATATGTAGCAAAAGTCCAGATATTTGAGATGAACAAGATAGTTACCACCGCTCTAGGTGACCGGGTTCAAGCTTCCCGTCCTCCGCTGTGTGGATGATTGTGAGAGCCCCAGGTGCCAGCAATTGCTATTCCAATGGTATGTGTGTGATGGAAAAATCTGGACAGCCGCACTCCGGATTGGAAAAGTAAAAAATAAAATCCTCTTTATTGAAAAAGTAATAACATGATTAAAATCCGTACATGGCTTTGTTGGGATAATGCAGCATAACCGCTAATGCGTTTTATGCTCCCATAGAGCGCTTACTCATAGCTGGTTTGTACAAAAGTGATCACAACTTATATACACATAATTTGTCTACCACATGACTACATATTGATTATCTGATTCTAAACAGCTGGTCGTTAGTCTGTGTGGGATTTTTTTTTGGCATAGATGTGATTGGATGTGCATCCTATAGTGGAATCACTAATGAAGACATGAATATATAAATGAAATGTGTTCATGTTGACAAATGTCAACATATATGAATGATAAAAAATTTTTTTCAAGGTTTTCGAAAAAACATATTTGTTGTTTTCCAAAATCACTAGAATGAGATGAGTGCTGGAATTTGACGTTCAAAACGTATAAATTATCATACGGATAGGCGCAAGTATGGGCAAACTATGTGGACTGGTGGTTGCGGTATAATGTAAATGGTGTATAGAGTGAAAATTGGGTCTATATGCATATGGTAAAAAAATGTGCATCCAACACCACTAGCGGTGTAAAAAAAAAAAAAAAAAAAAAAAAAAAAAAAAAACTGAATGTGTGTATGGTGCATATATATAAAAAAAAAATTTAAACCACATAAAGGTGAAAATATGAATAATAATAAAAAATAATAATAAAACGCAATTCTTTATATAACTCTATACACCATATATATTATATCACTCTATACACCATTTACATTATACCGCAACCACCAGTCCACATAGTTTGCCCATACTTGCGCCTATCCGTATGATAATTTATACGTTTTGAACGTCAAATTCCAGCACTCATCTCATTCTAGTGATTTTGGAAAACAACAAATATGTTTTTTCGAAAACCTTGAAAAAAATTTTTTATCATTCATATATGTTGACATTTGTCAACATGAACACTTTTCATTTATATATTCATGTCTTCATTAGTGATTCCACTATAGGATGCACATCCAATCACATCTATGCCAAAAAAAATCCCACACAGACTAACGACCAGCTGTTTAGAATCAGATAATCAATATGTAGTCATGTGGTAGACAAATTATGTGTATATAAGTTGTGATCACTTTTGTACAAACCAGCTATGAGTAAGCGCTCTATGGGAGCGTGAAACGCGTTAGCGGTTATGCTGCATTATCTCAACAAAGCCATGTACGGATTTTAATCATGTTATTACTTTTTCAATAAAGAGGATTTTATTTTTTACTTTTCCAATCCGGAGTGCGGCTGTCCAGATTTTTCCATCACACATATTACAGGAGATGGTCAGAGACTGCAGACATAGTACAAGAGATGTCAGAGACTGCATACATAATACAGGAGATGGTCAGAAACTGCAGACATAATACATGAGATGGTCAGAGACTGCAGACATGATACAAGAGATGGTCAGAGACTGCAGACATACTACAGGAGATAGTCAGAGACTGGGGACATATTACAGGAGATGGTCAGAGACTGCAGACATGATACAAGAGATGGTCAGAGACTGTAGACATATTACAGGAGATGGTCAGAGACTGCAGACATAGTACAGGAGATGGTCAGAGACTGCAGACATAATACAGGAGATGGTCAGAGACTACAGACATGATGGAAGAGATGGTCAGAGACTGCAGACATACTAAAGGAGATGTTCAGAGACTGGGGACATATTACAGGAGATGGTCAGAGACTGCAGACATAGTACAGGAGATGGTCAGAGACTGCAGACATAATACAGGAGATGGTCAGAGACTACAGACATGATAGAAGAGATGGTCAGAGACTGCAGACATACTAAAGGAGATGTTCAGAGACTGGGGACATATTACAGGAGATGGTCAGAGACTGGAGATATAATACAGGAGATGGTCACAGACTGCAGACATAGTACAGGAGATGGTCAGAGACTGGAGATATAATACAGGAGATGTTCAGAGACTGCAGACATAGTACAGGAGAGGGTCAGAGACTGCAGACATAGTACAGGAGATGGTCAGAGACTGCAGACATAATACAGGAGATGGTCAGAGACTGCAGACATGATACAGGAGATGGTCAGAGACTGCAGACATGATACAAGAGATGGTCAGAGGCTGCAGACATACTACAGGAGATGGTCAGAGGCTGCAGACATGTTACAAGAGATGATCAGAGGCTGCAGACATGTTACAAGAGATGGTCAGAGACTGCAGACATGTTACAAGAGATGGTCAGATACTACAGACATGTTACAAGAGATGGTCAGAGAATGCAGACATATTACAGGAGATGGTCAGAGACAGCAGACATATTACAGGAGATGTTTAGAGACTGCGGACATAGTACAGGAGATGGTCAGAAACTGGGGACATATTACAGGAGATGGTCAGAGACTGGAGATATAATATAGGAGATGGTCAGAGACTGCAGACATGTTACAAGAGATGGTCAGAGACTGCATACATGTCACAAGAGATGGTCAGAGACTGCAGACATACTACAGGAGATTGTCAGAGACTGCAGACATACTACAGCAGATTGTCAGAGACTGCAGACATACTACAGGAGATGGTCAGAGACTGCAGACATAGTACAAGAGATGGTCAAAGACTGCAGACATGTTACAAGAGATGGTCAGAGAATGCGGACAAATTGCAGGAGATGGTCAGAGAATGCAGACATATTACAGGAGATGGTCAGAGACTGCAGACATAGTACAAGAGATGTCAGAGACTGCATACATAATACAGGAGATGGTCAGAAACTGCAGACATAATACATGAGATGGTCAGAGACTGCAGACATGATACAAGAGATGGTCAGAGACTGCAGACATACTACAGGAGATAGTCAGAGACTGGGGACATATTACAGGAGATGGTCAGAGACTGCAGACATGATACAAGAGATGGTCAGAGACTGCAGACATACTACAGGAGATGGTCAGAGACTGGGTACATATTACAGGAGATGGTCAGAGACTGCAGACATGATACAAGAGATAGTCAGAGACTGCAGACATGATACAAGAGATGGTCAGAGACTGCAGACATATTACAGGAGATGGTCAGAGACTGCAGACATATTACAGGAGATGGTCAGAGACTGCAGACATGATACAAGAGATGGTCAGAGACTGCAGACATATTACAGGAGAGGGTCAGAAACTGCAGACATAGTACAGGAGATGGTCAGAGACTGCAGACATAATACAGGAGATGGTCAGAGACTACAGACATGATACAAGAGATGGTCAGAGACTGCAGACATACTAAAGGAGATGTTTAGAGACTGGGGACATATTACAGGAGATGGTCAGAGACTGGAGATATAATACAGGAGATGGTCAGAGACTGGAGATATAATACAGGAGATGGTCAGAGACTGCAGACATAGTACAGGAGATGGTCAGAGACTGGAGATATAATACAGGAGATGTTCAGAGACTGCAGACATAGTACAGGAGAGGGTCAGAGATTGCAGACATAGTACAGGAGATGGTCAGAGACTGCAGACATAATACAGGAGATGGTCAGAGACTGCAGATATAATACAGGAGATGGTCAGAGACTGCAGACATGATACAAGAGATGGTCAGAGGCTGCAGACATACTACAGGAGATGGTCAGAGGCTGCAGACATGTTACAAGAGATGGTCAGAGGCTGCAGACATGTTACAAGAGACGGTCAGATACTACAGACATGTTACAAGAGATGGTCAGAGACTGCAGACATATTACAGGAGATGGTCAGAGACTGCGGACATAGTACAGGAGATGGTCAGAAACTGGGGACATATTACAGGAGATGGTCAGAGACTGGAGATATAATATAGGAGATGGTCAGAGACTGCAGACATGTTACAAGAGATGGTCAGAGACTGCAGACATGTCACAAGAGATGGTCAGAGACTGCAGACATACTACAGGAGATTGTCAGAGACTGCAGACATACTACAGCAGATTGTCAGAGACTGCAGACATACTACAGGAGATGGTCAGAGACTGCAGACATAGTACAGGAGATGGTCACAGACTGGGGACATATTACAGGAGATGGAGTACAGGAGAAGCTACAAGTTAGTGCAGTGCGTTCTGCTCAGTGTTCAGCTAAAACTACAAGTTAGTGTGGTGCGTCCTCCTCACAGTGTTCAGCTAAACCTACAAGTTATTTTTTTTGCGAGCTCTGCACAGTGTTCAGCTAAAGCTACCTGTAAAAGGTTGGTGGTGTTTTCCTGATCCTATCATTACCGCAGGCAGCTACATTATTTACACGTTAGTGTAGTGCGACTCTGCACAGTGTTCAGCTAAAGCTACAAGTTAGTGTAGTGTGACTGCAGACATAATACAGGAGATGGTCAGAGACTACAGACGTAATACAGGAGGTGGTCAGAGACTGCAGACATGACACAAGAGATGGTCAGAGACTGCAGACATACTAATGGAGAGGGTCAGAGACTGCAGACATAGTACAGGAGATGGTCAGAGACTGCAGACATAATACAGGAGAGGGTCAGAGACTGCAGACATAATATAGGAGATGGTCAGAGACTGCAGACATGATACAAGAGATGGTCAGAGGCTGCAGACATACTACAGGAGATGGTCAGAGGCTGCAGAAATGTTACAAGAGATGGTCAGAGGCTGCAGACATGTTACAAGAGATGGTCAGAGACTGCAGACATGTTACAAGAGATGGTTTGATACTACAGACATGTTACAAGAGATGGTCAGAGACTGCAGACATACTACAGGAGATGGTCAGAGACTGCAGACATATTACAGGAGATGGTCAGAGACTGCAGACATAGTACAGGAGATGGTCAGAAACTGGGGACATATTACAGGAGATGGTCAGAGACTGGAGATATAATATAGGAGATGGTCAGAGACTGCAGACATGTTACAAGAGATGGTCAGAGACTGCAGACATGTCACAAGAGATGGTCAGAGACTGCAGACATACTACAGCAGATTGTCAGAGACTGCAGACATACTACAGCAGATTGTCAGAGACTGCAGACATACTACAGGAGATGGTCAGAGACTGCAGACATAGTACAGGAGATGGTCACAGACTGGGGACATATTACAGGAGATGGAGTACAGGAGAAGCTACAAGTTAGTGCAGTGCGTTCAGCTCACAGTGTTCAGCTAAAGCTACAAGTTAGTGTGGTGCGTCCTCCTCACAGTGTTCAGCTAAACCTACAAGTTATTTTTTTGCGAGCTCTGCACAGTGTTCAGCTAAAGCTACCTGTAGAAGGTTGGTGGTGTTTTCCTGATCCTATCACTACCGCAGGCAGCTACATTATTTACACGTTAGTGTAGTGCGACTCTGCACAGTGTTCAGCTAAAGCTACAAGTTAGTGTAGTGTGACCTCTGCACAGTGTTCAGCTAAAGCTACAAGTTACTGTAATGCGCAGATTGTCAGAGACTGCAGACATACTACAGCAGATTGTCAGAGACTGCAGACATACTACAGGAGATGGTCAGAGACTGCAGACATAGTACAGGAGATGGTCACAGACTGGGGACATATTACAGGAGATGGAGTACAGGAGAAGCTACAAGTTAGTGCAGTGCGTTCTGCTCACAGTGTTCAGCTAAAGCTACAAGTTAGTGTGGTGCGTCCTCCTCACAGTGTTCAGCTAAACCTACAAGTTATTTTTTTGCGAACTCTGCACAGTGTTTAGCTAAAGCTGCCTGTAGAAGGTTGGTGTTGTTTTCCTGATCCTATCACTACCGCAGGCAGCTACATTATTTACACATTAGTGTAGTGCGACCTCTGCACAGTGTTTAGCTAAAGCTACCTGTAGAAGGTTGGTGGTGTTTTCCCAATCCCATCACTACCGCAGGCAGCTACATTATTTAGACGTTAGTGTAGTGCGACCTCTGCACAGTGTTCAGCTAAAGCTAAAAGTCAGTGTAGTGCGACCTCTGCACAGTGTTTAGCTAAAGCTACAAGTTAGTGTAGTGAGACCTCTGCGCAGTGTTCAGCTAAAGCTACAAGGTACTGTAGTGCGACCTCTGCACAGTGTTCAGCTAAAGCTACAAGTTACTGTAGTGCGACCTCTGCACAGTGTTCAGCTAAAGCTACCTGTAGAAGGTTGGTGTTGTTTTACTGATCCTATCACTACCGCAGGCAACTACATTATTTACACGTTAGTGTAATGCGACCTCTGCACAGTGTTCAGCTAAAGCTACCTGTAGAAGGTTGGTGGTGTTTGCCTGATCCCATCACTACTGCAGGCAGCTACATTATTTACACGTTAGTGTAGTGTGACCTCTGCACAGTGTTCAGCTAAAGCTACAAGTTAGTTTAGTGAGACCTCTGCACAGTGTACAGCTAAAGCTACAAGTTAGTGTAGTTCGTCCTCTGAACAGTGTTCATCTAAAGCTTCAAGTTAGTGTAGTGCGTCCTCTGAACAGTGTTCATCTAAAGCTACAAGTTAGTGTAGTGTGTCCTCCTCACAGTGATCAGTTAAAACTACAAGTTAGTGTAGTGTGACCACTGCAATGTGTTCAGCTAAAGCTACAAGTTAGTTTAGTGCCACCTCTGCACAGTGTTCAGCTAAAGCTACAAGTTAGTGTAGTGTGTCCTCTGAACAGTGTTCATCTAAAGCTACAAGTTAGTGTAGTGCGTCCTCTGAACAGTGTTCAGCTAAAACTACAAGTTAGTGTAGTGCGTCCTCTGAACAGTGTTCATCTAAAGGTACAAGTTAGTGTAGTGTGTCCTCCTCACAGTGTTCAGCTAAAACTACAAGTTAGTGTAGTACGACCTCTGCATAGTGTTCAGCTAAAGCTACAAGTTAGTTTGGTTCGACCTCTGCACAGTGTTCAGCTAAAGCTACAAGTTAGTGTAGTGCGTCCTCTGAACAGTGTTCATCTAAAGATACAAGTTAGTGCAGTGCGTCCTCCTCACAGTGTTCAGCTAAAACTACAAATTAGTGTAGTGCGGCCTCTGAACAGTGCAGTGGCGGAATTATAGGGGTCGCTGAGGTTGCCATGGCGACAGGGCCCCTTGCTGCAGGGGGCCTTTAAGGGCCCCCTGTATACAGTACTTTGATAGGGGGAGCGGAGACAAGCTCCCTGATCCTAAGCCGAACTGTATTCGGCACTGTGCAGGGAGCTGCTCACATTGATTACAAAGTGAAAGCAGTGTGTGCTGTGCTTTGTCTCCCCCTACAGTGCAGTACCCGACAGGAAGAGCTAAGGTAAAGGTCTGCCGTTTTTTATCTACTGTATGTGTGTTTATGTGTATGTGCATGTATGTATGTGAGTGTGTATGTGCATGTGTGAGTGTGTGTGCATCTATGTATATGTGTGTGTATGTATGTATGTGTTCAGTGGCGGTGCGTCCATAGGGGCGCATGGGCGCCGCCCCCTCTCTCCAGGCACCCCTCTATCACAAATAGATAGATTCATGCATAGCATGAATCTATCTATAGCCGCCACTGCCCCCCTATTCAGACGCCTGGCCCCTTTTTGGACGCTGTGCGCCTGAATTACACCGGCAGGGGTGTTTTTAAAGCACTAAAAGGCTTCAAAATAGGTGAACTGCAAGTGCCATGCTTGGCGCTCACAGTCCACCCAGGTGTGTTAGAAAAGCGAATAAATATTCGCTTTCCTAACACTAAACCGCCTCTCCACCAATCAGGTGCTCGGATCTGTTACCCGTCACCTGATTGGCTGAAACGACAGGCGCCGCTATTGGATGCCTATCAGGAGGAGAGGATGGGAGGAGACGCATGGAGGACCCCGTTCGTTGACGTCACCCGCTGCCCCACCGAGACAGGGTAAGTGACGGGCAGTCTGCGAGCGGGCAGGGGGGTCACAGTGGCTGCGTTTGATGGGCACAGTGGCTGCGTTTCATAGGCACAGTGGTGGCAATTGATAGGCACACTGGCTGCGTTTGATGGGCACAGTGACTGCGTTTGAGGGCACAGTGGTGGCAATTGATGGGCACAGTGGCTGCGTTTTGATGGGCACAGTGGCTGCGTTTGATGGGCACAGTGGCTGCGTTTGATGGGCACAGTGGCTGCGTTTGATGGGCACAGTGGCTGCATATGATGGGCACAGTGGCTGCATATGATGGGCACAGTGGCTGCGTTTGATGGGCACAGTGGCTGCATATGATGGGCACAGTGGCTGCGTTTGATGGGAACAGTGGCTGCATATGATGGGCACAGTGGCTGCATATGATGGGCACAGTGGCTGCATATGATGGGCACAGTGGTGGCAATTGATGTGCACAGTGGCTGCGTTTGATAGGCACAGTGACTGCATTTGATGGGCACAGTGGCTGCGTTTGATGGGCACAGTGGCTGCATATGATGGGTACAGTGGTGGCAATTGATGTGCACAGTGGCGGCAATTGATGAGCACAGTGAGGCTGCAATTGATGCGTTTTTTAAAGAATTTTTCAGTTTGCTTGCGCCCCCCAAAAAATTTTGAGCACCATCTGCCACTGGTTTATATGTGTGTGTGTGTGTGTGTGTGTGTGTGTGTGTGTGTGTGTGTGTATGTGTGTTTACATGTATATATGCACATTTTATGTATGTGCTTTTAATCCTGACCCCCTATATGTGTCCTATTAGAACCAATTTTATTTTTTTTTTGCTTGTTCATAGTACCAGCAAAAAAAAATGCTGTTCCTCTGAAAAGTGATCCATGCTCAGATTGCTTTTTAGAGGCATTTGACAGCCGGTAAAGAGGCAATATGTTGCCTTCTGACCGCCTGTTTTAAACCCTTAAATGCATCATCACTATGCTGCAACTGCATGCAATGCACACAGTTACGGAGTGGTTGCAGTGCAGCCCCATTCACCTAGGGGTATACTGCAAGGGTGCCCTGACTGGAAAAAGATTGAGAAACACCGACATAGAGGAACCCATCTCTCCATTTTCCTCCTGCAACCGCTGAATGCATGTGGGAGGGAGGGGAGGAGAAGCGGGGGGGGAGGAGAAATCTATTCCTTTACATGCAGCCACCCACTTGCGACCAGACCCTGGTGTTCCGCCATCGGGCTCTGAGAAAAGAGCCCTGGGTCAGGGGGGGCCCTTAATGGTTTCTTGCATCGGGGCCCTGAAGATTCTAGTTGCGCCTCTGGAACAGTGTTCATCTAAAGCTAAAAGTTAGTGTAGTGCGTCCTCCTCACAGTGTCCAGCTAAAACTACAAGTTAGTGTAGTGTGTCCTCTGAACAGTGTTCATCTAAAGCTAAAAGTTAGTGTAGTGCGTCCTCCTCACAGTGTTCAGCTAAAGCTACAAGTTAGTGTAGTGCGTCCTCTGAACAGTGTTCTTCTAAAGCTACAAGTTAGTGTAGTGCGTCCTCCTCACAGTGTTCAGCTAAAGCTACAAGTTAGTGTAGTCGTCCTCTGAACAGTGTTCATCTAAAGCTACAAGTTAGTGTAGTGCGTCCTCCTCAGTGTTTAGCTAAAACTACAAGTTAGTGTAGAGCGACCTCTGAACAGTGTTCATCTAAAGCTACAAGTTAGTGTAGTGCGTCCTTCTCACAGTGTTCAGCTAAAGTTACAAGTTAGTGTAGTGCGTCCTCTGAACAGTGTTCATCTAAAGCTACAAGTTAGTGTAGTGCGACCTCCACAGTGTTTAGCTAAAACTACAAGTTAGTGTAGAGTGACATCAGCACAGTGTTCAGATAAAGCTACAAGTTAGTGTAGTGCGACCTCTGCACAGTGTTCAGCTAAAGCTAAAAGTTAGTTTAGTGCGACCTCTTCACAGTGTTCAGCTAAAGCTACTAGTTAGTGTAGTGCGACCTCTGCACAGTGTTCAGCTAAAGCTACAAGTTAGTGTAGTGCATCCTCTGAACAGTGTTCATCTAAAGCTACAAGTTAGTGTAGTGCGTCCTCCTCACAGTGTTCAGCTAAAACTAGAAGTTAGTGTAGTGCGACCTCTGCACAGTGTTCAGCTAAAGCTACAAGTTAGTTTAGTGCGACCTCTGCACAGTGTTCAGCTAAAGCTACAAGTTAGTGTAGTGCATTCTCTGAACAGTGTTCATCTAAAGCTACAAGTTAGTGCAGTGCGTCCTCCTCACAGTGTTAAGCTAAAACTACAAGTTAGTGTAGTGCGTCCTCTGAACAGTGTTCATCTAAAGCTACAAGTTAGTGTAGTGCGTCCTCCTCACAGTGTTCAGCTAAAACTACAAGTTAGTGTAGTGCGACCTCTGCATAGTGTTCAGCTAAAGCTACAAGTTATACATTTGCCCACTCGTCCTTTAAACTACTCTAAATATTGATAATTTCCCCTATTTATAGGTGATTAATACGGTTATGCTCCTGATGAGTGGCTATAAGGTCCTGAAACGGCGTAGAGCTTACAACTACCGTTATTCATACACCATTATTAGCTATGTATGGACGTTCCATTGTTATTGCATTTTGTCTTTGCCACTTTTTTCTAGTGACACTGCGTGCCACATATTTACTGTTATGCATTTTTTATTCATATCCTCATATGTTTACATAGAAGTTCTTATGTATTTTATGATTGAATACAAATTATATTTATTGAGCTATGTGCCTACAAATGTAAACTTATGAATTTATGTATTACCTTATATTAAAAAATTGAAACTTTATTCTAGTTTGACTTCTGCTCCCCACTCAAAGTCCCACATCCTTTTTCTTCTTTAGTTTTTTAATATTGAACCGGGATGGAGGAGGGGTTTGAACGGCCCCACTATCCTCATTTAAAGTCCCAATATTGCTGATTTCTCTCCTTTTAATCAAATAATTAGGGATGGAGGCACACGGTCGCACTTTCAAGCATTATATCATTTAATTTTCAGATTCTTTATTTAATTTATTTTAATTTTGATGTCTATCCAGTATTTCCCTATTTCACACCTTGATTGTCCCTATATGGAGTCAATCACTAGTAAGTCATCTCAGGTGTTTTGCCCCTTTTATAATTCAGTGTTTGCAGTTGTGTCCGTGCACTGTTGGTATTGGCTGCTGTCTGTCTTGGCCTGCCCTTTCTACCACACTCCGGAGCTGCGAAGCGCACTGGGGATCCCCCCTCCACCTTGTTGTGACGTGGGGCGGGCGGGGCCTCCTCCACTGCGCGCCGACGTCATGCCTTCTGCGCCGGCTGTTCAGCGTCTTTATGATGCCCCATAGCGGCAGCGTGTTTTCCATCTCCAGCACTTGGTGGGGTCGGTTTGGCGCTCGCGGTCGGCCAGCTTGGTCGCCTGGCTGGCGGGTCTGCGGCGCCTCCCGGTCCCCCTTTGATTTGCTGGTTGCATGACTTTAGGGGTGTGCTTTGCGGCGGCACTCCCCGCTTTGGCTTCTCCCAGTGAGGTGTCTCCCAATTCAGGCTTTATCCGTACACCATCAAGCAGCCACATACTTTTGGCAACCATGCCCCTACTCCCTCCTTCACAGGTATGGTCTTTCTTCACCCCTTTTTCTTTCACTCACTTTCCTTCTTTTGTTCTACCATCCCCCTTCCCTGGTCTCTTTCTGAACTATTTTGGTCGTTTCTCTTATATTCTATTCCCTCCTTCTCTAAACTTTTTTCTACTTTTTCATTTTTCTTTCTCTTTCTTCCACTCTTTTCACTCCAACCCATTCTCACTGCTTCATACTCTTTTCCAATTTTTTTTTTCACACTATTCTCACCTATTCACTTTGTGTTTCCGTTTTTTAGGTCTTTTTCTTCACAGCTATGGTCTTTCTTCACCCCCTTCTTCTTTCACTCTGTTTTCTTCTTTTGTTTTACCATCCCCCTTCCCTGGTCTTTTTCTGTACTATCTTGGTTATTTCTCTCATATTCTATTCTCTCTTTCTCTGAACTTTTTTTCTTTTCTTTTTTCACTTTTTTCCTTCTCTTTCTTTTATTCGTTTTTTACTCCAACCTAATTTCACTGCTTCATATTCTCCCTTCATTTTTTTCACACTATTCTTACCTATTCACTTCGTGTTTTTGCTTTTCAGGTCCTTTTTTCCTCCTTCCACTAAGGTCACCCCGTCACACTCTGACCCAATCTGGGGGTTTATCGTTGCCGGGTTTGCTGCCTGGACATGCTCCCTCAGATTCGGACCCTGGCATTGTGGGTGGGCTCTGCATTCAGGGCTGCGCCGCCTTTGCACAGACGCATTTGTAAGTTTATGGTCTTTGTGGAAGAATGTGGAATTTTATGTTTTACATTTGACCACTTGTCCTTTAAACTACTCTAAATATTGCTAATTTCCCCTATTTATAGGTGATTAATACGGTTATGCTCCTGATGAGTGGCTATAAGGTCCCGAAACGGCGTAGAGCTTACAACTACCGTTATTCATACACCATTATTAGCTATGTATGGACGTTCCATTGTTATTGCATTTTGTCTTTGCCACTTTTTTCTAGTGACACTGCGTGCCACATATTTACTGTTATGCATTTTTTATTCATATCCTCATATGTTTACATAGAAGTCCTTGTTGGAATGTATTTTATGATTGAATACAAATTATATTTATTGAGCTATGTGCCTACAAATGTACACTTATGAATTTATGTATTACCTTATATTAAAAAATGGAAACTTTTATTCTAGTTTGACTTAGTTAGTTAGTGCGACCTCTGCACAGTGTTCAGCTAAAGCTACAAGTTAGTGTAGTGCATTCTCTGAACAGTGTTCATCTAAAGCTACAAGTTAGTGCAGTGCGTCCTCCTCACAGTGATCAGCTAAACTACAAGTTAGTGTAGTGCGACCTCTGCATAGTGTTCAGCTAAAGCTACAAGTTAGTGTAGTGCGTCCTCCTCACAGTGTTCAGCTAAAACTACAAGTTAGTGTAGTGCGTCCTCTGAACAGTGTTCATATAAAGCTACAAGTTAGCATCCTCCTCACAGTGTTCAGCTAAAGCTACAAGTTAGTGTAGTGCGACCTCTGCACAGTGTTCAGCTAAAGCTACATGTTAGTGTAGTGCGTCCTCTGAACAGTGTTCAGCTAAAGCTACCTGTAGAAGGTTAGTGGTGTTTTCCTGTTCCTATCACTACCACAAGCAGCTAAAGTATTTACACGTTAGTGTAGTGCGACCTCTGCACAGTGTTCAGCTAAATCTACCTGTAGAAGGTTGGTGGTGTTTTCTTGATCCTATCACTACTTCAGGCAGCTAAAGTATTTACACATTAGTGTAGTGCGACCTCTGCACAGTGTTCAGCTAAAGCTACCTGTAGAAGGTTGGTGGTGTTTTCCTGATCCTATCCCTACCGCAGGCAGATAAAGTATTTACACGTCAGAGAGGCAGACAGTCACAAGCCAATAAAAGAGGGCAAGCAGGCTCTGTGTCTAGAGGCAATGGTGCTGGTCATGGAGACGGTGCATCCTCATCAGCACGTGGCCATGGGACACGCTTGGCCTTTTTTTTGGCAGCTGTTCGTGTTGAGCCTCAACATGCGGAAGACTTGGTCGAGTGGATGACCAAGCCGTACTCATCCTCCTCATCCTCCCTCACCCATGCTCAGGGTACTTTGTCTGGCAAAGCAGCTGCCAACGCGGCCTCTTCCCTCGGCTCAATGGAATCAGTGACTCCTTACCTAGCCCCACTATGTCCTCCTGAGGAGTCCCTCGAACTGTTTGACCACAGTGTTGGGTACATGCTCCAGGAGGATGCCCAGCGTTTAGAAGGCTCTGATGATGATACTGAGCTAGATGAAGGCAGTAACGTGAGCTCAGACAGAGGGTGTGTCCAAGAAGGACAGCAATCTGGCAGTCATGCTCCCCCTGCTGCAGCATACTGCCAGGTTTTCTCCAGTGATGAGGAGGGAGAGGATGATGAAGTCACTGACTCAACGTGGGTACCTGATAGGAGAGAGGAGCAGGAGGAGGAGGCACATCACCAACGAGGCAGGATGCCCTCCAGGGGCCAGCCTAAGGGCAGCACACTGACTGCATCACACCGCAAAGCTCCGCATGTGCAGGGCGCTGCTGTCTCTGCGTGTTATTCCAAAAGTTCTTTGGTGTGGCCCTTTTTTGAGACGAGTGCATCAGATCGCACAGCTGCTATTTGCAACATATGTCTCAAGCGTATCTTGCGTGGCCAACATCTCCCGCTTGGGCACCACATGCTTGACCAGACATATGTTGACCTGCCATGCAGTTTGTTGGCAAGCGTATCTAAAAGACCCACACCAAAGAACAAAGGGGACCTCTCCTTGCTCCTCATCAGCTGAGATCTCCAACCCCACTATACCTTCAGTCCTCTCTGAGACCTGCACTGAGAGGAATGAAGGTGTAGAATTAGGTGTGTCACAGCCAAGTACTTGTGGGCAATCTGCTTTCGTTACACCGACGTCAGATTGTACCAGGCAAATTTCCCTGGCCCAGCTGCTGCACCGCTGAAAGAAGTTCGCCCCCAGCCATCCACATGCCCAGCGGTTGAATGCTAGCTTGGCAAAATTGCTAGCACTTCAACTGCTACCTTTTCAGTTGGTAGACTCTGCCCCCTTCCGTGAGTTTGTGGAATGTGCGGTTCCTCAGTGGCAGGTACCCAAACGCCACTTTTTCTCACGGAAGGCGATTCCGGCTCTCTACCGGCATGTGGAAGGCAATGTCTTGACCTCGCTGGACAGGGCGGTCAGCGGTAAGGTGCATATTACCGCTGACACATGGTCCAGGAGGCATGGACAGGGACGTTACCTAAGTTTCACGGCGCATTGGATGACTCTGCTGGCAGCTGGGAAGGATGCAGGACAAGGTGCAGTAGTGTTGGAGGTTGTTCCGCCACCACGCCTCCAAAATGCCACTACTAACGATTGTGACACACCTCTCTCTTCCACCCACTCCTCTTCTTCTTCCTCCTCCATGGCCTCTTCCTGTGCTTTGTCCTTGGAACCAGCGGTGCTCCGTAGCCATTCAAGGGGCTACGCAAGTACGCAGGCCAAAAGATGCCATGCGGTGCTTGAGCTGGTGTGCTTGGGGGACAGGAGCCACACTGGGGCAAAGGTTCTGTCAGCTCTGCAGGGGCAGGTTCAGAGGTGGTTGACGCCATGCCAACTTAAGGCAGGAATGGTGGTTTGTGACAATGGCACCAACCTCCTCTCCGCCCTCCGACAGGGACAACTGACCCATGTGCCCTGTTTGACTCACGTCCTTAACTTGGTGGTGCAGTGGTTCTTGGGCAGGTACCCGGGCTTACAGGATGTCCTGAGGTAGGCCAGGAAAGTCTGTGTACATTTCCGCCGGTCATATAATGCCAGTGCTCGGCTGGCAGATCCCCAAAAGGAATTTAACCTGCCCAAGAACCGCCTACTCTGTGACATGCCCACCAGGGGGTACTCAACGTTGGCCATGCTGCAGAAGCTGCACACGCTGCAGAGGGCCATCAATGAGTACTTGTGCGACTATGGCACCAGGACAGGGTCAGGGGAGCTTGTTTTTTTTTCCCCATGCCAGTGGGCCATGATCATGGATGCATGCACTGTCCTGTCACCATTTGAGGAGGCCACGAGGATGGTGAGCAGTGACAGTGCATGCATCAGTGACACTGTCCCCCTTGTCCACCTGTTGGAGCACACGCTGCGTGGAATAATGGACAGGGCACTTGAGGCAGAACAGAGGCAGGAAGAGGAGGACTTCCTTAGCTCTCAAGGCCCCCTTTATCCAGACAGTGTTCCTGCGTGCCCACACAGGAAGAGGAGGGGGAGGATTGTGTCAGTATGGAGGTGGAGCCTGGCACTCAGCATCAGCAGCAGTCTTTAAGGGATCATTTAGAGTCCCAAGAAACACATGGACTTGTACGTGGCTGGGAGGAGGTGGCTGCAGGTCATGTCGTCCTTAGTGACCCAGAGGACTCCGGACCGAAAGCCTCAGCAAACCTACGCTGCATGACCTCCCTGATCCTGCAAAACCTGCGGAAGGATCCTCGTATTCGTGGTATCAAGGAGAAGGACATTACTGGCTGGCAACCCTCCTTGATCCACAAGGGTAAGGTTGCAGACCTTATCTTGCCATCACAGAGGGAGCAGAGGATGAAACATCTTCGGGAGGCCTTGCAGAAAGGTCTGTGCAATGCGTTCCCAGAGACTGGGAGATTATAAACTCCTGTTTCTGGACAACGTGTTGCTGAGGCTTCGGTCAGTCAAAGAAGGAGCGTTGGAGAAGGTGGCCGTCTGACCGATGTGTTCAGACAATTTTTTAGTCCGCAGCCCCAAGGTATGATCGGTTCCAGCAACCATCGCCAGCGTCTGTTTTACATGGTGCAGGAATACCTAGGGGCAAGATCTGACTTGGACACCTTTCCCACAGAAAATCCTTTGGGTTACTGGGTCTTGAGGATGGATCACTGGCCAGAGCTTGCACAGTATGCAATTGAGCTACTGGCCTGTCCTGCATCCAGCGTTCTTTCGGAATGCACATTTAGTGCTGCTGGAGGCTTTGTAACCGATCCCAGGGTGCGTCTGTCCACCGACTCGGTCGATTGACTGACCTTCATAAAAATGAATCAGTCTTGGATCACCACCAGCTAACAAGCACCTGATGCTGATGTAACCAAATATTTTTTTTTGGAAGTGTCAGATCCCTTCAAAGACTGCCTATGCTGATGCTGAGTGACTATCCTGAGTAATTATCCTCTTCCTCCTCAATGATCATGCTGATAGCTTGTAAGAACATTTTTGGTTCTGGGTGCTGCCACCAGTGCCTAAGGCCCAATTTTTCAGCCCCTATTTAACAGGGGCGTGTAATTACAATTTTTGATGCAATACTTTGCAGCAAGGCTCGTTTCTGCGTTCCAACTAGAGTATCTGTGAAGGGTTGCAGTGTTGTGGCACCAGCACTAGTGCCTAATGCCCAATTTTTCAGCCCTTGTTCAACAGGAGCATGTAATTACAATTCTTGAACTAATATTTCACAGCAGGGCCCATTTCTGCGCCCACTAAGATTAACTGTGAGGACTTACAGTGTTGTGCCACCAGCACCACCACCAAAGGCCCAATTTTTCTGCCCCTGTTTAACAGGGGCATGTAATTAGAATTCTTGATCTAATATTTCACAGCAGGGCCCGTTCCAGCGTCCACCAAGAGTAACTGTGAGGACTTACAGTGTTGTGGCACCAGCACTACCATCACCAAAGGCCCAATTTTTCTGGCCCTGTTCAACAGGGGCATGTAATTACAATTCTTGATCTAATATTTCACAGCAGGGCCCTGTGAGGGCTTACAGTGTTGTGGCCACAACAACACCTAAGGCCCAAATTTCTGCTGAGTATATAGGGCAGGCCCCTACTTTCAAACATCCAACTTACAAACGACTCCTACTTGCAAACGGAAGGAGACAACAGGAAGTGAGATGAAATCTACCCCATAGGAAGGGAAGTTCTCTCCTGTAAGAGTTGATATGGGAAAAACTTTTCTCCTTTCCACTGATGCTTTATCACCAATCCTTGTTTCACTAAAAACCCCAAATTTTCAAAAAACATTTGTCATTGGGACAAAAAGTGAGGTGAAATCTTCTGAAGAGGAGCACAGACAGCAAAACAAATGTCACAGGGGTGATAACCGTTCCCTATGTTTTCCAAAAAGCTTAAAAACAGATTTTTTGGCTGGAGCTACACTTTAAAAATGTACCAGTTCAAAATTACAAACAGATTCTACTTAACAACAAACCTACTGTCCCTGTCTTGTTTGTACCGCCTGTATACTGCTGTTTAGAGTATATAGGGCCTGGGGGCCCCACGCCTTTCCTTTTTTTAATTTGGGTGCAGGGTTCCCCTTAATATCCATACAGGACCCAAAGGGCCTGGTAATGGACTGGAGGGTACCCATGCCGTTTGTCTCACTGATTTTCATCCATATAGCCGGGACCCGACATTACATTAAAGCCGCAAGCAGTTTTTAAATGACTTTTTTTCCTTTAAAAATGTAATTTTGTGCAGGGACTGTTCTAAGCACGGCAAACACGCGCCACTTTACAGGCATACTATAGACACCCCCCAGGTACAATATTTAAAGGAATATTTCACTTTTTTTTTACTTTAAGCATCATTAAAATCACTGCTCCCGAAAAAACAACCGTTTTTATAAGTTTTTTTTGCATTGATACATGTCCCCTGGGGCAGGACCCGGGTCCCCAAACCCTTTTAAGGACAATACCATGCAAATTAGCATTTAAAATGAGCACTTTTGATTTCGAACGTTCGAGCCCCATAGACATCAATGGGGTTCTAACGTTCGTGCAAATTTTCGGTCCGTTTGCAGGATTCTGGTGCGAACCGAAGCGGGGGGTGTTCGCCTCATCCCTATTGGGCACCACATGCTTGACCAGACATATGTTGACCTGCCATACAGTTTGTTGGCAAGCGTACCTAAAAGACCCACACCAAAGAACAAAGCGGACCTCTCCTTGCTCCTCATCAGCTGGGATCTCCAACCCCGCTATGCCTTAAGTCCTCTCTGAAACCTGCACTGAGAGGAATGAAGGTGTAGAATTAGGTGTGTCACAGCCAAGTACTTGTGGGCAATCTGCTATCGGTACACCGTCAGATTGTACCAGGCAAATTTCCCTGCCCCAGCTGCTGCACCGCAGAAAGAAGTTCACTCCCAGCCATCCACATGCCCAGCGGTTCAATGCTAGCTTGGCTAAATTGCTAGCACTTCAACTGCTACCTTTTCAGTTGCTAGACTCTGCCCCCTTTCGTGAGTTTGTGGAATGTGCGGTTCCTCAGTGGCAGGTTCCAAAACGCCACTTTTTCTCACGGAAGTCGATCCCGGCTCTCTACTGGCATGTGGAAGACAATGTCTTGGCCTCGCTGGACAGGGTGGTCAGGTGCATATTACCGCTGACTCATGGTCCAGCAGGCATGGACAGGGACGTTACCTATCTTTCACCGTGCACTGGGTGACTCTTCTGGCAGCTGGGAAGGATGCAGGACAGGGTGCAGTAGTGTTGGAGGTTGTTCTGCCAACCACGCCTCCAAAATTCTACTAGTGGTGATTCTGCCACACCTCTCTCCTCCACCCCTTCTCTTCTTCTTCCTCCATGGCCTCTTCCTGTGCTGATTTGTCCTCGGAACCAGCGGTGCTCCGTAGGTGTTCAAGGGGCTATGCAAGCACACAGGCAAAAAGATGCCATGTGGTGCTTGAGCTGGTGTGCTTGGGGGACAGGAGCCACACTGGGGCAGAGATTCTGTCATCTCTGCAGGGGCAGGTTCAGAGGTGGTTGATGCCACGCCAGCTTAAGCCAGGTATGGTGGTTTGCGACAATGGCACCAACCTCCTCTCCGCCCTCTCACAGGGACAACTGACCCATGTGCCCTGTTTGGCTCACATCCTTAACTTGGTGATGCACCGGTTCTTGGCCAGGTAACTGGGCTTACAGGATGTCCTGAGGCAGGCCAGGAAAGTCTGTGTGCATTTCCGCAGGTCATATAATGCCAGTGCTTGGCTGGCTGACCTCCAAAAGGAATTTACCCTGCCCAAGAACCGCCTAATCTGTGACATGCCCACCAGGTGGAACTCAACGTTGGCCATGCTGCAGTGGCTGCACATGCAGCAGAGGGCCATCAATGAGTACCTATGCGACTATGGCACCAGGACAGGGTCAGGGGAGCTTGTTTTTTTTGTATGTGGCTTGAAGGAGGCGGCTGCGGATCATGTCGTCCTTAGTGACCAAGAGGACTCTGGACCAAATGCCTCAGCAAACCTACGCTGCATGGCCTCCCTGATCCTGCAAAGCCTGCGGAAGGATCCTCATATTTGTGGTATCAAGGGGAGGGATGATTACTGGCTGGCAACCCTCCTTGATCTACGTTACAAGGGTAAGGTTGCGGACCTTATCTCGCCGTCGTAGAGGGAGCAGAGGATGAAACATCTTCGGGAGGCCTTGCAGAAAGGTTTGTCCAATGCGTTTCCAGAGCCTGGGAGATTACAATTCCTGGTCCTCCTGGACAACGTGTTGCTGAGGCTTCAGTCAGTCACAGAAGGAGCGGTGGAGAAGGTGGCCGTCTGACCGATGCGTTCAGACAATTTTTTAGTCCACAGCCCCAAGGTCTGATCGGTTCCAGCAACCATCGCCAGCGTCTGATTCACATGGTGCAGGATTACCTAGGGGCAAGATCTGACTTGGACACCTTTCCCACCGAAAATCCTCTGGGTTACTGGGTCTTGAGGATGGATCACTGGCCAGAGGTTGCTCAGTATGCAATTGAGCTACTGGCCTGTCCTGCATCCAGCGTTCTTTCGATACACACATTCAGTGCTGCTGGAGGCTTTGTAACCGATCACAGGGTGTGCCTGTTCACCGAATCGGTCGATCGGCTGACCTTCATAAAAATGAATCAGTCTTGGATTACCAGCTACCAAGCACCTGATGCTGATGTAACCGATTGATTTTTTTTTTTAATGTGAGATCCCTTCAAGACTGCCTATGCTGATGCTGAGTGACTATCCTGTTATGCTGAGTCACAATCCTCTTCCTCCTCAATTTTCAGCTTTTAAGAACATTTTTGGTTCTGGGCACTGTCACCAGTGGCCAAGGCCCAATTTTTTAGCCCCTATTTAACAGGGGCGTGTAATTACAATTTGTGATGCAATACTTTGCAGCAGGGCTCATTCCTGCGCTCCAACTAGAGTATCTGTGAGGGGATGCAGTGTTGTGACACCAGTGCCTAAGGCCCAATTTTTCTGCCCCTGTTCAACAGGTGCATGTAATTACAATTCTTGATATAATATTTCACAGCAGGGCCCGTTCCAGCGCCCACCAAGAGTGACTGAGGACTTACAGTATTGTGGCACCAGCACCACCACCACCATCACCAAAGGCCCAATTTTTCTACCACTGTTCAACAATGACATGTAATTACAATTCTTTATCTAATATTTCACAGCAGGGTCCGTTCCTGCGCCCACCAAGAGTAACTGTGAGGGCTTACAGTGTTGTGGCAACACCAACACCTAGGGCCCCAATTTCTGCTGAGTATATAGGGCAGACCCCTACTTTCAAATATCCAACTTACAAACGACTCCTACTTGCAAACAGAAGGAGACAACAGGAAGTGAGATGAAATCTACCCCTAGGAAGAGAAATTCTCTCCTGTAAGAGTTAATATGGGAAAAACGTGTCTCCTCTTCACCGATGCTTTATCACCAATCCTTGTTTCACTAAAAAACCCAAATTTTAAAAAAACATTTGTCATTGGGACAGAAAGTGAGGTGAAATCTTCTGAAGAGGTGCACAGACAGCAAAACTGTAACAAAAATGTTACAGGGGTGATAACCCTTCCCTATTTTTTCCAAAAAACTTAAAAATAGATTTTTTGGCTGGAGCTACACTTTAAAAATGTCACAGTTCAAAATTACAAACCATGTTTGTACCATGTGACCATGTACAGGACCATGTGTTATTTCAGTTTTTCTTTTTTAATAAATCTGCAAAAATGTCAACAATTCTGTGTTTTTCTGTCAATATGGGGTGCTGTGCGTACATTTAATGAGGAAAAAATGAACTTAAATGATTTTAGCAAATGGTTGCAATATAACAAAGAGTGAAACATTTAAAGGGGTCTGAATACTTTCCGTCCCCACCGTAAATTTGAGTGTTTTGTCCTGAAATCTTTTGAGATCCTGTTTAGAAATTTAATAGGTAATGTCCTAAATAAATAAATCAGTCTTAAAAGGACACTTATTTTACCTGTATAAATTCTACTGAACCAAGAGGAAGGGTGAACTCCTAAGTTTTCTATATCCTCTGTTAGTTTCTTTTATATAGTGGAGGGTGTTTTTTTTCATATAGTGTGTGGCGTGATGGAGTTAGATGAATACCTAAATATGGGATGCCCATTGAAAATGAAAAGTTTTATTGTCTAAATACTGATAAATGGATTATTATTTGTGATTTATAGTTTCTCTGCACCTAAAGAAGTGGTGTCTTGGAACCCAATAAACACATTGGGGGTTATTTACAAAAGGCAAATCCACGTTGCACTGAAAGTGCACTTGGAAGTGCAGTTGCTGTAGATCTGAGGGGAAGATCTGAAATGAGGGGAATCTCTGCTGATTTTTATCATCCAATCATCTGCAAGCTAAAATGCTGTTTTTTTATTTTCCTTGCATGTCCCCCTCAGATCTACAGTGACTGCACTTGAAAGTGCACTTGTGTGCAAAGTGGATTTGCCTTTCGTAAATGACCCCCATTGTGTCAGATATTGTGGAACTCCCCATGACTGAAGCTTCCAAAACATTAAGTGCATACAACTATACAAGCAGAGTGTCAGTGAGTATATACTGTACATTTTGCGAAGGGGGAACAACTATGATACACTGTGAAATATGCTTAAGTAGATTTTGTATACACTTTTTTATATGTTTTTTCTTTTTAATATTTTTATGACCTCAAGAAACATTAGTATTTTAACAATATTGTGTAAATTTGTTAGGCACCTAAAAAGTCAAATTTTTGGGTAAATTGTGTGCATGTATTTAATAATGATTGATGATGGTGCCCCCCTAGGCAACCAAAGCAATATACAGTGCCTTGAAAAAGTATTCATACCCCTTTACATTTTCCACATTTTGTCATGTTACAACCAAATCGTAAATATATTATATTGAGATTTTATTTTTTATGTTTAGGGTCCTTGTCCCGCTGGAAGGTGAACCTCCACCCCAGTCTCAAGTCTTTTGCAGACTCTAACAGAAAAGCATCTCCACAACATCAATACCAGCCACTGTGCCCATCCATTGCAGCCACTGTGCCCATCAATAGCAGCCACTGTGCCCATCCATTGCAGCCACTGTGCCCATCAATAGTAGATACGTGCAATTCGTTTAGTTCCGAATTTTGACAAATTTGTTAATTCCAAAACTTCCGAATTTTGGAAATTTCCAAACTTCCGAATTTTGGAAATTTCCAAACTTCCGAATTTTGGAAATTTCCAAACTTCCGAATTTTGGAAATTTCCAAATTTTCGAATTTTGGAAATTTCTAAATTTCTGAAAATTCGAATTTTTAATTTTCGGAAATTCGAAATTCGGAAATTGGAAAATTTTGTAAATTCAGAAATTGCAAAATTTAGAAACATCGAAATCTGGACATTTTGGAAATTCGTAAAATTTGTAATTCGGAAAATTCGTAGTTCGGAAATTCGAAAATTCTAAATTTCGGAAATTCTAAATTTTGGAAATTAGAAATTCGGTAATTGGAAAATTCAGAAATTTGGAATTCGAAAATTTAGAAATGCAGAAATTCAGAATTCGAAAATTCAAAACTTGGAAATTTGAGAATTCGGAAATTTGAAATTTCGGAAATTTGAAATTTCAGAAATTCAGAAATTTGGATATTTGAAAATTAGGAAATTTGAAAATTCGGAAATCCGAAAATCCAAATTTTCGGATTTCCAAATTCTGAATGTTTGAATTTCCGAAGTTTCGGATTCCCGAAAAAAGCAAAAAAAGAATGAAACGAAAACAGTCAGTGCACATGTCTAATCAATAGCAGCTACTGTGCCCATCCATTGCACCCACTGTGCCCCCCAGCGGCATTTAACCAGCACCCCCACCCCCCTGCTTTTGTCTGACCGGCACTTGGTAGCGGGTCAGGCAGCGGGTTATTGCGGCAAGCTGGGGGACAGGCAGCAGGTCAGGCAGCAGCGAGCTGTGGGACGGGCGGCGGCTCCTCTGTCCTCCATGCTTCTGCCATGCATCTCTTCTTTCTTCTTGCTAGGCGTCCAACAGAATTGCCTCTCCTTTCAGCCAATCGGGTGATGGTATCAGAACCGTGCTTCCTGATTGGCGTAGAGGTGGTTCAGTGTTAGAAAAGCAAATATGAATTTGCTTTTCTAACACACCTTGGTGGGCTCCGAGCGCAATGATCTGTGCTCTGATTCCACCCTATTTTGAAGCCTATTAGAGCCCATGGCTCTAATCAGGTGCTTCAAAAAAACACCCCTGCCACTGTAATCCAGGCGCCCGGCATCCTCAAAGAGGCCGGACGCCTGAATAGGGGGTGGCCTTGGCGGCCATGGATAGATTTATGCATGATACATATAGGTGGTGGCATGATAGAGGGGGCAGTGCCCGTGTGCCCTTAATGGATGGGCCGCCACTGCACAACATGATGCTGCCATCACCATGTTTCACAGTGGGGATGGTGTGTTCAGGGTGATATGCAGTGTTAGTTTTCTGCCACATATAGAGTTTTGCATTTAGGCCAAAAAGTTCAATTTTAGACTCATCTGACCAGAGCACCTTCTTCACGTTTGCTGTGTCCCCCACATGGCTTCTCGCAAACTGCAAATAGGACTTCTTATGGTTTTCTTTCAACAATGGCTTTCTTCTTTCCACTCTTCCTGCTTCTCTGATTAATGCTCTCCTTGCCCAGACCTGTCAGTTTAGGTGGACGGCCATGTCTTGTTAGGTTTGCAGTTGTGCCATACTCTTTCCATTTTCAGATGATGGAGTGAACAGTGCTCCGTGAGATGTTCAAAGCTTGGGATATTTTTTTATAACCTAACCCTGCTTTAAACTTCTCCACAACTTTATCCCTGACCAGTCTGGTGTGTTTCTTGGCCTTAATGATTCTCTTTGTTCACTAAGGTTCTCTAAGAAACCTCTAAGGGCTTCACAGTACAACTGTATTTATACTGAGATTAACCTACACACAGGTGGACTCTATTTACTAATTAGGTGACTTCTGAAGGCAATTGGTTCCACTAGATTTTAGTTAGGGGTATCAGAGTAAAGGGGCTGAATACAAATGCATGTCACACTTTTCAGATATATATTTGTAAAAAAATTGGAAAATCATTTATCACTGTCCTTCCACTTCACATTTATGTGCCACTTTGTGTTGGTCTATCACATAAAATCCCAACAAAATACAATTAAGTTTTTGGTTGTAATATGACAAAATGTGGAAAATTTCAAGGTGTGTGAATACTTAATCTCACAAATGTTTCTGTTTTGGCGAAAAATCGTACCCAATAATTTCTGCCATCAATGAAGCTGTAGTTCTAGCATAGAAAATCTTTAATGAATCACATATCTTCTCTGTGTGTAGATGTACAGAATGTAGGAGACAGTAAAGTGGAGATATTTGTAGTATGCTTTTACATATTGTATGTATTTTTTTTTTCAGTAGGTTAGCAACAAGCATTGTTCACTTAACAGCAGAACCATAAATCATAGAGGCATATAACAGAACAATATAATCTCCACCACATTATACAAATTATGATCACATATTTATTGACAGACCAAAAACAGTGCTGGCTGATCAAATGAATTATTTTAGTTTCTTTCCAGCTCAATATCCAAATGTTCATCCATAGTTTAAAAATTCCCCAAAAAATCCTATGTTGTCAGAAAACAAAAGCAAACAACAACAACAAATAAGTTTATGAAAAGAAGTGTACTATGCATACTATACAGAGAGCGAATCTCTTCAGCAGAACACAGACAGCAATAAAAACCTGACAGGGGTTCTAACCCTTCTTCCCTATACAAAACTAAAATAAGAGCCTTTACATACATGTTTAAAAAAAAAGTAATGAGCAATTATGGAGGCTGCTATTGCTGATCACTCATCTGAAAATACTGGTCTGCTGATCTGATAGCTTCACCAGTTTCCCCATTTACAGGGATCCCAAAAAAAATAGCACGATTCTCTGGCGTTCCTGAGGTTTGCTTCTCCATTGTCACCAAGGTTTTCATTATGACCGAGGTTTTCATTGTCACCAAGGTTTTCATTATCACCGAGGTCTTCATTGTCACCAGGGTTTACTTTAAAGAAAAAAATGGATTTTGATGCATTTTAGTTCATTTTTGTTAGTTTATGTTTTTAAACTGATGGTGTATACCTTTGTTTATTACTAATTAATAACATTTTTGTTTTCACACAAATGTTTACTTCAGCTAATACCCAAACACACGATTCACTGATTATTATGAGAGTTTTCTTTCAACCCCTCTCTCTGATTTAACCACTTGCCTACTGGGCACTTTTACCCCCTTCCTGGCCAGGCCAGTTTCCAGCTGTCAGCGCTGTCGCACCTTGAATGACAATTGCGTGGTTATGCAACACTGTACCCAAACAACATTTTTATTATTTTTTTCACATAAATAGAGTGTTCTTTTGGTGGTATTTAATCACCACTGGGTTTTTATTTTTTTGATAAATAGATGAATAAAGACTAAACATTTTTGCAAATTTTTGAAAATAAAACAAAAAACTTTTTCATAGTTTGTTATAAAATTTTGCAAACAGGTAATTTTTCTCCTTCACTGATGTGCGCTAATGAGGTGGCACTAATGGGCATTGATAGGCTGCACTGATCGGCACTGATGAAGCGGCACTGGTGGGAACTGATGATGAGGCACTGGTGAGGCAGCATTGATAGGTGACACTGATGAGGAGGCACTGATGGGCACTTATTGGCAGCACTGGTGGGCATTGTTGGGACTGCACTGATAATCAGGACACTGATTATCAGTGTACATTGGCTCTCTTCTCTCCTCATGCTGTCAGAATGAGGAAAGGAGTGCCAAAAACCAGCTTCTATTTGCATCCTTCAATCAGCTGTGATTGGACACAGCTGATCAAGTGGTAAAGAGCAGCTAATTGGCTCTTTACCTCAATCTGTAAACACAGTGTCCTCCAGACACTGTGATCACAGAGTACGCCGCCCACAGCTCGCAGAAGGCAAGACCATGGGAGGCTGTCATATGACATCATTCGGCTATAGCGTGGTCGGTAAATGGTTACGTTTTATATGAAGTCCTCAGAAAAAGTGAGGGGTCACTGTTTTGAAGGTGGAGGAGTCACTGCTCTGAATTAGGGGGAGACACTGCTTTGGAGAGGAAAACCACTGCTCTGACTCTGCTCTGTGTTTAACCCTTTCACTGCCAGGACATGACAGCAGGGGGGGGGTTCACACACAATCCGATGGCTGCCACTGGGATTGTGTGTAAAACTGATAAGCAGACTCCTGCCTGTCAGGTGGAAGCATTTGGGTGGCTGCACTGCTACCCGATTGCTTCCACACACCCCCAGTAATGGCGTACTCCCCCCGCGCGCACGCCCCCACATATTCAAGGCCCATCTGCGGGTGCCGGTGGGTGGTAGAAGAACGGACACACATCCACTGTCCTCCCTTTCTTGTTGGTGACCCTAAAAGCGATGTGTATGATGTCACTTCCGGGTCACCCTGTCACTTTCCCCGACTAGCATAGCCAGGAAGGAATGTATTGCAGTGTGATCCACATTGCAATACATTTAGTGGAGCCCAGAGGAGACATGCACGGTCTTTCAGGCTCTGCATGTCTCAATAAAGAGAATCTGTCACCGAAAAATCAGCGCATAGGGGACTCTTTGTACCCTATGTAATGCAAAAAAAAATTTTCCTTTTCAATTGCAAAAAAATAAAGTTACACCCAAGCTCATACAAATCCCCCAAAACATTTTAAGGATACCCACTCCCTCATACACGCACATGTGAACATAAACGCAGACGTCAGGGGTGCCAAGGCATGCAAACATTGCTTGCAATACACATGTTATATATCACTGCACACACCGATGTGAGAGCAATAATTCTAGCACAAGACCTCCTCCGTAACACTAAACTGATGTCCTATAGGGGGCTTTTGAAGTGTTGCCTATAGAAAATATAGTGAAGTGAAGTTTGTCACCATTTCCCGGGCCCACACAAATTTAAGGTTTGGCAAGTTCGGTATCTATTTAATAAGTGCAACATCATGTATTATATTTTACCAAAAATGTGGGTAATTTATTGTGTTTGTTTGCCCTAAAATTCACTTCAGTGTGTTTTTTACTGAAATTTTGCATTTCCTAGATCATTGCAGTAATATTGTGTGACATAAAATATTGGAACTACCACTGTTATTTTCTAGTGTGTCTGCTTTCAGAAAATATATCATGTTTTGGGGTTTTGTGTAATTTTCAGCCTAAAATGATTTTTTAAACACGTGTGCAAAAAATGCAAAAACTGATGTCAGCTCTGAGTTTAAAGCTGAAGTTTAATTTGCTTGTATTTTGCCTCTCTGTTTCCTCCTTTCCCCTTCCATTACCATATTAATGAAAATCTTAAATAAAACCTTTCCTATTTAATTGCATAGCTTATTTTAGACCTACATAGTGATATAACCAATGAATCAGGAGGGGGTAGCACTCTGACTCAGTACTCAAGAACCCTCAGCCCTGATGGAAGAAATAAACTGGTGTTTTGGAGGAAGGACAGTCATGTGAAAACTTAGGTACATCCCATAGAAAGTGTTGACTCTTTTAACATATTTGAACAGACAAACATCAGATCTTTATTCAAACAGTGCCTACAGATAAAGGTGATATACATAAATAACAACAGAAGAAAATGTGTCTTTCCAATCTTCCAATTATTTATATAACAAAAATCTCAATATTATAATAGTGTAGTGTGGAAAAAATAGGTTTACCCTTAACATCAAAGCTGGTATTGCCTCCTTCAGCAGAAATTACATCTTGTAGGCATTTTGTTTAACTGCCCACCAATCTCTGACATTTCCCCTTTCAATCCCTCTATATAATTTAAATGGGAATGAAATCAGTGTTGGACTTGGACAGTCTAAAACAGTTTATTTCTATTTTGTATCTTTTTTTTTAGATATTCCTTGGTGGACTTACTAGTGTGCTTCAGATCATTAACATGTTAAAAGACCCATTTCTGGCTCAACTTCAACTTTATGGACAGATGGCCTTTTATTTTCATAATGTACCCTTTAACCACTTGACGACCGCCTCACGCCGATGTACGTCGGCAAAGTGGCACGGACAGGCAAAATCACGTACAGGGTACGTGATTTGCCTTCCGCGGGTGGGGGGTCCGATCGGACCCCCCCCCGGTGCCCGAGGCGGTCGTCCTATGTCCAGCGGCGATCGGTGATGAGGGGGAGACCATCCGTTCGTGGCCCCCCCCTCGCGATCGCCGCCGGCCAATGAAAACGCTCCTTTGCTGCTGTATGCTAAACAGCAGCAAAGGAAGTGATGTCATCTCCCCTCGGGTCGGTATTTTCCGTTCCGGCCCGAGGAGAGACGACAAGTATGTGAGTGCACAACACTACACACACACAGTAGAACATGCCAGGCACACAAATCACCCCGATCCCCCCCCCGATCGCCCCCCGATCCCCCCCCAATCACACCCCCCCCCCCCTGTCACAAACTGACACCAGCAGTTTTTTTTTTTTTTTTTTTTTTTCCTGATTACTGCTAGCTGTCAGTTTGTGACAGTTACTGTGTTGGCACAGTTAGTATTACCCCCCTTTAGGTCTAGGGTACCCCCCTAACCCCCCCTAATAAAGTTTTAACCCCTTGATCACCCCCTGTCACCAGTGTCGCTAAGCGATCATTTTTCTGATCGCTGTATTAGTGTCGCTGGTGACGCTAGTTAGTGAGGTAAATATTTAGGTTCGCCGTCAGCGTTTTATAGCGTCAGGGACCCCCATATACTACCTAATAAATGTTTTAACCCCTTGATTGCCCCCTAGTTAACCCTTTCACCACTGATCACCGTATAACCGTTACGGGTGACGCTGGTTAGTTCGTTTATTTTTTATAGTGTCAGGGCACCCGCCGTTTATTACCGAATAAAGGTTTAGCCCCCCGATCGCCCGGCGGTGATATGCGTCGCCCCAGGCAGCGTCAGATTAGCGCCAGTACCGCGAACACCCACGCACGCAGCATACGCCTCCCTTAGTGGTATAGTATCTGAACGGATCAATATCTGATCCGATCAAATCTATACTAGCGTCCCCAGCAGTTTAGGGTTCCCAAAAACGCAGTGTTAGCGGGATCAGCCCAGATACCTGCTAGCACCTGCGTTTTGTGCCTCCGCCCAGCCCACCCAAGTGCAGTATCGATCGATCACTGTCACTTACAAGGCACTAAACGCATAACTGCAGCGTTCGCAGAGTCAGGCCTGATCCCTGCGATTGCTAACAGTTTTTTTGGTAGCATTTTGGTGAACTGGCAAGCACCAGCCCCAGGCGTCAGGTTAGCGCCAGTACCGCTAACACCCACGCACGCACCATACGCCTCCCTTAGTGGTATAGTATCTGTACGGATCAATATCTGATCCGATCAGATCTATACTAGCGTCACCAGCAGTTTAGGGTTCCCAAAAACGCAGTGTTAGCGGAATCAGCCCAGATACCTGCTAGCACCTGCGTTTTGCCCCTCCGCCCGGCCCAGCCCAGCCCACCCAAGTGCAGTATCGATCGATCACTGTCACTTACAAAACACTAAACGCATAACTGCAGCGTTCACAGAGTCAGGCCTGATCCCTGCGATCGCTAACAGTTTTTTTGGTAGCATTTTGGTGAACTGGTAAGCACCAGCCCCAGGCAGCGTCAGATTAGCGCCAGTACCACTAACACCCACGCACGCAGCATACACCTCCCTTAGTGGTATAGTATCTGAACGGATCAATATCTGATCCGATCAGATCTATACTAGCGTCACCAGCAGTTTAGGGTTCCCAAAAACGCAGTGTTAGCGGGATCAGCCCAGATACCTGCTAGCACCTGCGTTTTGCCCCTCCGCCCGGCCCGGCCCAGCCCACCCAAGTGCAGTATCGATCGAACACTGTCACTTACAAAACACTAAACGCATAACTGCAGCGTTCGCAGAGTCAGGCCTGATCCCTGCGATCGCTAACAGTTTTTTTGTAGCGTTTTGGTGAACTGGCAAGCACCAGCGTCCTAGTACACCCCGGTCGTAGTCAAACCAGCACTGCAGTAACACTTGGTGACGTGGCGAGTCCCATAAGTGCAGTTCAAGCTGGTGAGGTGGCAAGCACAAGTAGTGTCCCGCTGCCACCAAAAAGACAAACACACGCCCGTCGTGCCCATAATGCCCTTCCTGCTGCATTCGCCAATCCTAATTGGGAACCCACCGCTTCTGCAGCGCCCGTACTTCCCCCATTCACATCCCCAACCAAATGCAGTCGGCTGCATGAGAGGCATTTTTATGTCCTCCCGAGTACCCCTACCCAACAAACCCCCCCAAAAAAAGGTTGTGTCTGCAGCAAGCGCGGATATAGGCGTGACACCCGCTATTATTGTCCCTCCTGTCCTGACAATCCTGGTCTTTGCATTGGTGAATGTTTTGAACGCTACCATTCACTAGTTGAGTATTAGCGTAGGGTACAGCATTGCACAGACTAGGCACACTTTCACAGGGTCTCCCGAGATGCCATCGCATTTTGAGAGACCCGAACCTGGAACCGGTTACCGTTATAAAAGTTAGTTACAAAAAAAGTGTAAAAAAAAAAAAAAAATATGAAATAAAAAAAATAGTTGTTGTTTTTTATTGTTCTCTCTCTCTCTCTATTCTCTCTCTCTATTGTTCTGCTCTTTTTTACTGTATTCTATTCTGCAATGTTTTATTGTTATTGTTATTGTTATTGTTATTGATTGTTATTGTTATTGTTATTGTTATTATGTTTTATCATGTTTGTTTTTCAGGTGTGTAATTATTTACACTTTACTGTGCTTTATTGTTAACCATTGTTAACCATTTTTTTGTCTTCAGGTACGCCATTCACGACTTTGAGTGGTTATACCAGAATGATGCCTGCAGGTTTAGGTATCATCTTGGTATCATTCTTTTCAGCCAGCGGTCGGCTTTCATGTAAAAGCAATCCTAGCGGCTAATTAGCCTCTAGACTGCTTTTACAAGCCGTGGGAGGGAATGCCCCCCCCCCCCCCCACCGTCTTCCGTGTTTTTCTCTGGATCTCCTGTCTCAACAGGGAACCTGAGAATGCAGCCGGTGATTCAGCCAGCTGACCATAGAGCTGATCAGAGACCAGAGTGGCTCCAAACATCTCTATGGCCTAAGAAACCGGAAGCTACGAGTATTTCATGACTTAGATTTCGCCGGATGTAAATAGCGCCATTGGGAAATTGGGGAAGCATTTTATCACACCGATCTTGGTGTGGTCAGATGCTTTGAGGGCAGAGGAGAGATCTAGGGTCTAATAGACCACAATTTTTTCAAAAAAGAGTACCTGTCACTACCTATTGCTATCATAGGGGATATTTACATTCCCCGAGATAACAATAAAAATGATTAAAAAAAAAAATATGAAAGGAACAGTTTAAAAGTAAGATTAAAAAAGCAAAAAAATAATAAAGAAAAAAAAAAAAAAAAAAAAAAACACCCCTGTCGCCCCCTGCTCTCGCGCTAAGGCGAACGCAAGCGGCGGTCTGTCGTCAAACGTAAACAGCAATTGCACCATGCATGTGAGGTATCACCGCGAAGGCCAGATCGAGTGCAGTAATTTTTCCAGTAGACCTCCTCTGTAAATCTAAAGTGGTAACCTGTAAAGGCTTTTGAAGGCTTTTAAACATGTATTTATTTTGTTGCCACTGCACGTTTGTGCGCAATTTTAAAGCATGTCATGTTTGGTATCCATGTACTCGGCCTAAGATCATCTTTTTTATTTCATCAAACATTTGGGCAATATAGCGTGTTTTAGTGCATTAAAATTAAAAAAAGTGTGTTTTTTCCCCAAAAAATGCGTTTGAAAAATCGCTGCGCAATTACTGTGTGAAAAAAAAAAATGAAACACCCACCATTTTAATCTGTAGGGCATTTGCTTTAAAAAAATATATAATGTTTGGGGGTTCAAAGTAATTTTTTTGCAAAAAAAAAAAAAACTTTTTCATGTAAACAATAAGTGTCAGAAAGGGCTTTGTCTTCAAGTGGTTAGAAGAGTGGGTGATGTGTGACATAAGCTTCTAAATGTTGTGCATAAAATGCCAGGACAGTTCAAAACCCCCCCAAATGACCCCATTTTGGAAAGTAGACACCCCAAGCTATTTGCTGAGAGGCATGTCGAGTCCATGGAATATTTTATATTGCGACACAAGTTGCGGGAAAGAGACAAATTTTTTTTTTTTTTTTTTTTTTTTTGCACAAAGTTGTCACTAAATGATATATTGCTCAAACATGCCATGAGAATATATGAAATTACACCCCAAAATACATTCTGCTGCTTCTCCTGAGTACGGGGATACCACATGTGTGAGACTTTTTGGGAGCCTAGCCGCGTACGGGACCCCGAAAACCAAGCACCGCCTTCAGGCTTTCTAAGGGCGTGAATTTTTGATTTCACTCTTCACTGCCTATCACAGTTTCGGAGGCCATGGAATGCCCAGGTGGCACAAAACCCCCCCAAATGACCCCATTTTGGAAAGTAGACACCCCAAGCTATTTGCTGAGAGGTATAGTGAGTATTTTGCAGACCTCACTTTTTGTCACAAAGTTTTGAAAATTGAAAAAAGAAAAAAAAAAATTTTTTTTCTTGTCTTTCTTCATTTTCAAAAACAAATGAGAGCTGCAAAATACTCACCATGCCTCTCAGCAAATAGCTTGGGGTGTCTACTTTCCAAAATGGGGTCATTTGGGGGGGTTTTGTGCCGCCTGGGCATTCCATGGCCTCCGAAACTGTGATAGGCAGTAAAGAGTGAAATCAAAAATTTTCACCCTTAGAAATCCTGAAGGCAGTGATTGGTTTTCGGGGTCCCGTACGCAGCTAGGCTCCCAAAAAGTCCCACACATGTGGTATCCCCATACTCAGGAGAAGCAGCTAAATGTATTTTGGGGTGCAATTCCACATATGCCCATGGCCTGTGTGAGCAATATATCATTTAGTGACAACTTTATGAAAAAAAAAAAAAAAAAAAATAAAAAGTGTCACTTTCCCGCAACTTGTGTCAAAATATAAAATATTCCATGGACTCAATATGCCTCTCAGCAAATAGCTTGGGGTGTCTACTTTCCAAAATGGGGTCATTTTGGGGGGTTTTGTGCCACCTGGGCATTCCATGGCCTCCGAAACTGTGATAGGCAGTGAAGAGTGAAAGCAAAAATTTACACCCTTAGAAATCCTGAAGGCGGTGCTTGGTTTTCGGGGCCCCGTACGCGGCTAGGCTCCCAAAAAGTCCCACACATGTGGTATCCCCGTACTCAGGAGAAGCAGCTAAATGTATTTTGGGGTGCAATTCCACATAGGCCCATGGCCTGTGTGAGCAATATATCATTTAGTGACGACTTTTTGTAAATATTTTTTTTTTTTTTTTTTTTTGTCATTTTTCAATCACTTGGGACAAAAAAAATAAATATTCAATGGGTTCAACATGCCTCTCAGCAATTTCCTTGGGGTGTCTACTTTCCAAAATGGGGTCATTTGGGGGGGTTTTGTACTGCCCTGCCATTTTAGCACCTCAAGAAATGACATAGGCAGTCATAAACTAAAAGCTGTGTAAATTCCAGAAAATGTACCCTAGTTTGTAGACGCTATAACTTTTGCGCAAACCAATAAATATACGCTTATTGACATTTTTTTTACCAAAGACATGTGGCCGAATACATTTTGGCCTAAATGTATGACTAAAATTTAGTTTATTGGATTTTTTTTATAACAAAAAGTAGAAAATATCATTTTTTTTCAAAATTTTCGGTCTTTTTCCGTTTATAGCGCAAAAAATAAAAACCGCAGAGGTGATCAAATACCATCAAAAGAAAGCTCTATTTGTGGGAAGAAAAGGACGCAAATTTCGTTTGGGTACAGCATTGCATGACCGCGCAATTAGCAGTTAAAGCGACGCAGTGCCAAATTGGAAAAAGACCTCTGGTCCTTAGGCAGCATAATGGTCCGGGGCTCAAGTGGTTAATATGAAACAGAATGAATGCAGTAATTCACCCAATGATGGAGGTACTGCCTAGGCTCTGAAACAGCCCAAACTATAACATATCGGCCGCCATGTTTCACAGTTGAGATGAAGTTCTTCTCTTGAATTACTGCCTTCAGTTTGAAAAAAAAAATGTCTTTGGTTACTTTAATCAAACGACTCTATCTTTGATTGATCAGCTTTCTGTACATTGTTTCAGAAAGCCTAGTGTTTGCCTATTATGTTCAACCACTGTTTTTTACCACCCACCCAACTGCAAGTGTAAACTAGACCTAAGAGGATTCAAATTATTGGTACCTAATCTAGAATACCTACATTCTAATTTCATGGATCTGAAGTGGTCATAAATGTAGATAGTTTTCATCAATCTAGATCATGAAAATGAACTCAGTGGGGGAGATTTACTAAAGCTGGTGCACACAGAATCTGGTGCAGCTGTGCATAGTAATCAATCAGGTTTCAGGTTTTCTTATCAAAGCTTAATTGAACAAGCTGAAATTAGAAGCTGATTGGTTACTATGCACAGCTGCACCAGATTCTGTGTGCATCTCTCCCACTATGTCATTTATATGTGTCATTTGTTTAAAGTGTAACTAAAGACATAACTTTTTTTTTCATTTTAGTAAAGCCCTGTAATTTTTTTTGCCATTTGTGTTCCATATTGGAGATTTCCCTCTACTTCCTATCCCATAGCCAATGTAGGGAGAGAAAGGAAACCCCTCCAAAGTGAGAGAATCCCAATGTGTCGCCAGAACTATTGTCCCCATTGGAATATTTCCCCTCTATTACTGTTCGGGTGTCAACCCAAAATTTGGGAATTTCTTTTACTTTCCATTTAGTTGAAACAGGACAAATAGAAAGGGTGAATCTCCCTAACTGGGACACAGATAGCAAAATCAAGCTGAGAGTTGTTGTAATCCCTCTCTACTCTATCCAAAACTGAAAAAAGAAATTGCCTTTAGGCTGGCTATAGACAGTTCGAATCTCGGTCAGTTCAGCAGGAACTGTCCAAGATTCAAGCCAATAATGGGCAGGCTGAATGTATCGATCGATCAACTTAGGTACAGCCAGCATGCCTAATTTGCTTGTGATTATCGCTTTTGGCTTCTACAGCCACTAATGATAATCACTGTCTTATCCCGGCAGGGATGGCTTCACTTGCCCTCCCCTGCCCCCCCCCCCCCCCGCTAGGAGAAGACAATGGCCGGCAGGAGGGATTCCCGGCAGGGGGAATCAAGCAAATTTCTTTCCTGCAACCCATGGTTGCAGGAAAGACATTTGCTTCATGTATGGCCAGTCTTAGTTACACTTGGCCCTAGGCACTACCTAAATCAAGATTTAAATTTTGCTTGTTCAAATATGTAGAAAAAAGCTACAATTTCAATGGGAGTGTACTTACTTTTTACCTGACTGTAGCCATGCTCTGATGGCTGCAAAGGATTATGGGTGGAGATGTGACGTCACTACACTACACGTGCCAACCGCGGCAATCTATACGGTTGGAAACAATTGGTACCTAGGATCATAGGTGTGCGCAGCTTATTGCATTAGGGTGTGCACCCCAAAGCTCAAATACACATGAACGCCACCTGCTGTCACAAGGAGGAGGCTCTGATGGTGGGAGACAGTTGATTGGGAGCCTATTACCTTAAATCCTAGGTATAGGTGTAATATGTTCCTACAATTGAACCTAGCCTTTAATATAATGGGGGCATTTACACCCCAACCACCCACCTGGTGCCACCCCTGGATAATGCTAATGCACATGGGGTGATTAGGGTGTGCCCAGGCACACCCGGCACACCCTGTGCGCACACTTATGCCTAGGATCGTTTTTAGTTCCTGACATGCTTGTTTTTATTTAGAAAATGTGAGTATTCTGATTTTTTCAGTTTTATATGGAATTCACCCTGATTTTACATGCTACACCATAAGGAGTTGCTTTCTTCTATTTTAATGCATGAACTTGTGGATCATACAAGATCCAGCTATCTGCCATTCAAGTGGAAGGGAGTAGTGATATTATACATATATTATGCTCATCTGACCACCTATAACATAGTGGTCCATTGTCTGTGGTAAGAGGCCCGGTGTGTTGGTGTTCGGTGGAGGATACAGCTAACTCACCTATTTTTGTCCTATATACACCGTGGGTGGTTCCAGGTTTTTTTTGAATATGGACTCTTTATGTCACATTACAGTGGACTTTTCATTTGCATAAATGTCATGCTTTCAGCGCTGCATATACCTACCTTTCTGTAATTTTTTTGTCACTAACAATTTATGTCAGCTGCTTTATAATTGTTATAGCGCAGTGATTAATCTTTATTTATTATGGGTGGAACCCAAAAGTGATTGAATGGTGAAAGAGTGTGAACATTTTCCAAAGTGAGACCAGAAAAAAAAAGCCGCCATTTTAATTGAGCAGATACTTTGACCTGTGCACTGGGCTATGTCATCACATGTGGGTGAGTGTGGCTTTATCTTTTGGATTTTATGTATCTTATGCTTTGCTGAGCACCCGGGCCTATTTTTCTCCTGGATATGTGTGCGTTGGCAACTACTAGAATATATATATATATTCACTTTTTGACCATTTGTTTATTCATGCAAGCATGTTTACTACTGTAAGCATAATGTAAATGTTCCTTTACAAATCCACATACTTCAGGTAAATCTATTATTAACTATGCAGCATGAAGGCTCATCCAAAAGCCCAATCAGGTAAACATTCCACTACCACAAATTTTGTTAATGTGAACGATCAAAATCTGACTGCATGAGTATAGTGTAATGACATAGGATAAGGTGACCAGATTTTTAAAATGAAATCCTAGGACATATTTTTTTTTTTATTGGAAAATGGTAAACTATTTTATAAGCATATTTCCCTCAAATTATATATGCAGTGTATGTGGTATGTGTTTATGGAATGACTGTATGATATATACGTTATTTCTCACATTTCGTCCATGAGATTAAAAAAAAAAAGATACTTCTTAGAATTTTTGGGGATATGACTACCAAGTGTTAAGAAGTTAAGATAAAAAAACGGCATATTTTGTATTTTATTCTTACCAAAGAAGTGCAGAGGTGTGTTATGTACAGAGTGCAGAGTTCAGGGGTGTGTTATGTGCAGAGTTCAGGGGTGCACCCATAGATGGTTCGAATCTTAGCCGGTCACTGCTAAACCAGGAAAGATTCTAATCAACTATGACTGGCTAAACTGACACTGACATCAACAGTGACACTAATATAAGGATCAGCTAAGGGAGAGGAGTGCAGAGTATATGGCAGTAGGTAGTATGTGCAGGAGAAGAGTGTGGAGTATATGGTGATGGGTAGTATGTGCAGGATGGTGTCAGTAGGGCAGGGGATAGTATCAGTAAAGCAATAGACAGTGTCAATGTTTATTATTTTATTTATTATTCTTTTTTACAATTTTATTTTAGTATTTTTTTTTACAAACATTTTGTGAGGGCAGTGGGTGGTGTCAGTAGAGCAGTGGATGGTGTCAGTAGTTTTATTTTATTGTTTATTATTTTTCTAATTACATTTTTATTTTTTTTATCATTTTTTACAGTGCTTCATGTGGGGGTGGGGGCTGCTGATGGTTACGGATGGATGGTGTCAGTAGATCAATGGACAGTATCAGTAGTTTTTTATTTTCCCTTTTATTTATACATTTTTACAAATGTTTTTATTTGTTTTTTTACAATGTAATTTCTTCTTCTTTTGTTTTACATTTTTTTCACAATTATGTTTTAGGGAGAGATTGGATCGTATCAGTAGGGCAGCGGATTGGTGTCAGTAGAGAAGTGGATGGTGTCAGTAGTCTTTTATATTTTTTTACAATTTTATTTTTTACAATTTATCTATTTTTTATTATTTTCACAATTTATATCTTTTGTTATTTTTTTTACAATGTGGGGGGGGGGGGGAGTGGATAGTGTCAGTTTTTATTTATTTTTTTATTATTCCTAAAATGTCAATTTTAAATATTTATTTATTACAATTCTTTTTTTTTTCTCTTTTATATCAGCCCTTTTGGCGAGGCTTTGGTGAGATATCAGGGGTCTTAAAAGATCCCTTGAAATCTCCCTTATGAGACAGGGAAAGAGACTAAGGACACAGATTCCGCAGTCCCTTTCTCAGCAGCCTCAGCTGCACTGAAGATGAATGGACAGGAGACAGATGTTCCTCTCCATTCATAAACTGAGGCATTGTAAACAGTTTACAATGCTCAGTTATGAATGAACAGAGTGATCACTGACTCTGTGCATTTGGAAAAGGAAGGAGACAGTAAATGACATATTTACTGGCTCCTTCCTCCACTCTCCATCCTGACAGATCTGGCACAAGGGGGGAGCCGGATGAGCACAAGGGGGACCAGAGGAAGACCCAAGGAGCCGCAGGAGTAGGTGGAGAGCTTGAGAAAGACATGGGGAGCCACAGGAGGGCACCGGGAGTCAAAGGAGGAGGCGGGGAGCCAGAGGAGGACCTGGGGAGCCGCAGGAGGGCACTGGGAGCTGCAGGAGGACCCAAGGAGCCACAGGAGGGCACGGGAGGTCCAGAGATTAGGGACATTTGATAGGCAAGGGGAGATGGTCATTGCGCAGGTGGGGGAAGTTACAAGCACTGATCTCCTTGTATAGCTTTTAATAAAGCAGCTGACAGCCACGGGAGGGAGAGGAGGAGAAGCGTCTGTCAGCTGCTTTATTGAAAGCCACACAGGGAGATTCGTGCTTGTAACTCCGCCCTGCTGAGCTTAGGACCAGCTGTACTGGCTTATAAGTGGCCCGGCCTAGCGCCGCCCCTGCCGGGGACAGTCTTGGTCCGGGGACAGTGTCTTCAGTCCGGGGACTGTCCCCAGAATTCGGGGACGTCTGGTCACATAACATAGGATATCAATACCCATCCACACCAGTACAGAATGCAGGGTAACTGGCTTTTTTGAAGGCCAGTGCATTATGTGCATACTCTCATTTGTGAAAGCATCATCCTGCTTGGAAATACACAATGGAGTTGATTTACTAATGGCAAATAGAGCTCTTTCTTTGCTTTTGTAATGCTTACAGCCCTCTGAAAAGCAATCCATGGTACAAAGCATCCATGGTACAAAGCATCCGTTCAGGAGGCACTACTTCTGCCTCTTGATGCCTGGTTTTTGTTTTCTAATTAAAAAAAAAAATCTAGCATAGAACCCTTTATGAGAAAATAAGGATTTTAACAGTTAAATGCTCATTTTGAAAGTGAAAATAACTCACTCATCTTTGTGAACTTATATATTATCTTATATTTCAATATTGAAAGAAAATTCCAGCACCTGGAACAGTGAGGAAGACTTACTTGGAGCTGCAGAGGTGAACTGGAACAACATGATAGTGATGGCAATCAGAGCCAGGTAGTAGGTGGCTTTCATGGTGCAGTCTTGTGTCTTGGTCACTCAACAGATGGAGAGTTGGTATCGCTGTATAGAGTTGGTATTGCTGTATAGAATGTACAAACTCCTGGTGAATATTTATATTAGAAAATGGTTGGAAACCACACCCCCAGAAGGACTGGTCGAGTTCACTTATTTGCGGAATGTCAACTTTCTTGTTTGGTGAGATAATTTTAGAACATGCTTTAGGGGTTCTGCTAAAGTTTGCCTTTCAGGAGCAAAAAAAATGTCAATTCAAAGCAATTGTGATTTTCTAATTATTTTGCTGTCATAAAAGGTTTTGGAGATGTGTGAACTTGTGTTCTGAAACCTATATAATCAAAAAATAACAATTAAAGTATTATATGACAGTAAAACCCAATTTGGATTTTTTTTCAAGCCCCCCCCCCCCATAGGTTTGTAGGCAGTGAGTTGGGTACCAGACCTCACCCGTTACCCTTACCTCTGTGTTTGTGGGCAGATAGCTTCTGCCCATTAGCAAATGGTGATTTCAGGCTAGACTTCTGATCACTCCCTTTGTTGGGTTTGCTAGATGCAAAAGAGATGAAGTAATTGGGTACACTAAAAAAGCATAGATCTGGGGCGTGTCCAAGATGGCGACCGGAGCAGACGTGCAGTGAGAGAGCTCCGCTCGATCCTCGGCCTAAACTCCTGTTTCCCTGCAGATTCGCTGCTCTACACGGCCCTGACAGGCTGCATCAATAGCGGAGGAAGGTATGACAAAGGGGAAGGGTTCTCTCTCAGCCCGCAAGTCCCAAAAAGGTGCCCCGAGTACCGCTACACGGACCCCTCGTCCCACCAACGGCTCCAATATGGCGACTCAGCCTGAGGACACGGAGCAGACCCCTCCAGAACAGGAACAATCCAACTTTGAGGCCCTCATGCAGGCGATCACCAACTGCCAATCAACCCTTACAGGGAAAATTGAGCAGATGCAGCTTGATATTAGTCTCATACGGCGAGACATGGACACCTTCAGGTCCTGCCTCACTGAGGCCGAATGCCGCGTGGGGGATTCGGAGGACGTACTGCGAGACCATACAGTCTCACTGCAAACAAAAATCAAGACCCTAGAAACTCGCGCAGAAGAAATAGAAATAGGAGGAATAACCTCCGCGTGGTGGGCCTCCCAGAGGGGGCCGAGGGTACTGACCCAACGACTTTCACCGAACACCTCCTACGTGACCTGCTACCTCAGGCAACATTTTCAAATTTTTGTGTGGTGGAGAGGGCACATAGAATGCCTGCTGCCCGGGGGCCCCCAGGAGCTCCTCCGCGCACATTTATCCTGAAATTATTGAACTTCAGAGACCGAGACCTAGTCCTCCGTGAATCAAGGAAAGTTGAGCAGCTGAGATATGACGGGGCTAAATTAATGATATTTCTGTACTTCTCGGTGGATACCCAAAAGCAACGACGCTCCTTTGATCAAGTGAAACTTAACCTACGCAACAAGAAGATAAAATATAGCATGTTATTCCCGGCGAGGCTGCGAGTCCAGGACGGGGAGACGGTGCGATTTTTTACATCCCCTGAAGAGCCGTCGCATTGGCTGGAAACTATCCAGAGACACTGATGTTTCCCTGGAGGCACAAGGTTTGATTACACTACTCTGGTAGTATGGCTGCACTTGTTCCCGAAGCCCTGATAGTCACTGACACTAGATTTGTTTAAGCCGTTGTCTCATTTGCCCCCATTGGGGGTTTGTTGGGAGGGTGATGGCTGTGTCCTCATGGACCTTGTGATCGTGAAGGTGCAAGTGGACGTGTACCTCATACAGGGACTCACAAACAACAGATGTGCAAACAGAGAAGTTGAGAAGCAGGACATCTCTAGTTTTGTTTTTTTGGAAGAACTCCTTCTTCTTATATCTTCTCCAGGTTTATACCGGTTCAAGTTATGTGCCCCCGGAGAGATGTGTTTATTTCTCCGGGTGATATCAGATCTATATTCTGCAGGGAACGTTGATCCTTTACATTAATGAGAGGACTTACTGTATGTACTGTAATACTCAGGTCTCCTCTTGCTCATCTCCCGAATTGGCAATTGCCATGGCAGTTTTTGGGAAAGAAGCACGCCGAAGTTTGGGGGGTGGTGCGGGGTGGGGGAGGGGGGGATGGAATTGGAGCACAAGTTTTTGCTCCGAGTTGGAACTTTTGCTATTTTTAAGTTTTTTTTCTTTTTTTGTTGCTGCATATGTTTAGAATGTTGTGCTGATGTATAATGTAAGGGGGATCAGGGATGTCTTGATCTCTCTCCACTAGATGGCATGAGCAGTCTATTTGCTAATACCCAGGGATGGATGTATATGTTGGTTCTTTTTTTTTCTCTGCTTACAGTCAATTTGACCCTGAGAGGGGCCGGTTGTCACCCTGACTCAATTTATATAGAGCATCGATGCCTCCCCCTGACAGTATTATGGTGGAATGTTAGGGGGTTAAATTCCAAAATCAAGAGGTCTTTGGTTTTTAATTTCCTGAAAAAATATAACCTGCATATTTGTGTGTTTCAGGAGACTCATTTGGTAGGGAGCAGGACGCTGGCACTTCGGAAACCGTGGGTTGGTGCATATTATCATTCTACTTATTCCTCGTACTCCCGCGGTGTCAGCGTCCTGGTCCATAAGTCAGTGGGGTTTACCCTATTGGATCTTCATTTAGATCCATATGGGAGATTCGTGGCCATACATGCAATGTGTGACAGACTAGAATTACTGATAGTAGGCATATATATCCCTCCCCCAGCCACGATAGAGATCCTTAGAAAACTCACTCCAATTAAAGCTCAGTATCCCTCGGCTGGAATATTCCTAACTGGAGATTTTAATATGACCCCAAATCCAGATCTGGACAGGCTTGGTGGGGGACCCTCTGGTATGACCCCCTTGGCACAGTGGGCAGATAACTATGGATTTACTGATATATGGAGACTGAGGCATCCGGGGGAGAGACAGTACACCTGTCACTCGGCCACGCATGCGTCCTTCTCCAGAATTGACCTGGTATACACGTCTGACTCTCTGCTTTCCCGAATACAAGAAGTGAAATTATTACTGCGAGGTATTTCAGATCACGCACCCCTCCTACTGACACGGGGGTGATCCATTCTGACCCCACTGCTATAAATGGGCAATTTGCACAATATTACCCTGTTTCCCCGAAAATAAGACCTAGCGTGATTGACGGTGATAGCTGCAATATAAGCCCTACCCCCCAAATAAGCCCTAGTTAAAGTCCTTGTAGGTCCTATTTTCAGGGTAGGGCTTATTTTCGGGGAAACAGGGTAGGGCTTATTTGGGGGGTAAGGCTTATATTGCAGCCATCACTGACAGTCACGCTAGGTCTTATTTTTTAGGGAAACAGGGTATGAACAGCTATATACTTCTAAGGCCACCTTTACCAAGGAATCTATGTGCACCTTTCTAGACCAGATTGACTTCCCACAATTATCTATGAAGGCCAGAACTACTCTAGATGCACCAATTACCCTTAAAGAGGTTCAGACAGCAGTAGTAACACTTCAGCCAGCGAAAACCCCAGGCCCTGATGGCCTGCCGGCAGAATTCTATAAGACAAACAATGAACTTCTCCTCCCTAAATTTCACAGTCTGCTCCTCACAATGCTAAAAAAAGGTTACCTCCCTCTATGTCAGAGGCTGTCATTGTAGTTATAGCTAAACCTAACATCATGTGCATCATATCGCCCTATATCACTTCTAAATGTAGATGCCAAAATAACTACCAAAATTCTTGCAAATAGGCTCAATTCGGTTATCCTTTCTATAATTAATGGCGACCAGACTGGCTTTATGCCGGGCAAAGAAACCGACATTAATTTACGTAGACTTTACACTAAAATCTCTCACGCAGGGAGGTCCCAGTCCCCGGGCGTGGTGGCCTCTCTGGACGCCGAGAAGGCCTTCGACTCGGTGGAGTGGGAGTTCTTGTGGCAGGTGCTTGAACGCTTTAATTTTGGTCCCCAGTTTATCTCCTGGATAAAGCTCCTTTACAGCAACCCCACAGCAAGAGTCAGAACGAATGGACTGCTCTCTCCCCCATTTTCTTTGGGAAGAGGAACCAGACAGGGGTGCCCTTTGTCCCCGGGCTTATTTGCCCTGGCCATTGAACCTCTGGCTATTCTGCTCAGAGCATCCCCAAGGGTTGGGGGAATAAAGGTTGGACCGCTGACTGAGAGGCTTTCATTATAGGCTGATGATGCATTGCTGTACCTTCCAGATGCATCGGCCTTGTTGTCCGCAGCTCTGGAAATTATCAATCACTATGGATCCTTCTCAGGCATTCGGATCAACTGGACTAAATCCATTATATTTTCTTTGTCCCCGACCCCACCTGCTATGGATCCCTCAAATCCACTAGTCTTGGTTTCTAAGTTCAAATACTTTGGGATTGAAATCCAGAGAGAGCCACATATGTATTTGATAGACAATGTATATCCAATCTTGCACCAACTTATTACTCGCTGTCAGGCCTGGAAATCCCTTACCCTTTTCACCGGTAGGTAGGATTAATCTTCTAAAGATGACGTTCCTCCCCAAATTCCTATACGTTTTCCGTAATACTCCTGTCCCCATCTCCAAATTCTTCTTTGATAAGTTAGATCAAGTCGTTAATACGTTTGTATGGGGGGGTTATGCTCCTAGAGTAGCCCGGACTACCCTCCAGCTCCCTCTATCACTGGGCGGTTTGGCGCTCCCATGCTTTAGGAAATATTATTGGGCCGCAGTTGTAGTCACTGTCTATTGGTGGTTCTCCCAACCGAAATCTAACCCCTCGCTTAATCTTGAAGCTGCAATATTGGGTTCATACTCGGCTCTGAGTAATCTGGTCTTTAGAGGGTCTAAGGCACATGTGGACATGACAATTTCGATGCGAACGACGGTGGGGGTCTGGGAACAGATGTTGAAGAAGCTTACTGGTCCTAATACTATTTCCCCGTACAGACCGTTATGGGGTAACCCCAAACTAAAACATCTGAAAACAGTCCCAGACCCGGCCCTGTGGGCGAGATATGGAATTAAAATATTACAACTAATATGGTCCGGAGGCAGAATCATCCCCTATGACACTTTAAAAAATGATTTCCAACTCCCCCCAAAAATGTTCTTCCGTTATCTGCAACTGCGGCATGCAGTACAGGCCCAATATCCAGGGGGTGTCACTTTGCAGTTACATGGGGTTGAGGGGCTTCTAATCTCAAAAAATAAAGATTGAATCTTATCCTCCCTATATACTCAGATACTGACTGATGAGCAGACTGGAGAAACGGGATTGTATGATAAATGGAAGATGGATGTTCCAGACCTTGGATGATTGGGAGGAGGGTTTGCAACAGTATATCCCCCTTATGATTTCAGCAAGGGATAGATATATTCAGCTTAAATTTATTCACAGAACATACTACACGCCGCAGAGACTGGCTAGAATATACCCGACACAAATGGACAGATGTCCGAAATGCACTAGGGAACTGGGTACCCTTATCCATGTGGTCTGGTCGTGCCCGGTTATACAAAAGTTTTGGTCAGATGTGGTCGAGGTTATTAATTCAGTGGGTAATCTGAATGTACAAAAGAACCCGATTGTTTTACTGCTTGGTGTGTGTGACAATCTTATACCTAGTGTGCACAAAAGATTGTTTGTTTTTTATACCTCTTTCTATGCCAGGAAAACCATTCTCCTTAAATGGAAGCAACCTGACCCTCCCACGGTATCCCAATGGAAGGCTCTGATAAACTCCATATTACCACTTTATAAACTTACATATATTAACCATAAATGCCCCAAGAAGTTCTCCAAGATTTGGGGAGCATGGTCTAAACAATAGAGATGCCCTTGAGTAATCTGCAGAATACATGCTGTACTTCTCCCAGGAGCGCCCTCTCCCCCTTCCCATCTTCCCTTTCTCTCTCCCCCCTCTCCCTTGTCCCTCTCCCTCCCCTTCCTCTTTCCTTGGGTTTCCCTTGTCCCTTCCTTGAGGTCCCCCCTCCCCCCCCCCTTCAGCGCTCTGATCCGTCGGAATTTACTAAGGGAATACCCTGAAAGCTAGATAATACAAGGATTGTCTGAGAGCTTACAAATGCAGTAGAAGCTAGCACTGATAACGCTGTATAGCAGATGGAATCTGGTTTTTCTCCTGATGTGATTGTGATTGTTTACAGAAAAATATTAATAGGAATACAAGGCCTTTTAAAAAGGTCAGCAACTCTATGATTTGATAATATGTATTTCACTGGATATACACTTTGATATATAGCAGCATTATGTTCTTTGTACATATGTTTTGTATGTTTGAAATCTCTCCGTTAGGAGATAAATAAAAACTTTTCTGTTAAAAAAAAAAAAAAAAAAAAGCATAGATCTTGTGTGTCCTCTCCTATGGGCTCCAGGTGCCATCTTGGGATTCATGTGTCTATTTTAGATGTAGGTTTCTTGTGAAATTTTGGAGGCCATTTTTTTTAGGCATATATGCTATAAATAGCATCATCTGCATCATAAGGGGGTCCTTGAATAGAAGTACAGATAAATACAGTGCCATGCTTTTGAAAAGGGAGAGATGGGTATTGAAGGAGGCTCCATCTCAGACTCAGGACTGTTCACAGGTGAGAGACAGAGCAGCCTTTGTTGGGAAAACCTGCTACCTTTTCGAACATCAGCTGGCTCTCAGTCTTGAAAGAAAATTCGTAATTTTTCTATGGGTTCCCTTTTCTTCTTTTCAAAATTTGTATTTTTTAGGGGGTTAGAGGAGCATGACTAAATGCCTAAGAGGGTCGAAGACTACAGGAACTTGGAGCTTGTGGAAAGCATTTTCAGGTTGTACTCATTTGCTGAAATAGTTAAGTCTTGTATCAAAAAACCAGCACACACTGCTGAATCATTTTTGTTAGCCCGCTGAACTTTCCAAAAGCATAGCAAAGTATAGTAAAGAGATCATTTACATGTTGCTGTTTTCCAAGCTTTTTTATTGAAATAAGGTATCATTAAAAAACTACAGTGTTGTGTTGTATCGCACTGTTTTGCTGGTACTTCCCTGAGCACCTATGGCTTACAGGGTACAAATTTTCAAAAAGCAGCTACAGTACTCACCTATAACTAGGTGTTGTCCCCTGTAGTGCTTCTATTCCAAGATGCCCTTGTGGTTTAAAACACCTCTATGAACATTTTTTAATTCCAGCTCTTGGGTCATCCTAGGCATGAGCGCAAGTACTGTTTATTGTGTTTAGATTGGTTTAAATGATGTAATCAGGAAACAGAACAAGGGTGCACACACCGCTTCAGGCAAAAAATGTACACACCCGGTCCAAGGTGCTAATCCCGGCTCATCACCGTAGGCAATATCAAGAAGAGAAGAAAAAATTGATCACACACTTGAATCCAAAAGATGCTGTAGAAATGTCTTTATTATCATAAGCCAGACAAAATTGCAATGGTGATCAGTTGATGCGTTTCACACAAAAAGAACAGTGTTTAGTGTTTGTTCACAACAATTGAAATGCTCACTATAGAAAACTATTTAAAGGCGTATATCCAATCAAACACCTAAAACAAAACACCTGTAGTTAAAGAGCAGTCAACACAAAACTTCACCGACATAAAAACATTTCTTAATGCTAAAGCATCTGATTATAAAATGGTCAAAACAAAAATAGATAATGTAAACATGTAAGTAAGAAATGTATTAAAAACAAAAATAGAAAATTGAGCGAAAAAACATGTACGTATAGCACTATAAATCACATATAACACTGTATAACAAATTAAGTCTAATTTTGTGATTTAACAATTATTATTAAAGACTTCTTAAAATCTGTTCAAGGATAAGAGGAAATAATGAGATACTAAACCATATACATGATGGAAAGGATATGTAAATCAAAAAAAATCAAACATGTCCACATATAGAAATCATGTGGAGGCAAAGTGTTGTGTATAAAAGAGCAAATGCATCGCAAATATTCCACATAGGACCACCCTAGAAACCCATCAATATTTACTGAATTTACCTTTCTATTTAAATCACTTATGGAATCAAGGGGAGTGTTCTCAACACTCAACTAGAGGGAAAAAAAATGAAGAACACCCAAAATCACTCACTTTTCAAAGAAGAAGAAAAAATATATAAAGAACACCCAAAATCACTCGCTTTTCAAAGAAGAAAGAAGAAAGAAAAAATAACAATAAATAAAAAAATATAAAAAACACCCAAAATCACTCAGTTTTCAAAGTAGAACATTTTTTTTTAAAGAACACCCCCAATCACTCGCTTTTCAAAGAAGAAAAAAATATATAGATATGAAGAACACCCAAAATCATTCACTTTTTAAAGAAGAAAAAAAAATATAAAGAACACCCACAATCCCTTGCTTTTCAAAGAAGAAAGAAAAAACAAAAACCAAAAAAAATTAGATATAAAGAACACCCAAAATCACTCGCTTTTCAAAGAAGAAAGAAAAAAAATTTAAAGAACACCCAAAATCACTCGCTTTTCAAAGAAGAAAGAAAAAAAATTTAAAGAACACCCAAAATCACTCGCTTTTCAAAGAAGAAAGATTTTGATTTTGAGTGTTCTTTAAATTTTTTTTTTCTTCTTTGAAAAGAGAGTGATTTTGAGTGTTCTTCATATATATTTTTTTTCTTCTTTGAAAAGCAAGGAATTTTGGGTGTTCTTTATAACTTTTTTTTTGAAAAGTGAGTGATTTTGGGTGTTCTTTACATTTTTGTTTTTTTGTTTGTTTTTTCTTCTTTGAAAAGCAAGTAATTTTGGATGTTCTTTATATATATATATATATATATATATATTAGGGCTGTTACTGATTAAAATTTTTGTGTTCGATTAATCAATTTTTAAAAATCGATTAAACGACTAATTTCGATTAATTATAACGCACATACAGATCCAACTACTTTTAGCTGATTTAGCGCCTTTGTTATGGCAACCGGACATAGCGGGGCATGGCTAGGACGTCACACGTCATAAACTCAGCCTCACCGTGCCCATAATCTCAGACTTACCGTGCCCACAATCACAGCCTCACCATTCCCATAATGCAGTCTCACCGTGCCCATAATCATAGCCTCACCGTGCCCATAATCGCAGCCCCACCATGCCTATAATGCTGTCTCACCATGCCCTTAATCGCAGCCTCGCCGTGCCTATAATCACAGCCTCACCATGCCCATAATGCTGTCTCACCGTGCCTATAATCGCAGTCTCGCCGTGCCTATAATGGCAGCCTCACCGTGCCCATATTGCAACACACCATGCCCATAATGCAGTATCACTGTGCCCATAATCGCAGCCTCACTGTAGTCAGTGCCTGTGCCTGGATTAGATAGTCTGCGGGCATCTCCCGCTGTGTGTCTCAGAGCTGAGGTGTCCGTTTATGAAGCAGTGAAATCTATTCACTGCTTCGTTCTCCGGCATTCACAGTGAAGATCTTTCTCCTCTGTGTGCCAGTTTACGAAGCGGTGTAGATCGCTTCACCTTTGGAGGAGTGAAGTGATCTACAAATGCTTCAAACAGTGAAGAATGGCCCCTGATACTGGAATCTCGTGAGACTTTACGAGATTACAGTACCAGAAATTCACCGAAATACAAAGATGTCAGTTTATTAAGCAGTGATAAATTATCACCGCTCAATACACGGACAGACCACGTGGATTAATGTTAATAAAATAACGAGTCCCCCTACATTATACACATATGTATACACACACACACATTATATATACATGTATATACACACACATGATATATATATACATATACACATTATATGTATATAAGTATATATATGTATACACATAAATATGACAGGGGGACATGCTTACAGTGTTGGGGGGTCTGAACGAGGCATAAGGAAGTTAAAAATCTTCCTGCTTCCCCCTCATATCCCCCCAGATTTCCTCTTCAGTCCCTGATTCACCACCTCTGGACTGGTGAACCTGGGAGTGTGAATTCTGACTCAGATCGCCAGTGAAGCGCTGAGATCACCGCTTCATAAACTGGCCGTTACTGTGTCATTCAATGAGGATTCTCCGTGTGTATAGATAATCGGCGGGAGAACAAGTTCAAACATGTTCTCCCCCGATTATCACTGTTTCATAAACTGTTTATGGACTGTGATCAGCGGCGATCCTCTGGATCACCGCTGATCACTGCTTCATAAACGGACACCTGAGTGTGAAAACTTTGGCCGCGCTGTGAGAAAAGTCCCGCCCTCCTCCTAGATCTATCACACAAGCTGATCTAGGAGGAGAGCGGGACTTTTCTCACAGCGCAGCCAAAGTTTTCACACTCAGCTCGGAGACACACAGTGGGAGATGCCCACAGACTGTGTATGACATATAGTGGAATAGTGGAGGAGGAGGGAGCAGAGTGCTGCGCCACAGCTTAGCCCAAAGCGGCCCCAGGGCAGGCGGCCTACTGATCCAAAAAATGTTGATCTATCAAAAAAATTAACAATTAATCGAGGAATGAATTGTTAATTTCCGCTGCCCTAATATATATATATATATATATATATATATATATATATATATATATATATATATATATTCTGCTTTGAAAAGCGAGTGATTTTGGGTGTTATTCATTTTTTTTCCCTCTAGTTGAGTGTTGAGAACACTCCCCTTGATTCCATAGGTGATTTAAATAGAAAGGTGAATTTGATAAATATTGAATGGTTTCTAGGTGGTCCTGTGTGGAATATTAGCGATGCATTTGTGCTTATATACACAAAGCTTTGTCTCCACATGATTTATATATGTGGACATGGTTGATTTTTATGTGTATGCACATCCTTTTTTATCATGTATATGGTTTAGTATCTCATTATTTCCTCTTATCCTTGAACAGTTTTTAAGAAGTCTTTAATAATAAGTATTAAATCACACAATTATGCCCCGTACACACACGGTCGGACTTTGTTCGGACATTCCGACAACAAAATCCTAGGATTTTTTCCGACGGATGTTGGCTCAAACTTGTCTTGCATACACACGGTCACACAAAGTTGTCGGAAAATCTGATCATTCTGAACGCGGTGACGTAAAACATGTACGTCGGGACTATAAACGGGGCAGTAGCCAATAGCTTTCATCTCTGTATTTATTCTGAGCATGCGTGGCACTTTGTCCGTCGGATTTGTGTACACACGATCGGAATTTCCGACAACGGATTTTGTTGTCGGAAAATTTTATATTCTGCTCTCAAACTTTGTGTGTCGAAAAATCCGATGGAAAATGTGTGATGGAGCCTACACACGGTCGGAATTTCCGACAACAAGGTCCTATCACACATTTTCCGTCGGAAAATCCGACCGTGTGTACGGGGCATTAGACTTAATTTGTTATACAGTGATATATGTGATTTATATTGTTATACATACATGTTTTTTCGCTCATTTTTCTATTTTTGTTTTTGTTTTTAATACATTTCTTGCTTACATGTTTACATGTAAGGTAAAGTTTTGTGTTGACTGCTCTTTAACTACAGGTGTTTTGTGTCAGGTGTTTGATTTGATATGCCCCTTTAAATAGCTTGTATGGTGAGCATTGCAATTGTTGTGAACAAGCACGGTTCTTTTTGTGTGAAACACGTCAAATGATCATCATTGCAATTTTGTCTGGCGCATGACAATAAAGAAATTTCTACAGCATCTTTTGGGATCAAGTGTGTGATCAATCTTTTCTTCTATTCTTGGTTTAAATTATGCCTGGCATCATGTCACACAGAACACTAAGGATATACTTTAAATAAGCATCATCTTTGAGGAGGCCTCATCATGACACTCTTAATTTATAGTTTATTCATGCAGGTCACTTGTCTCTGTATTTCTAAGGATCACACTGTTAAAGCTATGAGCCCTTAAGTAATAGCTTACACCAGGCTATGAACTCTCCCAGTGGTGTGGCACTCATGCTTGGTGATTGGCCCGACGCTATCATGTGTGGTGAGTCACATGCTCCTTCATACTCGGAGGTACTTGGCATTTTCTCTACTCCAAGTATGTAAATTCAGCAGTGGGGTAACAAAGGAAAGGTGAGTATGTATGCTGGGTGGGGGGAATATAAGCAAACCTGTTACTTTGCTCTGCATTAGGTAAGGTTTGAGGTAGGTTACCAGACTAGCTCAGCTCTCCACATAATTGTTTTCTATGTGCCCCGTTCATACCACAACAGAGTGGAGAAGTGTGGAGCAGAGAGATTCAGCATGTTTGCATTTTTTCACATCACACTGAAGCTCATCTGAAGTCTCCATCAGTCATCACACTGCAGCTCAAATGTCATTTAGTGACATTTCAATAAAGTTTAAAAAAAATATTAAACAGTGCCTTGCATTGTAAAAATGACAGAAATAGCCTATGCATAATGAACATGGTATGAATAACTCCAGTAATTTAAAAAAAAAATGCATATAGTAGGAAAAAGCTAAACAGATCTTCTATCTGTGAGACACAATGGTGATGCAGGGGCTGGTGGAAGAAACTATAGCACATGACAGCAGACCAGAATCTGGCACTCTTGTAAATGTTGAATTCAGAAGATTCTTCCAGCAGCAGCTTCTCTGCAAAACAGCAGTGATTGGCAGCATGGGAAGCAGAGTAGATGAGTATTAATAATTGTAGCGCACACCCTAGGCCACATGCATCAAACATAAGCCCCAGGACTGAATCCGACCTGCCAGGCCAGCTTGAACGTGGTGGAACTCCATTTTGTCAACCTCCGCTCCCTGCTCACCACTGTCACATTCTGTGTTTACTAGGACAGCTTTTCTCTCAGTGGCTCATGGTTCTTACAGGTCCCTGCCTGCCCTCATGGCAGGGAATGGCGGGGATAGGTTCTGACCAATGATCTTTCTGCAAGTGAGAGAGGCAAAGCCACCAACACTGCTTGGAGGTACTAGATCTGGGCCAGGTAGGTGTGATGCGAGGAAGCATTTTTTGGGGGAGAGGGAGAGATGAGGGCTTTTGAGGCAGATGTGTGCAGAGGTGAGAGGGGGGAGGAGTTGTGCCGAAATCAGAGCCAAGGAAGAGGACTGGAAGTGAGATGTGGACAGCTATTGAAAGAGAGCTGAACCCTGCACTCTGTGCATAACACACCCCTAAACTCTGCATTCTGTATGTAGAGCATTCCTCAACCCTTCATTCTATACACAATGCACTCCTGAACTTTTCACTCTGTATTTAGCATACTCCTGAACTCTGTACTTTGTATGTAGAACACCCACAAACCCTGCACCCTGTATGTAGTGCATTCCTCAACCCTGTACTCTGTACATAGCACATTCCTGAACTCTGCACTCTGTATGCCACATACTTCTGAACTCTGAACTCTTTATGTAGCGTACCCCTAAAACCTTCACTCAGCATGTAGTACACCCCTAAACCATGCACTCTGTATGTAGAGTACTCCTGAACTCTGCACTCTGTATGCCACATACTACGGAACTCTGTACTCACTCCTGGAATCTGCATACCTAGGGGGTGACTTACTAAAACTAGAGAGTTCAAAATCTGGCGCAGCAGTTCATGGTAGCCAATCAGCTTCTAGCCTCCTTATTCAATTAAGCTTTGACAAAAAACCTTTCCCTTTCCAGTTTTAGTAAATCAACCCCATAGTCTTACAGCTACAATCAGCCCTTTGAGGGCAATCATAATACTGATGCGGCCCACAATGAAATTGAGTTTGACACCCCTGCCCTAAGTGGTGAGTGTCCTATTCCCCCAGTTAGAGCACCCACAGCCAGGCACACAGAAAGTTCTTCTCTTTTACACTGGCTCAAAAGGAGCAGTCTAGGTGTGTCTTTTTTTATTGGAACATAGAACTTGGATGGGGATAGGAGGAGCATGGCTTAGATAGGATCCCCTGATTATCCACTTAAAACAGGGGCCCAATAGTATTGACTTACACACCCACCTCACTGACCCCAGGCTATCCTATCTGGAGGAAATCAACCTTTTTTAAAGGAGTTGTAAAGGCAGAAGGTTTTTTATCCTAATGCATTTTATGCATTAAGATAAAAATTCTTTTGTGTGTAGCAGCCAACCCAACACCCCCCCTATTGAATTACCCGAGCCCATATCTCTCCAGCGATGTCCACAAATGTCTAAGCCTTCTGGGACACTCCTCTTGATTGGCTGAGACACAGCAGTAGCACCATTGGCTCCTGCAGCTTTCAATCAAAATCAGGCAGCCAATTAGGGGAAATAGGGGGCTGGGCCGGGTCGGGACTCCTTGTCTGAATGGACACACGGAGCTGTGACTCGGCTTCAGTGCCCCCATAGGAAGCTGCTGGCTGTGAGAGTGCTCGATAGGAGGGAGGGGCCAGGAGCATCAAAGAGGGACCCGAGAAGAGGAAGATCTGCAAAACCAACTGCACAGAGGAGGTAAGTATAACATGTTTGTTATTGTTTTTTTTTAAATGAGCCTTTACAATCACTATAAATAAAGACTTGTTCTCCCACGCACCCTTTAAGTTGGATTTATGGCTAGTGCCACAAGAGAAGTGTGAGTCCATAGCTAGAGAGAACAGAACTAAAAAACTGTGATGAGTTCAGATGCCTATGGGAGTATCAAAGAAATATTAGAATTTGGTGAGTAGATACTAGGGATGGGCGAACGGTTCGGCCCGAGCATTAATTTGGGTCGAACTTTGGTTGTTTCGGATCTTCTGCGAACACTGAACGATATGCGGTGTTCGGGGCAAATTTGAAAGCTGCCGGAACACCGTTAAAGTCTATGGAACACTCACATGAAAAATCAAATGTGCTAATATTAAAGGCTTATATGCAAGTTATTGTTATAAAAAGTGTTTGGGGACCTGGGTCCTGCCCCAGGGGACATGTATCAATGCAAAAATATTTTAAAAACGGTTGTTTTTTCAGGAGCAGTGATTTTTTTAATGCTTAAAGGGAAACAATAAAAATGAAATATTCCTTAAAATATTGTGCCTGGGGGGTGTCTATAGTATGCCTGTAAAGTAGTGCATTTTTCCCATGTTTAGAACAGTACCACAGCAAAATGACATTTCTAAAGTAAAAGTTGACATTTAAAACTGATCTCTGTTGTAATGAATTGTCGGGTCTCGCCAATATAGATAACACTCATTGAAAAAAAGAGCATGGGATTCCCCCCAGTCTATTACCAGGCCCTTTGGGTCTGTTATGAATATTAAGGGGAACCCAGATCCAAAATTAAAAAATAAATTGCGTGGGGGTCCCCCTAAAATTCATACCAGGCCCTTTGGGTCTGATATGGAAATTAAGGGGAACCCTGCGCTCATTTTTTTTTTAATGGCGTAGGGGTCCCCCCACAGGAAAAGGGGGAGCTAGAGAGTCCCCCCCTTCCTGAACCGTACCAGGCCACATGCCCTCAACATGGTAGCCCCCCAAAGCTCCCTGTCCCCTAGCTGACAACCCTTGCCCGGTGGTTGTGGGGGTCTGCGGGTGGGGGGGCTTATCAGAATCTGGAAGCCTCCTTTAACAAGGGGACCCCCAGATCCCGGTCTCCCCCCTGTGTGAAATGGTAACGGGGTACAAATGTACCCCTACCATTTCACAAAAAAAGTGTCAAAATGTTAAAAAAAACAAGACACAGCTTGAGACAAGTCCTTTATTAACCACTTAAGCCCCGGACCATTTGACTGGCCAAAGACCAGAGCACTTTTTGCAATTCGACACTGCATCTCTTTAACTGACAACTGCGCGGTCATGCAACGTGGCTCCCAAACAAAATTGACGTCCTTTTTTTCCCAGAAATAGAGCTTTCTTTTGGAGGTATTTGATCATCTCTGCGGTTTTTATTTTTTGTGCTATAAACAAAAAAATGCGACAATTTTTTAAAAATGCATTATTTTTTACTTTTTGCTATAATAAATATCCCCAAAATATGTAGAATTTTTTTTTTTTTTTCATCAGTTTAAGTCGATATGTATTCTTCTACATATTTTTGGTAGAAAAAATTGCAATAAGCGATTATAAGCGTTTATTGATTGGTTTGTGCAAAAGTTATAGCGTCTACAAAATAGGGGATAATTTTATGGCATTTTTTCTTAATAATATTTTTTTTACTAGTAATGGCGGCGATCTCCGATTTTTATCGTGACTGCGACATTATGGCGGACACATTGAACAATTTTTACACATTTTTGGGACCATTGTAATTTTTACAGCGATCAGTGCTATACAATTGCACTCATTATTGTAAAAATGACACTGGCAGTGAAGGGATTAACCACTAGCTGGCTAGGAAGGGGTTAAATGTGTCCTAGGGAGTGATTCTTGTTGCAGAGTATGATTGCTGGGTGCGGTGGAGTCAATTCAGATCAGACGTTGTGGAGTAACAGGAACTGGCTTCTTTATTGGAAGATAACCACACTGGTAAAAATGTCACCCCACATGGTAAGAAGAACACAGACAGGAAAAAGAAACCAACAAGTACAACACTATGTATAAGAAATACAACACATCATAGAAAAATGCATAGCATATCATATCACTGAGCATTAGCGATATCTAGTGTCCTGCAGTCAATAGGCTAAGCTGAAAGTTGTTGTATCTCCAACAACCCTTCTCAACAGCTAAGGCTTATGCCCCGTACACACGGTTGGATTTTCCGATGGACAATGTCCGATCGGAGCGTGTTGTCGGAAATTCCGACCGTGTGTGGGCGCCATCGGACATTTTCCATCGGATTTTCCGACACACAAAGTTGGACAGCAGGAGATAAAATTTTCCGACAACAAAATCCGATCGCGTCAATTCCGACCGTGTGTGGCCTGTTCCGACGCACAAAGTGCCACGCATGCTCAGAAGAAATTCCAAGACGGAACAGCTCGTTCTGGTAAACTTAGCGTTCGCAATGGATACAGCACTTTCGTCACGCTGCAATGTTAAAAATCGTTTAATACAGCGCACTCTCTTCTTCTTTATAATGTGACAAGAATGAAGTAGTTTTGCTGCTCATATTCACACACACTTCTCACAAACTTATTTCGTTACTATTTATCGGTATTCCCTCAATATATTTTGATTTCTCACATCTGACAACATATTTTTGTATATTTTATTTTTTTTTTGGCTTTAATGTAGAATCTTTTTTGTGTTTCTCTTTTTTATTTTATTTTTTTTTGGTGATTTTGATTTGTACTCCCGAAAATGTTTGTGTGTTTTTGGTGACAAGTTCCCACAACACCACTAATATGTTGTTCTATTTAATCTGTAGGAGATTGTTTGGTGTTGTTGTCCCTTGTTAATTTCACATTGTACTTTAGAAATGTACCTGAATACTCACCAACAAACTGTCCTTTTTGGATGAAAACACACACAGGAGAGTATTTACCTAAAAAAATTTTATTAAGGGGTCACAACTATAAAAAAACAAAGAGGGAGAAACTGCAGAAGTGGGCGAAGCCTTGGACCCCCAGGGCAGACATCAATTATTTAAAAGCAAAATTGGTGGCCTGAGGAGTCCATATCTAAGGGAGTGCAGTGTGGTCCAGAAGTCCCAGAGATCCGGAAAGCAGCAGATGACATCTGTGTCCCCAGGCTGTGGTCATACGAGAGACTGCATCTTCTGTCAGACCAGACTGAACCCAGGGCAATCACTCTTTGGTCTTCCTTCCACACTTCCTTACAGGCTTTGGCTGTGGTGGTGGAGTTGTGGCAGCAGGAGGAGGAGGATCGTCCATCTCAATGACATCCGTCTTGGGTGTTAGTTCCCCACTCAATCCCTTACGTAGGACTTTATAAATCAGGTCCTCAGAGAGCCTGCGTTGGCCCTCCTGCATGCCCTGCAATTTGGTGGCAGCCATGCAGGCAAAGGCCTCTGCAGGACTGGGGAAGGCTCTGAGGGACGCAGAAGCCTCCTGGATCAGCCTGTATGCTGAATCCTGCACAGGACTGGGAGTGGCCTTCCTGGCCCTTTTGTATGGCAGGCGGAGGGGAGGAACCTGAGACTCAGTCAGGCTGCGACTTGTCCCAGGCTTCTCTTGGCTGACACTTAGCCCCGCCTCCTCCTGGCTGCCACTAGTCCCCGCCTCCTCCTGACTGCCACATTCCACAGCCTCCTCCTGGCTGAGGTCTTCCTGTGTATGAAAAAGGGACATAGTTTTAGTATTTTTTACATCAATCACACACAATTTTCACCTCCTGACTGCTGCAAATTGAATGTTAACAAATATAACAGACTATCCTTCTGAGCTCAGCATTTTGCATTCTTGTCCCAATTTTGGGTGCCCAGTACTGTCTATAGATTTGTAAAACACTTTTTTTAATCAGCAATTAATGATCAATAATAACATCTAGTAAACATCATTTATTTATTGCCCAGAAATCTGTAGAAGAATGCTATACCTGACTCCAACTGGGCTCCTCCACTTCTTCCTGGCTGGAAGGCCCAGGTTGGACATCGGAAGCCTCAGCTGGTATGGAAGGAAGCGTGGAAGGAAGAGTAGAGAGTGATTCCCTGACTTCAGTGTGGTCTGACAGAAATCGCAGTCTCTCATAGTACCACAACCTGGGGACATAAACGTCATCTGCTGCAGCTCCGGACCTCTGGGAATCTGTGACCTTCTTGCGCTCCCTAAGATAAGTGCTCCTCAGGCCACCAATTTTAGCTTTTAAATAGGTGATGGTTGTTGTGGGGACCACCGGCTTCACCAACTCCAGCAGTTTCTCCAGCGCTGCCTGCCTCTTCTGTTTGTGATTATAGTGGGGGTATCTGACCTACTACAGACAGGGCAGCTCCCTGTACTTGTCAATAAACAGGGGCAGGAAATTGTGGTCGTTGAACCCATCCATTTTCTCTGCAAGACACAACACAAGACAAACCCTAATGTCAGGCCAAACTCCCCTAATCTTGTTACAATATAGGCTTCCATTTTGAAGCAGTATAGGCCCAAGTTTAGATCCTACCTTCGTTAGCACGATCGGCGTCTCCGATGCTCCTTCCTCCGCTCACAGATCGTACGTAAGACACACGCGTGTTACGATTTATACACACTGCGCATGCGTATAACTCTGCCCGCCCCTGACGTTCTTTCTAGTCTATTCCCCGCCCCTTTTCGTTCGGCGCAGTGGGGGAAGAGCACATGGTGGATAGACAGCAGGATCGTGCTAATTGTAGCAACGAGGAGGAGGAGGAGGAGGAAAGGCTGGAGCCTGAAACGTCCCGATCCAGAAGGAGATTAAAGGACTCAAATATGTCCTTTGGGGAGATGTTGGAGATGGTGGACATCCTGAAGAGGGCCGACTATGATGGAAAGTATGGGCCGTACCCCAACCCCAATGTCCGAAAGGCCAAGATCATGGCGAAAGTGGTCAGGAGTCTGCACCGGAATTTCGGGGTACGACGATCGAAAGATCAGCTCAGGAAGCGGTGGTCGGACCTGAAATTACGAGAACATGAGCAGTACAGAAAGATCCGGAGAGTGCTGCAAAAAAGTAAGTAGTTGTGCTGTGTTCCTATTCTTTATGTTTCTTACGTTCGTGCTGCTCCATGTTCTTTTAGGAACTGTTGTACAGTTTAAAGTGGCAACTTTCATGTTCATGGGCACATTATTCGTTTGGATCACACATTTTGATTTCGGACTATAAAATACCATTGTTTAGGCCATATGCATTTGGCCACCATTTTGATGCCCTATACTTGGCTTCAAAGAATTGGGTTGTGTAGATGGGTTTGTTACTAGAATGAAATGCAAACTAGATTCTGTGTAAGGAGAGGACACTCAGCAGCTGTTTTCACATCTGGACACTGGAGCACTAGTGTGGGACACAAGAACACCATTTTTATTAGGGGGTGGCACACAGGTGCTCCAGTGTATACTATAGGGGGGGCTACATCTGTGAAGCTTGTACTAAACAGGTAAAGTATTGAAGCTTGACAAAGGACACTAAAAAAGCTACATCTTGGAACTCTGCTAAAATAGATCATTGCACCCCACTTCCAAGCAATGTTTCATCTTTATAGTTCTGACATTAAATATCTGTGTGCTAATTATACCATTTTTGTTTTACATAGGGGAGAAAAGACTCAGAGGACACCCCTCATCCGAGGAGACCAGAGCCCCCCCCCCCTGGAAGAAGGGGAAATCCCCCCAACACAAGATGAGCAGGAGGAAGAAGACGTGGTGGAACTAGTCACCACAACAGGTGAGTGTCTGCGACATTTTTTGGAAACCTAATTTATTTTGGGTTTCCTCTCTTTTTAGGTGATCGTGAGGTTGTGGATCCAGATCCTTTCACATCCGAAAGTGCCCAGATCCTGATCGGGGAGATCATGGGGTGTAATTTACAATTGGAAATCATCAAGCAAAACATCAATGATGTTATTCCAAAATATAAAAACATCATTGATGTTTTGGGGCGAGTTTAAAACCCCTCCAAATCACTTTCTTCTTTTGTGTGCTACAATGTGCGAAAATGTTTTTGTGATTTTTCCCAAAGCCAAATTTGGAGGATGCACACAGTGTGCCAACATGTGCTATCTGCCATCACGGGAGATCAATGGACGCGTTTTGGGGGTGTAACCCCTTCCTCAATAATAAAGTAGCGGTGAGGAAGGGCTTTCTCCCCCAGAACACATCCCTTGATCCCCCGTGATGGCAGCTAGCACATGTTGACATTGTGAAATTTGTGTGCATCTTCCGAAATTGGCTTTTCCAGGGGTGATTTCACCCCATCTGAACGCAATATCAAACACAGTTCCTAAATACTGATGTCTGATATTGCCTTCCAGTTCTACCAAATGTGAACTTTGTAAGATCAAGATTTGTGTCTTTCTTGTTGGTTTTACACAGGCCTGTTTTCTATAAAATGCACATTTTGATTTTGGATAATGACACCACAAAAATTGTTATACAACAAACATGTTGGTTTGTCAAAAAAACCTTTGGTAAATGCACATGTGATTGTGCAGGTATTAAAAAGATTGTTCATCAAGAATTTGTGGATTATTGTCTCAACGCTACAACACTTTTGGGGTGATGTAATTGTTGTTTTATGAGAAAATGGGGGTAATTTCCTAAGGGCAAATCCACTTTGCACTACAAGTGCTGTTTCAGTGCAGTTGCAAGTGCACTTGTAGTGAAAAGTGTCTTTGCATTTAGTAAATAACAGCCAACAGTGCTTTGTAAGGTTACACAATCACGACATTTTCTGGACTCCACACATTTCTGTCAGGGTCAGCTCAAACAAACACAAGCAGTAAATGTCCACAAAGAAGAGCCTGGGGGGAGATGCCTGTCGAGAACTTGAGGTCCTGCAGGCTTCTCCCTGTGGCCAAATACCGCAGGGTAGCGACCAACCTCTGCTCCGGAGTGATGGCTTGCCTCATGCAGGTATCCTGCCTGCTAGTATAGGGGGTCAGTGAAGCCAACAAACGTTGAAACACGGGGTCCGTCATCCTGAGAAAGTTCCTGAAATCATCAGGATTATTCTCACGGATCTCACGGAGCAAAGGCATATGAGAGAACTGGTCACGCGGAAGCAACCAATTCTTGGTCCATGAACTCCTCCCCACCCTATTCATGGACTGGACTTGTGTCAAGGTCAGGACCCCAACACCAAGCCCCCGCACCCCACGAACTCTACCGAGGAGTACGTATACAAAACATGGCTAGAAAACGGTCGGCTGCTTAGAATGAAGTAACAGAACGCACTGAAGAACAGCAAGGCCTGTGAAGAGTGACCTGAAAACCAGTAACGAACGAACAAGAATACAATGACTACCTAAAGTCATGCGGAACTTGCTGCACGCACTGAAGAGCAGATACAAACCCACAAGCACAAACTGAACGGCAGAAAACGATCTGAAAGCCACGAGTCAGAAAAAGCACGAATCGTCTCTCACCAAACTTTTACTAACACGAGATTAGCAAAAGGAGCCCAAAGGGTGCCACGCTTGGTTCTGAACAGGCCTTTTCTAGTCTCGTCATACGTGGTGTACGTGACCGCGTGGTTGCCGATCGGAAATTCCGACAACTTTGTGCGACCGTGTGTAGGCAAAACAAGTTTGAGCCAACATCCGTCTGAAAAAATCCTAGGATTTTGTTGTCGGAATGTCCGAACAAAGTCCAACCGTGTGTACGCCCTATTAGTCTGTTAAACCCATCTTCTTTGTAAGCCTTGAATGTCTTTCAGCAGTCAGGGGCTTTGTAAGGATATCTGCTGTCAAATCCTCGGTAGAGCAATAAAGTAACTCAAGAAGACCTTGCTCTTGAAGATCCCTAAGAAAGTGAAACTTCACATCAATGTGCTTGGTTCTTGAATTAACTCCTTCCATGTGCGCAAGTACAAGGCATCCCTGATTGTCCTCATAGATTTCTGTTGGTCCCAACTGTGGCTGACCCAAGTCTGTTAATAGCTGTCTCAGCCATGTAACTTCTTGGTTTGCCTGCGCTGCAGCAACGTATTCTGCTTCAGTAGACGACAGTGTAACAGAGAGTTGCTTTTTACTAGTCCAACTGATGGCTCCTCCTGACAGAAAGAATAAGTAGCCACTGGTAGATTTTCTGTCACTGGTGTCTTCTGCCCAGTCAGCATCCCCATATCCTGTTAAGATGCTTTCATCGCTTGCTGGTAACTTTAACTTGTAGTGCGAAGTCCCTTTAACCACTTCAGCCCCGGAAGGATTTACCCCCTTCCTGACCAGAGCACTTTTTACAATTTGGCACTGCGTCGCTTTAACTGCTAATTGCACGATCAAGCAATGCTGTACCCAAACGAAATTTGCATCCTTTTCTTCCCACAAATAGAGCTTTCTTTTTATGGTATTTGATCACCTCTGCCATTTTTATTTATTGCGCTATAAACGGAAAAAGACCTAAAATTTTGAAAAAAATGATATTTTGTACTTTTTGTTATAAAAAAAATCCAATATACTCAATTTTAGTCATACATTTAGACCAAAATGTATTCGGCCACATGTCTTTGGTAAAAAAAAGTCAATAAGCGTATATTTATTGGTTTGCGCAAAAGTTATAGCGTCTACAAACTAGGGTACATTTTCTGGAATTTACACAGCTTTTAGTTTATGACTGCCTATGTCATTTCTTGAGGTGCTAAAATGACAGGGCAGTACAAACCCCCCCCCAAAATCACCCCATTTTGGAAAGAAGACACTCCAAGGAAATTGCTGAGAGGCATGTTGAGCCCATTAAATATTGTTTTTTTTTGTCCCAAGTGATTGAATAATGACAAAAAAAAATTTACAAAAAGTTGTCACTAAATTATATATTGCTCACACAGGCCATGGGCATATGTGGAATTGCACCCCAAAATACATTCTGCTGCTTCTCCTGAGTATGGGGATACCACATGTGTGGGACTTTTTGGGAGCCTATCCGTGTACAGGGCCCCGAAAACCAAGCACTGCCTTCAGGATTCCTAACAGCGTAAATTTTTGATTTCACTCCTCACTACCTATCACAGTTTTGAAGGCCATAAAATGCCAAGATGGCACAAAACCCCCCAAATAACCCAATTTTGGAAAGTAGATGCCCCAAGCTATTTGCTGAGAGGCATGGTGAGTATTTTGCAGCTCTCATTTGTTTTTGAAAATGAAGAAAGACAAGAAAAAAAGTTTTCAAAACTTTGTGACAAAAAGTGAGGTCTGCAAAATATTCACTATACCTCTCAGCAAATTGCTTGGGGTGTCTACTTTCCAAAATAGGGTCATTTGGGGGGGTTTTGTGCCACCTGGGCATTCCATGGCCTCCGAAACTGTGATAGGCAGTGAAGAGTGAAATCAAAAATTTACGCCCTTAGAAAGTCTGAAGGCCGTGCTTGGTTTTCGGGGTCCCGTACGCGGCTAGGCTCCCAAAAGGCCTCACACATGTGGTATCCCCATACTCAGGAGAAGCAACAGAATGTATTTTGGGGTGTAATTTCACATATTCCCATGGCATGTTTGAGCAATATATCATTTAGTGACAACTTTGTGCAAAAAAAAAAAAATTGTCTATTTACTGCAACTTGTGTCACAATATAAAATATTCCATGGACTCAACATGCCTCTCAGCAAATAGCTTGGGGTGTCTACTTTCCAAAATGGGGTCATTTGGGGGAGTTTTGAACTGTCCTGGGATTTTATGCACAACATTTAGAAGCTTATGTCACACATCACCCACTCTTCTAACCACTTGAAGACAAAGCCCTTTCTGACACTTTTTGTTTACATGAAAAAAAAAAAAATTTTTTGCAAGAAAATTACTTTGGACCCCCAAACATTATATATTTTTTTTAAAGCAAATGCCCTACAGATTAAAATGGTGGGTGTTTTATTTAATTTTTTTACACAGTATTTGCGCAGCGATTTTTCAAACACTTTTTTTGGGAAAAAACACACTTTTTTCAATTTTAATGCACTAAAACACACTATGTTGCCCAAATGTTTGATGAAATAAAAAAGATGATCTTAGGCCGAGTACATGGATACCAAACATGACATGCTTTAAAATTGAGCAGTGGTGACAAACTAAATACATTTCTAAAAGCCTTTAAAAGCGTTTATTGATTACCACTTTAGATTTACAGAGGAGGTCTACTGCTAAAATGACTGCCCTCGATCTGACCTTCATGGTGATACCTCACATGCATGGTGCAATTGCTGTTTACATTTGACGCCAGACCGACGCTTGCGTTCGCCTTTGCGCGAGAGCTGGGGGGGACAGGGGTGCTTTTTTTTTTTTAATCATTTTTATTGTTATCTTAGGGAATGTAAATATCCCCTATGATAGCAGTAGGTAGTGACAGGTACTCTTTTTTGAAAACATTGGGGTCTATTAGACCCTAGATCTCTCCTCTGCCCTCAAAGCATCTGACCACACCAAGATCGCTGTGATAAAATGCTTTCCCAATTTCCCAATGGCGCTGTTTACATCCGGCAAAATCTAAGTCATGAAATGCTCATAACTTCCAGGTTTCTTAGGCCATAGAGATGTTTGGAGTCATTCTGGTCTCTGATCAGCTCTATGGTCAGCTGGTTAAATCACCGGCTGCATTCTCAGGTTCCCTGTTGGGACAGGAGAGCCAGAGAAAAACATGGAACACGGTGTGGGGGGGCGGGGGCATTCCCTCCCACTGCTTGTAAAAGCAGTCTAGAGGCTAATTAGCCGCTAGGATTGCTTTTACATGAAAGCCGACCGCTGGCTGGTAAGAATGATACCAAGATGATACCTAAACCTGCAGGCATCATTCTGGTATAACCACTCAAAGTCCAGCAACATACCAGTACGTTGCTGGTCCTTGTTGAGCATATATTGTAAACTTTTTTTTCATGCAGCCTGTGGGCTGAACGAAAAAAAGATATTGATCAGTGGGTATGCCCGCCATTAGAATATCTCCCTTCATCCACCCACTTCTAATGATGGGCATACATGCACCGTTTATATATGCCGAAGCATGGGGGCATCCTCCCGCAAAAGGTAGGAGCAAATCGCTCCTCCACCCACTGCTGCCCCCACGCTTCGGCATATATGCTGAAGTATGTAACTGTGGTGGTGAAATCACCTCCGACAGCGCTGGAGTCACGGCTTTATGTATCGTGGGAGCAAACGCTGTTGCTGTCGAGATAAATAAATCCACTCTGCAGCTGAATGGCGTACCTGAAAACAAAAAAAATGGTTAACAATAAAACACAGCAGTAAAGTATTAAAAAATTGCATACCTATAAAGCAAACACGATAAAAACATAATAACAATAAAACAATGCAGAATAGAATACAGTAAAAAAGAGCAGAACAATAGAGAGAGAATAGAGAGAGAACAATAAAACGACAACTATTTTTTTTTTTTTTTTATTTTATATATTTTTTTGTGTTTTTTTATTATTTTACTTTTTTTTTTTTTAACGCTTTTTTTTGTAACTTTAACTTTTGTAACTGGTACCAGGTTTGGGTCTCTCAAAATGCGATGGCATCTTGGGAGACCCTGTGAAAGTGTGTCCTAGTCTGTGCAGTGCTGTACCCTATGCTAATACTCAACTAGTGTATGGTAGTGTTCAAAACATTCACCAATGCAAAGACCAGGATTGTCAGGACAGGAGGGACAATACTACCGGGTGTCACGCCTATATGCGCGCTTGCTGCAGACACAACATCTTTTTGGGGGAGCTCGTTGGGTAAGGATACTCGGGAGGAAAATGCCTCTCATGCAGCCAGCTTACTGCATTTGGTTGGGAAAGGTTAGGTGGAGCACCATCTGGAAACAGAAGGGCTCTGACGATCTCTTCCTGGAATTTAGGGAAGGATCCAGTCTGTCCTGAAGCTCTGTATAGCACATAAGCGTTCAGCAAAGCCAATTGAAATAAATAAACAGACACCGAAACTCACTCTTTTTGGTTATGCCCATGAGGAGGCAAAGGTCCAGAAAGATCTTAAATTCGGAAACCGTAATTGTTTTCCAATCTCTGGCAAGGGAGGACTGGGGAATAGTGGCGATGTGTTGACCAGTGTACAAATTGTTTTGGTCCACAATAGATCTAAAGAGATCTTCTGTGAAAAACAGCGAATAAAAATCCACTGACGTAAAATCAACTGTTTCCACCTGAATGCCGGGTTGGTCAGTGAATGGGGGAAGTACGGGTGCTGCGGAAGTGGTGGGTTCCCAATTCGGATTTGCGAATGCAGCAGAAAGGGCACTATGGGCACGACGGGCCTGTGTTCGTCTTCTTGGTGGCAGCGGGACACTACTTGTGCTTGCCACCTCACTAGCTTGAACTGCACTTATGGGACTCGCCACGTCACCAAGTGTTACTGCAGTGCTGGATGTACGACCAAGGTGTACTAGGCCGCTGGTGCTTGCCAGTTTACCAGAAGAAATAGCGGCGCTAGTACTTCTCTGCTCCATATGAGGGACCTGCGGTTCTTGCACATCAAGGACAGAAGAAGAAGTTCAGGGTCTGGTAGGCCTGACCTTGGCAGGGACCACAACTCAGTCATCAGAGCTATCTGTCATGGAGCCGCTGTCCTCTGCAGGATCGTATTCTGAGCCTGAATCTGACAGATGATTGACTTCCTCTTCACTATCTGCCATGCTCAGAAACGTGTAGGCCTCTTCACTAGTGTACCTTCGATTTGCCATTTTGGGCTCTAAATTTAGTGGTACACTAGTGAGACTCACAGGCAAAAAAGCTCCTGACTGTTAGCGACTGTATCAAAACGCTACCAACAAAAACTGTTAGCGATCGCAGGGATCAGGCCTGACTCTGCGAACGCTGCAGTTATGTGTGTTTAGTGTTTTGTAGGTGACAGTGATCGATCGATACTGCACTTGGGTGGGCTGTTCTGGGCCGGGTCAAGAGGCAAAATGCAGGTGCTAAGAGGTATCTGGGCTGATCCCGCTAACACTGCGTTTTTGCGAACCCTAAACTGCTGGGGACGCTTGTATAGATCTGATCGGATCAGATATTGATCCGTTCAGATACTATACCACTAAGGGAGGTGTATGCTGCGTGCGTGGGTGTTAGTGGTACTGGCACTAACCTGACGCTGCCTGGGGCGACGCAGACCCTATCTGACCCTAAAACTTAACTTATATCACCGCCGTGCGATTAGGGAGTTAAACCTTTATAAGGTAATAAACGGGCGGTGCCCTGAAACTATAATAAACAAACTAACTAACCAGCATCACCCGTAACAGTTATACAGCGATCACTGGTGAAAGGGTTAACTAGGGGGCAATCAGGGGGTTAAAACCTTTATTAGGTAGTATATGGGGGTCCCTGTCGCTATAAAACGCTGACGGCGAACCTATATACTTACCTCCCTAACTAGCGTCACCTGTGACAATAATACAGCGATCAGAAAAACTATCGCTTAGTGACACTGGTGACGGGGGGTGATCAAGGGGTTAAAACTTTATTAGGGGGGGTTAGGGGGGTACCCTAGACCCTAAAGGGGGCTAACCCTAACTGCCCTACCACTTATAACTGTCACAAACTGACACCAATGCAAAAAAAAAATACTGCTATTGGTGTCATTGTGACAGGGGGTATAGGGGGGTGATCGGGGGGTGATGGGGGGTGAAAAGTGTGCCTGCGTGTTCTACTGTAAGTATAGTGTTGGTGCAACTCACATTGATGTCTTCTCTGCTCGGCGCCAGAACGAAAAGACCGGCTCGATGAGAGATGACATCACTTCCTCTGCCGCTGTTTACATTACAGCATAAGAGGAAGATTTTCATTCGTGGGGAGCGATCGCGAGGGGGTGGCCACGAATCAGTGGCCTCCCCCTCAGCCTGTATCGCTCCCCTAACGAAGCCGACTGCCTAGCGGCGATGCACGCCCCCCCCACCCCCAGGAGGCAGATCACGTACCAGGTACGTGATTTTGCCTGCCCATGCCATTCAGCCGCAGTATATCTGCGTTAGGCAGTCGGCAAGTGGTTAAGATAGCAAATGACAGCATTCCAGTCCTTTTATCTTGGCATCAAAACCTTTCTGCTTAGGATTCCAATAGTTGCTGCAATGTCCGGCCTTGTAGCAGTGGTAAGGTACAGGAATTTTCCTATTGCTTTCCTGTATTGAGTATTAATAGGTAATGGGTTATCTTGACAATTCATCTCCTTTAGGTAGTTGATTTCCATGGGAGACTTTACTGGTTTGGCGTCTTCCATTCCAAATGTTTCACTTATTTTTTGTATTTTGTGCATTTGGTTCAGAAGAAAGCTGCCATCTTCCTCTCTCTCGATCTGGATGCCAAGGTAATTCTTTATGTTGCCATGGTCTTTGGTGTCGAAGTGCTAATGTAGTTTTTCCGGTATTTCTACTTCATCCCCTTTTTGCTCAAAGCAAATCAGGATATCATCCACATAAATAAGCATATAGACCCATATATTTGCCAATTTCTTTGTGTATAAGCAGGGGTATGCTTTACTCCTTAGAAAGTTTTGATGTTTAAGCACTTCATTTATTTTTATATTCCACGCTCTAGCTGCTTGCTTTAGACCATATATACTCCTGCGAAGTTTGCATACTAGGTCTGACCTTCTTGTGTCTGCCCTTCAGTACTGGTTGAGTCTGCACTCACTTCAATTTATTGTTCGGAAGTTACAGAGATGGGCTGGTCAATGTCAGTTTTCTCTTCTATTCTTGCTTCTACTGTTGTCATTACATTGTCTCTTAAATTTTCAACAAAAGTTATGCTGTTGCTAATGGTAACCTTGTTTGTTTTGGGATTTAGGATTCTGTAGCCCTTGACATTATCACTGTATCCAACGAAGATCCCTTCAAACATGGGCGTCCGCAGGTAGGGGCAAGGGGGTTCAATTGCCCCCCCCCTGGAATCAGATCTAATCAGAATCGAAGATTGGCGGCCCCATTTTCCACAGGAAGGAGGCTACAGCTCGATCAAGAGAGAGATTGAGAGACTGCAGTCTGGAAAAAAGCTGAGGGAGTGAGTGCTACAGGACAAAGAAAGAGGCGTGTGCTGGGCAGAAGCCAGAAAGAGAGCCACGCTGCCCAGTGTCACCAGAGAGAGAGCCACGCTACCCATCGCCACCACAGAGAGCCATGCTACCCAGTGTCACCAGAGAGAGCCACGCTATCCAGCGCCAGAGAGACAGCCACGCTACCCAGCGCCAGAGAGACAGCCACGCTACCTAGCGCCACCAGGGAGAGCCACGCTGCCCAGTGCCCCTAGAGAGAGACAGACTGAGCCACTGCCAGAATACAGACATGCTACACTACTGACCAGAATCGCCCCCCCGTGGAACCCAGAGTGAGTGATTGTCCTGCCTGGAGGGATCACTGCTGTAGTTTCGCTGGGTCTGGTAAGAGGGCCTGTCGGCCATTATCCATTACTTATCCTAGAGCCTGCTGTCTCTGACCATGACAATGTGATAATGCCATTGTCGAAAAGGGGCGGCGCATGGGTGACCCTAAAATGATGCCCCCCTCTGAAAAAAGTTCTGCGGACTCCCATGCCTTCAAACACTCTGTTTTGGAGTTTGGTGCGTTTTTATTCAGGTATGTAGATGAATGCTTTCATCCAAAAACTCTTAGGTGTTTTACACTTGGCTTCTCATTGTGCCATAGTTCATATGGTGTTTTCTCCACTGTTCTGGAAAGAAGTTACATAGTTACATAGTTAAATAAATAATAGGTGGTAGGACCTCTGCGCTACTAAATAAACGTGCTAAAAAATCAAATGTGTGCAAAATCATGAAAGTGATGCTGCAAAATCAATAGTGCTTACTGTATCACCATAAAGTATATGTTGTAGGTAGGATTTCGCGCAAACACATAAATGAATAATAATTAGTAAGTGTTAACTGATATGTCACGTGAATTGTGTACAACCATTAAAAATAATAAAAAGTGTCCAATGGTGATGAAATAATATAATAGGTGATGACCTCTAGCTTCCAGTCAGACAATGAAGTGTTCAATCAGCTGTGTGATAGACTTACACAAATACACAATGGTCAAATAAACTCCTTCCCTCTATATCAGGTCTCCCATTGCCCTTACCTTAAAGGGCTTAAGATAAAGCCTTAGTATGGATGTAGGGTGATGGTCTAGAAGTAGTTTGGTGGTGTCCACTGGTTGTTGGTTCCTGGTAAGTGAATGCTTTGGCCGCTTCTTGTTAGGGGCGATTCTGGATCCTAGGCTCCAGGTCAACCAAGCAAGACAAAAGAACAAGGGGGCTCCCAATGGTGTAGTTCGTTTTTTGTGTGGGATGAAGTCACAAGGTCATGTGAGGCAACGCGTAGGATCCCGCTAGCCATCACACACAACACTAGACGCTGCTTTAACCCAGAAGTGTTGTTAGTGTGAACCGGAAGTTTTGCACCAGGTGACGCCGCCATCTTTTCTTGTCACCGCCCCACACTGTATCCACAGTGTGGATGTTTTTATTTACTGCTTGGAAATTCTTTTCTTTTGATTAAATAAATTTTTAAAAAACGAACTACACCATTGGGAGCCCCCTTGTTCTTTTGTCTTGCTTGGTTGACCTGGAGCCTAGGATCCAGAATCGCCCCTAACAAGAAGCGGCCAAAGCATCCACTTACCAGGAACCAACAACCAGTGTACACCACCAAACTACTTCTAGACCATCACTCTACATCCATACTAAGGCTTTATCTTAAGCCCTTTAAGGTAAGGGCAATGACCTGATATAGAGGGAAGGAGTTTATTTGACCATTGTGTATTTGTGGAAGTCTATCACACAGCTGATTGAACACTTCATTGTCTGACTGGAAGCTAGAGGCCATCACCTATTATATTATTTCATCACTATTGGACACGTTTTATTGTTTTTAATGGTTGTACACAATTCACGTGACATATCAGTTAACACTTACTAATTATTATTCATTTATGTGTTTGCGCGAAATCCTACCTACAACATATACATAGTTACATAGTTACATAGTAGGTGAGGTTGAAAAAAGACACAAGTCCATCAAGTCAAACTATGTGTGTGATTATGTGTCAGTATTACATTATATATCCCTGTATGTTGCGGTCATTCAGGTGATTATCTAATAGTTTCTTGAAGCTATCAATGCTCCCCGCTGAGACCACCGCCTGTGGAAGGGAATTCCACATCCTTCCGCTCTTACAGTAAAGAACCCTCTACGTAGTTTAAGGTTAAACCTCTTTTCTTCTAATTGTAATGAGTGGCCACAAGTCTTATTAAACTCTCTTCTGCGAAAAAGTTTTATCCCTATTGTGGGGTCACCAGTACAGTATTCGTAAATTGAAATCATATCCCCTCTCAAGCGTCTCTTCTCCAGAGAGAATAAGTTGCAACCTTTCCTTATAACTAAGATCCTCCAGACCCTTTATTAGCTTTGTTGCCCTTCTTTGTACTCGCTCAATTTCCAGTACATCCTTTCTGAGGACTGGTGCCCAGAACTGGACAGCATACTCCAGGTGCGGCCGGACCAGAGCCTTGTAGAGTGGGAGAATTTTCGTTTTATATCTTGCGTTGATCCCCCTTTTAATGCATGCCAATATTCTGTTTGCTTTATTAGCAGCAGCCTGGCATTGCATGCCATTGCTGAGCCTATTATCTACTAGGACCCCCAGGTCCTTTTCCATCCTAGATTCCCCCAGAGGTTCTCCCCCCAGTGTATAGATTGCATTCATATTTTTGCCACCCAAATGCATTATTTTACATTTTTCTACATTGAACCTCATTTGCCATGTAGTCGCCCACCCCATTAATTTGTTCAGGTCTTTTTGCAAGGTTTCCACATCCTGCGGAGAAGTTATTGCCCTGCTTAGCTTAGTATCGTCTGCAAATACAGAGATTGAACTGTTTATCCCATCCTCCAGGTCGTTTATAAACAAATTAAATAGGATTGGTCCCAGCACAGAACCCTGGGGAACCCCACTACCCACCCTTAACCATTCTGAGTACTCCCCATTTATCACCACCCTCTGAACTCGCCCTTGTAGCCAGTTTTCAATCCATGTACTCACCCTATGGTCCATGCCAACCGACCTTATTTTGTACCGTAAACGTTTATGGGGAACTGTGTCAAATGCTTTTGCAAAATCCAGATACACCACGTCTACGGGCCTTCCTTTATCTAGATGGCAACTCACCTCCTCATAGAAGGTTAATAGATTGGTTTGGCAAGAATGATTCTTCATGAATCCATGCTGATTACTGCTAATGATATTGTTCTTATTACTAAAATCTTGTATATAGTCCCTTATCATCCCCTCCAAGAGTTTACATACTATTGATGTTAGGCTAACTGGTCTGTAATTCCCAGGGATGTATTTTGGGCCCTTTTTAAATATTGGTGCTACATTGGCTTTTCTCCAATCAGCTGGTACCATTCCAGTCAATAGACTGTCTGTAAAAATTAGGAACAACGGTCTGGCAATCACTTGATTGAGTTCCCTAAGTACCCTCGGATGCAAGCCATCTGGTCCCGGTGATTTATTAATGTTAAGTTCCTCAAGTCTAATTTTAATTCTGTCCTCTGTTAACCATGGAGGTGCTTCCTGTGTTGTGTCATGAGGATAAACACTGCAGTTTTGGTTACTGAAGCCCCCCGATTCACTCGTGAAGACTGAGGAGAAGAATAAATTCAATACCTTCGCCATCTCCCCATCCTTTGTAACCAGATGTCCTTCCTCATTCTTTATGGGGCCAATATGGTCTGTCCTCCCTTTTTTACTTTTTACATACTTAAAGAATTTCTTGGGATTTTTTTTTGCTCTCCTCCGCTATGTGTCTTTCATGTTCTATCTTAGCCGTCCTAATTACACCCTTATATTTCTTGTTGCATTCTTTATAAAGTCTGAATGCTGAGGATGATCCCTCAACCTCATATTTTTTGAAGGCCTTCTCCTTTGCTTTTATATGCATTTTTACATCGGAGTTAAGCCATCCAGGATTTTTGTTCGCTCTTTTAAATTTATTACCCAATGGGATACATTGGCTAATGCCCTTATTTAATATGCTCTTAAAGCAAACCCATCTCTCCTCCGTATTCTTTGTTCCTAATATTTTATCCCAATTTATGCCTTTTAGCAAGGTTTGTAGTTTAGGAAAGTTGGCTTTTTTGAAATTCAGTGTCTTTGTGTTCCCTTCATGTTTCCTATTTGTGTGATTTATACTGAAACTAATTGACCTGTGATCGCTGTTACCTAAATTGCCCCGTATTTCCACATCCGTGATCAGGTCTGTATTGTTGGTAATCAGTAGATCCAGTAATGTTTTATTTCTAGTTGGTGCGTCTACCATCTGACCCATAAAATTGTCCTGCAAGACATTAAGGAACTGGCGAGCCTTAAATGAATGCGTGGTTCCCTCCGCCCAGTCTATGTCTGGATAATTAAAATCCCCCATTATTATAACACTTCCCATCCTTGCTGCTAATCCAATTTGTGATAGGAGATTCGTCTCCACTTCCTCCCTCAGGTTAGGGGGCCTATAGCATACTCCCAGTATTATTTTCCCTTTAGCTTCATCCCTTTGGAGCTCTACCCATAAGGATTCCATCTCCTCTCTAGCTCCCTCAGTGATGTCATCTCTCACATTCGCTTGTACATTATTCTTGATATATAGGCATACCCCTCCCCCTTTTTTACCCTCTCTATCCTTGCGGTATAGGGTATACCCTTGAATGTTTGCCAGCCAATCATGAGAGCAAGTCTGTTCTGCAAATATGTAGCTGTCATAGCTGCCTCACCCCAGTATTTTTGTGGTAGTCCAGAGTCTGTCAGCATACATCTGATCATTTCAGTCAGTATTCTATTCTTTCTTTCAGCTACTCCATTTTGTTCTGGTGTATACGGGACTGTCTTTTGATGTTCTATTCCATTCTATTTTAAGTACTCTTGTATATTACCTCCTGTGAATTCACCTCCATTATCACTCCAAAGTATGAGAGGCTTCCTCTGAAACTTGTTACTCATCTTTAATTATATAGTCTTTTAATTTGTCAAAAACTTCACTCTTGTGGTGCAATAGGTAGGTGACTGTGTATCTTGTATAGTCGCCTATGAGAAAGTCACTATGTACCTGTTGCCTCCAGGTGTAGGTGGGTTTAGGGGACCACACACGTCACTGTGAACTAAGTCAAGTGGTCTTGAAGCTCTCTTCTGACTGACTTTGGGAAGTGTTGCTCTTGTAGCTTTGGATCTAATGCAACATTCACACTTAACAGTAAGTGGACAAGGGGATACTGTTAGATCCCTTGTCAGATTCCTCCTCTGTAGTTCCTGTATGCATTCTGGGTGTCTGTGACCTAGACGTCTGTGCCATATATGTATTAGACATGTGCATTTCATTTCATTCTGAATCGAAATTCGGACAAATTTTCATTATTCAGAAATTCGTATGCATCTGAATTTCCGAATTACAAAAGTAAAGAATTTAAACGAATCCGAAAAAAAACGAACAAATTTGAAAACAAATTTGAATCGAATTCAAAAACAATTTTTGAAAACAAATTTGAATCGAATTAGAAAAAAATAGAAAACAATTTTCTAATAAAATATTTTAAAGCAATAGAATATTTGTAAATAAAGCAATAGAATATATCTATCTATCTATATATATATATATATATATATATATATATATATATATATATATATATATAAATAATATTTAATCTTACATATCTGTACACCCAAACAATCCCTTTTACAGATATACAAGAAGAAATAAGAGGCTCTCTCACCCTCTCAGTGCAAAAAATATTAAATAACACACAATAAAAGTGACCTTAAAATCTACTGCGTGTCACAGAATATGCTCTGCTATAAACATAAATATGTGAACCCAATGATATCCACAGTAAATAATACACCAAATATGTACATATATGTCCAGATAATTTCACCAAGTGTTCAACGTGAAAAATGTCATTGGTGTAATACAGTAATCCATATATAATGTGAACAAAAAATCAGTCCAAAATAGTGTGACAAAAAATGTGATAAAAATAGTAATAAAAAAAACTGTGACAAAAAAAAAAACTCAATAAGAAACTGGAATCTTGATAAGTAATTGATCTCCGTGTGTCTTCCACCTCACCACCGTGATACGTGAATCCACTCCCAACAGAAACACACTCACCGATTCCTATTGCCAGCACTCTCATGCACGGCAAAAATCTCTTGTTTACCACACTCCAGGGTAATCAGATAAATACGATATCCCACAGTGTATGATAGAATCGGTCCACATAAAAAATAATGAAAATGCTCCAATAGTGTAACTCAGCACAGCAAGTTTATTAAAACCACTACAATGCTTTAGAAAATCACTCACATTTCAAAAGATTCAAATCAGCAGACAATAAAGTGCAGCACACAGCAACTTTAGAACTCTGTAGATGGGCAAATAACACTAGTGGTCACGGCGGACCCGAGGTGTATCAATGCTTAGATATCCGATCTCACCCCTTCCTCGATGGTTAACCGTGTAATCCAATCCCCCTTCCTACGGTGCGGCTTTTAGCGTTATTTGCCACACATCACAGCCATGCCCCCAACATGTTTCGTCATAGATTAGACTTAATCATGGGATTGGCTGTATGGGATGCCACTCATCCCTTATATCTCCTCCCAACCAGCACCTGATAGGCGGATTGATCCGCATGCGCACACCTCATGTCCCAGCTCTAGTATTTCTCCACTATTCAGAGACTACGGCGCGCTGCTAATCAGAGATAAGGGCATTCCTAATATTGATTTGGACTGATTCCGACATACCTCTCTAATGGTTGGCTTGCGCTCAGTTGTACATATATCTCAGTGAACTAGTTCAAGCGCAGTTTTGTCATACCTGCACTTGTGAAGTACTCACATTCATAAAAACGAACAAAACCCTTCCTCATTAAAACGTGCAGCTACATATGACATATCCATCAGATAATTTCTACATTATTACATATGATATGACCATCAAACAGTTCCTGCATTAATTCACATATTGACACATGAGATCGGATCACGGACCGCTCCAAAGTCATGCTTCCAAAATGTGAATGCTTTAAAATTAACATAAATAATATAAAATTTAATCTAAAATAATTTATTTAAAAATTAATCAGTAAAATCTCGGTAAACTACTTGATAAGTTTATACATGGCAATAATCTCTCTTATTAAATGTTAACTCCATTCTTTACGTATTAAGAATTATTGATAATAATTATCACTAAAAATTACATAATTATGTATGGGATTTTTCTTCTCTCTGTAAAGGAACCCACTAACTAAACTTCCAAGGGAGAGTGTCACCATCCCTATTCAATATCTCTTAACCTTCTATCCTCCCACTTGTTTAAGGTATCCCAATGATAATAAAACACATTATCTCCCCCATTGTTTAGGGCTAGTTTCAGTCTCAGGTATACCTATATATTATACCCATAGTTACCCATGGTACAATATTCTAGTGGCATATACGACCTACACCTAGGGATTTCACTCCTCTAAGATAGAGGATCACCTCAAATAATGTTCAAGTTCCTGTATGAACATATACGTCCATTGCAATAACAGTTTCTTAACCACTCAGACAATAGTGATGATCCCACTACCTACAACTTAAAAATTATTTATAAAGCAATTTAAATCCAACTCTATGTTTAACCCCCTAGGGATTAAACTTTTCAATAAAAAGATCCAGCGAGTTTCCCTCTGGAAAAGATCTCTAACTCTATTGGATCCTCTCCATGAAGGATGGACAACATCAATTCCGCAAAATTGTAATAGGGAGGGATCTTTCTGATGTTTTTCTTTAAAATGCAAGGAGACGCTGTGGTACTTATAACCGTTTTTTATATTGGTTAGGTGTTCTGAGATTCTGTTCCTCAAGAGTCTCTTGGTCCTCCCCACATAAAGTAGGCCACACGGGCACCACATCAAATATACGACATGGGAGGAGTTACAAGAGCTAAATTTCTTGATTACAAAGGATTCTCCTTCTCTATTGGTCAAACTTGTCACCCCTCTGTGACACACTTTCACAGTCCTGCAGCAGATACATCTCCTGCAGCTGTAAAAGCTCTTAAAGTCAAGTCTCAGGTCATTCTGCCCTGGTGGGTCAAGAATATTCTTGACCACATGGTCACTGAAACTCGGAGCCTTCCTATAAATAAATTTCGGTTGGTTCGGCAGTATTTCTCCTAAGTGCCTATCCTTGCATAAGATGGGCCAGTGCTTCCTAAATATGCTTTCAATATCTTTATATTGACAATGATATCCTGAGATGAACCCCAGCTGATGTTGGTTATCATTTGATTGAACAGTATTTCCCTTCTTAAAGCACTGTTCCCTCGGTACTTGTGCCACTTCCTGGATGATCTTATTCAGTTCATCAATATCATATCCTTTTTGCATAAATTTGTTTTTTAGGATCCCAGCCTGCTCATAAAAATCATCTATTTGTGTACAATTCCGACGTACTTGTAACATTTGCCCCTTCGGCATGTTTTTTATCCACGCTGGGTGGTGACCACTTCTTATTGACAAATAACTATTACGATCTGTCGGTTTAAAGAAAAATTTTGTTTTTAATGTATCCAAACATCAATCTATTGTTACATCCAATAAATTGACCGTGTTGCTACTAATCTGATACTCCAATCTAATATTATTGGGATTATTGTTAAGTTCCTGTAAAAATTCAATCACAGATTCTTCTGTGCCCTCCCAAATAAATAGGAGGTCATCAATAAATCTCCGATAAAATAAAAGTTGGGGCCTCCTTTGACTGAACACTTTCCTGTCCTCCCATTCAGCCATAAACAGGTTAGCGAGGCTGGGAGCATATTTAGCCCCCATCGCCACGCCAACCTGCTGGAAGTAAAATTGTCCATCACACCAAAAATAATTATGGGACATGCAAAATTCCAATACATGTCCCAAAAAACATTTCTGCGTAACAGGAATATCATCCCTTTTACTTAACGCCCAATTAAGGGCCAGAGATGCATCCTCATGCTGTATGATGGTATATAAGGAGGCTACATCTGCCGTTACCAAATATACCATAGACGAAGTCTCCAACTTAACATCCTTCAATAAGGTTAATAGATCTCCCGTGTCTTTCAGATATGCTCTAGTGACCTTAACACTCGGCTGGAGGAATTTGTCCAAGTACTCCCCCAAAGTAACTGTGACAGACCCAATACCATTGACGATAGGGCGAGGTGGCGGACACTGCGTGTTCTTGTGTATTTTTGGCAGAGTGTAGATAACTCGGATTCTGCAAGAACTTGGAATAAGGTATCTTTTTTCTTTTAAATTTAAAGCATCCATTCTATAACCCCATTCCACCAGGGCTGACAACTGAGTTCTGTACGCCTCTGTAGGATCAGAGGACAGCCTTTTATAGGTGGATCTATCCAAGTTCCAAGAGCTGGTTGAAATAAAATGACGTGTCCAATAATATCACCCCTCCACCTTTATCAGCAGGTCTTATTATTAGGTCCTTCTTCTCTTCCAAAGACCTAATCCCTTCTCTGATATAATAAGGGTTGACCCCCTTACGAGGAGTAAGTTTTTAATGTCATTTAATACCAACCTTTTAAACACTTCTAAAAATGGTTACTCGGGTTTTGGGGGTTAAAGATGGATTTATTTTTTAATCCAGTGTCCAATTTACTGGCTGGTACCATAGCCTTAACAGTGACTTCCACTGGGTGGCTCAAAAAATACTTTTTAATATTCATAGATCTGATAAATTTATGTGTGTCTATGTAGACATCAAATTTATTTATCTCTTTTTTTGGGGCACATTTTAAACCTAGGTTCAGTATGTTGAGCTCTTTATGATTGAGCTCTGCACTGCTAAGGTTGCTTTCTTGGGTTGTTTGGATCTTCCTGCCCTGCATCCCCTTCTTCTCTTCGTAGGGGCATATTTTCTCTGTTGTAACCTTGGGATGGTGTGGATCTCCCTCCCCCTCTCTCATGAGTCCCCCTGGGATTCCTTCTCGGTGTTCCCCTTCCCCTCCCCCGTTGCCCTAAAAAAGGAGCATTGTAAGGTGTATAGCTAGATTGCTCATTATTTTCTAATGATGCAAATCTATTATACAGTGGGACATCACTGTTACCCTCATAGTATTGATACAATGGGGGATATTGTTGCCACTGCCTATAATCTTGTGGGGCATTATAGCCATGTGATGTCTCTCCCCTATAGTTCCTAGGGGATGGGTAATCTTTATGGAAAGGTGGTGGATATCCCCCTCTCCCACGTGATATAGGTCTGGGGGACTGATAGTAACTCCTTCCATAATGATCGTCTACTACATCTCGTCCTCTATCGTTTAACCTAGGGTCAATCACCCCTTGTACAGCTTTTCCTTTATTCCCTGTTTTTTTGTTGTTAATAACAGGTTTCGATAGGGGGTTATTGGCATCACCTGCCACATTAGTATTGGTGGCTGGGTCCCCAGTGGTATTGACAGTAGTTGTTTGCCATGCATAAATTTTATTAATTTTAAAGTCATTCGAATCCCTATTGAATTTTTTAACCTTCTTTTTCTGTGTCTCTCGATCATTTTTTTCAAATATTTTTTTATTATTCTGTTCTATTGTTTTTCTATGCTTTTCTTTTCTATTATTTTCTATTTTATAAGTCTTTTCTATTCAAATTCAAATTCATTCTATACGAAATTCGAACTTCGGAACATGGCTTCTGAAGTTCGAATTTCGTATAGAATTAATTCGAACTCGAATAGAAAAGATTAGAATTGAAAATAATAGAAAATAATAGACTAGAAAAACAATAGAACAGAATAAAATATAATATATATATATATAATATTTTTTTCTATTCTGTTCCATTGTTTTTCTATGCTATTCTTTTCTATTCTATTCTAAACTTTTCTATACGAATTTGAATTCATTCTATGTGAAATTTGAATTTCGGAAGATGGCTTCTGAAATTCGAATTTTGTATAGAATGAATTTGAATTTGAATAGAAAAGATTAGAATAGAAAATAATAGAAAAGAATAGACTAGAAAAACAATAGAACAGAACAGAATATAATATAATATATATTTTTTATTCTATTCTGTTCTATTGTTTTTCTAGTCTATTCTTTGCTACACTATTCTAATGTTTTCTGTTCAAATTCGAATTCATTTTGTACAAAATTCAAATTTCGGAAGATGTTTTTTATATATATATATATATATATATATATATATATATATAAAATATTTTTTCTATGCTGGTCTATTGTTTTTCTATGCTATTATTCTCTATTATTTTCTATTTTATTCTAATCTTTTCTATTTGAATGCAACTTCATTCCATACGAAATTCAAATTTCAGAAAATGGTTATATAGAAATAGAATAGAAATAGAATGAAATTGAATTCTAATAGAAAAGACTAGAATAGAAAAAAATATAATATATATATTGGAATATATATATATAAAACCATCTTCCGAAATAGAAATTTGGCACAGAATGAATTCGAATTTGAATAGAAAAGATTAGAATAGAAAATAATAGACAAGAATAGCATAGAAAAACGATAGAGAACAAAACAGAAAAAAATATAATATATTCTATTCTAATCTTTTCTATTCGGATTCGAATTCATTCTGTACCAAATTCCAATTTTGGAAGATGGATGGTTTTATATATAATATGTTTTTCTATTCTGTTCTATTGTTTTTTCTATTCTAGTCTTTTCTATTAGAATTCGATTTCATTCTATTTCTATATAACCATTTTCCGAAATTCGAATTTCGTATAGAATGAATTTGCATTCAAATAGAAAAGATTAGAATAAAATAGAAAATAATAGAAAAGAATAGCACAGAAAAACAATAGACCAGCATAGAAAAAATATTATAGAATATTATTTTTCTATTAGAATTTTCTATTATTATAGAAAAGACTAGAATAGAAAAAACAATAGAACAGAATAGAAAAGAATACAGAATGAATTTGAATTCAAACAGAAAAGATTAGAATAGAATATATTATATTTTTTTCTATTCTGTTCTATTGTTTTTTCTATTCTATTCTTTTCTATTCAATTCTAATCTTTTCTATTCAAATTCACTTTCATTCTGTACGAATTTCGAATTTTGCAAAATGGTTATATATAGTTTACTTTTTCAAATTCAGTCAAATTTTTTCAAATACGGTAGAATATTTTCGAATTTGATAGTTTTTTTCGAATGCGGTCAAATTTTTTCGAATACGGGCGAATTTCTTCTAATTCAAATACGAAACTAAATGAATCACGAAAATGAATGCAACAAATTTAACTAAACGAATTTAGTTAAAAAGTGAATCGAAACGAAAGAAACTAAACAATTTTTTTCATCCTGCACATGTCTAATATGTATACTGTCATTGTGCTTGTGTGTACATAGTCTCACCTTTTCCTTCACTGTGTCGAGGTGATATAGATGATCATCCAGCTTGGCACTTGCTATTGTCTGTTTGCCATTTAGAATAGAACATTTGTCACCTTGGAATTTTACAGTGAGTCCTGTGGCTGTTAGACGCTTCACAGATAAGAGTCCTCCTTCTAGATTAGGAACATAAAGCACATCTTTCACTGGTATGGCTAAATTGTGTCCCGCATCATCTGGGCATATAAGGGTTCCATGCCCATATCCTTCTGCATGTATTTTGCTTCCATCTGCAAGATAAATAGTTTCTTTGTTGTTAAAGATCAAGTTCTGTGAAGAAGCTTCCATCACTCGTCATGTGACTGGTTGCCCCAGAATTAATGCACCAGCCTTGACATTTATTGTTGCCTGTCGTTTTAAATGTGGCATTCCAGTTTCCTTCCCATGGATCATTGATTATGGTTTTGACCTTTTGTTTAGCATAAGAGGGACACTGTCTTATTTGCTCTGCTTTCCATATAGTACAGTCTTTCTTTATGTGTCCCTGTTTGTAGCATCTGAAACACAATCTGGTCTCTTTTCTGTGTAACATTGCATCTGTAACTTTAAGAGCGGTTCTGGTGTCGGTTTCTGTGGAGTCATGCACTAATTCCTTTCTTCTCTGATACTAATCTATGAGCCTGGTTTTTACAAATGCTAGCGTCAGATCTGTCTCAGGTCGTGTCTCCAGTGCATTGATTAGTGCAGTATATGTATCGAGCAAACTGCATAACAACATGGCTGCAATGTGACTGTCTGTTATATTCTCCCCGATTGATCTGAGTTGTGCAATCACTTCCAGCATTGTGTTTATATGCTCCTGCATGTCCTGTTCTCTGCCAAGTCTCATTTTGTAAAGTTTCCGCAGCAGAAACAGCTTGCTGTTTAAACTGGATCTTTCATGCAGTCTTTTCAGTACGTCCAACATGCCTTTCGCTGTGTCCTCATGGCGTATATGAATGAGCTGATCATCCTCCACTAATAAGCTTATGGTGGCCCATGCCTGTCTGTTTTTCTTGTCCCAGTCCTGATTATTATCCTGCGGCCTCTCTGTGGTGATAACCTTTCACAAGTTGTCTCTGGATAATAGCATTTCCACTTTGAACTTCCATAGCTGATAATTGTCATTGTTCAGCTTGGCCACTGAGAGTTTAAGCTCTGAGTTTCCGGCCATTTTTTCCCTCCTTTTTATAGAAACAGTCTTACTTGTCTATAGGAGATGTCACTGGAAAACTTCCTTATGTCGATCTCCGCATCAGCCACACTGTCTCCCTTTCGAGGCTTTGTTCTGCCTGGGCCACACATGGTCATATGACTTTATCCAAACACCAGGCCCATAACCTGTTGCAGAGTATGATTGCTGGGTGCGGTGGAGTCAATTCAGATCAGACATTGTGGAGTATGGGGAACTGGCTTCTTTATTGGAAGATAACCACACTAATAAAAATGTCACCTCACAAGGTAAGAAGAACACAGACAGGAAAAAGAAACCAACAAGTACAACACTATGTTTAGGAAATACAACGCATCATAAAAAAAATGCATAGCGTATCATATCACTGAGCATTAGCGAAATCTAGTGTCCTGTTTTTGAACTGCAGTTTAATAGGCTAAGCTGAAAGTTGTTGTATCTCCAACAATTCTAACTGTAGGGGGGAGGGGCTACCAGTGACACATCACTGATCACCGCTCCCGATCACAGGGAGCTGGGATCAGTGACAGTGTCACTAGCAAAACGGGGAGATGCTTGTTTACATTAGCATCTCCCCGTTCTTCCTCTCCGTGAGACGATTGCGGGTAACCCCGCGGACTTCGAGTCCGCGTGACTCATGATCCTACTCACGGAGCTCGCGGTAGGCGCGCGCCGCTAGTAGCGCACACTCGATGGCACAGCGGCAAATTCAAAGGGACGTACAGGTACGTCCATTTGCGCAGCCGTGCCATTCTGTCGACGTAAATGTACAGGCGGCGGTTGGCAAGCGGTTAAAAAATAAAAAAACAGTACCACAGGCACAATATTTAAAGGAATATTTATTTTTATTTTATTTTTATTGTTTCAATTTAAGCATTAAAAAAATCACTGCTCCCAAAAAACGGCCGTTTTTAAAAAAATGTTTTGCATTGATACATGTCCCCTGGGGCAGGACCCAGGTCCCCAAACACTTTTTATGACAATAAATTGCATATAAGTCTTTAAAATTAGCACTTTTGATTATTCATGTTCGTGTCCCATAGACTTTAACAGTGTTTGTGTGTTCTGCCAAATTTTTTGCCTGTTCAGTATGTTCTGGTGCAAACCGAACCAGGGGGTGTTCGGCCCATCCCTAGTAGATACAGCCCACTAGCTTATACTGTACATGCTTCTAAAAAAATAGCTGCAGAGAATCGCATGTGTGTTTGAGCTACGGGTGCACACCCTAATGCAATAGACTGTGCATACCTATGCTAGGGTGACAATACTGCTCCGCCATAGATATTGTGAAGTGAGTGGGCTAATGCAGTCACCACACCTAAAGACTGGTAAGATGCAATATATTACATTTCTGTTATATTCCCCCCTCCTGCCCAGGCCAATTTTCAGCTTTCAGCGCAATCATGCAACACTGTACCCATATGACATTTTTTGCATTTTGTTCACACAAATAGAGCTTTCTTTTACTGGTATTTAATAGGGATGAGCCGAACACCCCCAGAACATGCGAACAGGAAAAAAGTTTGTTCGAACACGCGAACACCGTTAAAGTCTATGAGACACGAACATGAATAATCAAAAGTGCTAATTTTAAAGGCTTATATGCATGTTATTGTCATAAAAAGTGTTTGGGGACCTGGGTCCTGCCCCAGGGGACATGGATCAATGCAAAAAAAAGTTTTAAAAACGGCCGTTTTTTCAGGAGCAGTGATTTTAATAATGCTTAAAGTCAAACAATAAAAGTGTAATATCCCTTTAAATTTTGTAGCTGGGGGGTGTCTATAGTATGCCTGTAAAGGGCGCATGTTTCCTGTGTTTAGAACAGTCTGACAGCAAAATGACATTTCGAAGGAAAAAACCCATTTAAAACTACTTGCGGCTATTGCATTGCAGGTCCGACAATACACAAAGAAGTTCATTGATAAAAACGGCATTGGAATTCCCCACAGGGGAACCCCGAACCAAAATTTAAAAAAAAAATGATGTATTGGATTTTCTCTTTGAACACAAGGATCCCCCTAGGCCTCAACTTTAAATGGGACGTTTCCTATTATTATGAGTGATTAATATAATATATTGCTTGGAAACATTTATATCTCAACAATAATATTTTTACTCATTATTTTTTCATAATTTTTCCAGTCATTTTCGATATTTATTCATCATACACTCTTGTCAGATAGTGCCATGATATGGGTTGTTTCATTTGTGGACCATCGCGGTCCACACACATATATATTTAACTATATATAAGAATAAATTCATATTTTGATCAACTTATATGGTTTGGACACACTCCTTACAAATTATAATAATAATAGCATTATGGGAGCCTCGACACATTTTATTATCTTTTACTTTTCATTTTTCCTTAAACAATGGTCAGTACATACTCATGAACAACCCTCAAACATCATTTTATGGTTTCCATTCAGCTTAAAGGTGATACATACACTTCCTCACCTTTTTGTGGATATCCATATTACATTATCTTTAGATTTGAACTAAATAGTCCAGCATATTTCTATTATCTATTTATACAAATATTTTTGACATATTTACACCCAATCAAAGAGGATATATGTTTATGCTTTGGGATTATTGTTCTGCTAAGCGCAATATAGATCAGTGCATACAAACTTTTAAATGTTGCAGCTATGGGGGTCATTTACTATAACTCCAAGAAGTACTGGGCACTATGGCAAATAATAGAGCCAATTTTAGCCAAATGGAAACAAAACGACGAATTTGCGCATGAAAATCAGCGATATAAGTGGAGAACAAACGTTTGTAAATTCTAAATTGCCGCTAATTAGCGCTTCCGCGTATATACAAATGCCAATTCTTATCAAGTTGTTATATAGCAGTGTACTGTAGCCATGATCCATGTATTTGAAAGAAACATTTTTTTTATCAGAGATGTGCTCTAGTTCCTGTGCATATCTTGATTTATATTGCAATTAGTATTCCTAGTTTTTTTTCCTTCTTTTGCTAAGAAATGCAGTTCTGAATGATTATTACATAGTAATGTCTGCTATTCTGTAAAGTTACATGTATTAAACATTTAGGTTACCTATTTGTTGTATGTTGTTTTTTATTTTTTAATTTAGGTGACTATAAAGCGGTAATTATTTATATTCATTCTTTAATCATACTACACTATTATGTAGGTCTCATACTTAGCACAATGGCTTAGTAGTCTGCTCAGATGTCTCCACAGCACTCACGGTACAAGTTCAAATACCAGCCAACCTACCATCCCCCAGCTGTGTTTATTTTTTCAGTGCACAAGCGAATTAAAATGAACAAACAAAAAAATGTAATCTGCCCATTAGTTAGTGTGTGGTGTTTGGAATTTCACACCATAATAGTATTGAATACTTACATATCATTGCATGCATTTGAAGAGTTAATATAATCAGCCAAATTTAAAGTGCATTGGCTAATTGGCATTTACCTATTTTCAGCATATGCTGCTTTGGCTAATTGGCTAATAGTCATTTGCTTTTTTTTCACCAATTCAATCTTTTAGTATTTCTCTGTGGGATTTGAACCCATGAGTTCTTCAAGGTAGAAGTGCTGACTGCTAGCCCATTGGGTGTAGCACAGTCATACATAGAAAATACATAGAAAATACATTCACTAGTGTTTGGTGTTTCTTCTCCCCGAGCTGTCTCTCCTGCTGCCACCATCTTCCCCCGCTGATGTGTTCTTCAGCGCAGCCGGTTACCCACTAATAAAAAAAAAGCCGCTCTTCTTGTGGCGGTCTTCTGTGGCCATCCGATAATGTCACCCGGAGAGTCTGCTCCATGGCTATGTAAGAGACGCCACAGAGCGGGTGACAACACAGCAGAGGAAGACCACCATGGAAAAAGAGCAGCTTTTTTTTTATTAGCGGGTAACCAGCGGTGCGGAAGAAGACAGCAGATGGAGAACATGGCAGCGGCAGGAGAGACGGCTCTGGGAGAATACAGCTCGGGGAGAAGATGGAGGAGGGAGAGACAGCGTCTGGAGAAGATGGCCAAGGGAAGAAGACAGCTCAGAGCTATTTTACAATAAAGGACTTGTCAAAAACCGGCTATTGATTTTTTTTACATTTCACTGCTTTTTTTGGTTAATGGGTAGGGGTAAAATGTACCCTATACCTATTCACATAGGGGGCAGGATCTGGGAGCCGACTTTTTAAAGGGGGCTTCCAGATTCTGATAAACCCCCTGCCTGCAGACCGACAACCACCGACCAGGGTTTTCGGGAAGAGGCCCTTGTCCCCATCAACATGGGGAAAAGGTGCTTTGGGGCATGTGGCCTGGTAAGATTCAGAAGGGGAGGGTGCTCACTCGTCCCCCCCTATCCTGACCTCCAGGCTGCATGCTCGGATAAGGGTCTGGTATGGATTTTGGGGGGCCCCACATCAAATTTATTTTACAATTTGGTGTGGGGTCCCCCTTAAAGTCCATACCGAAGGGCCTGGTATGTACTGGGGGGACCCTACGACATTTTTTTCCTTGAATTTTGGAATTCCATACCATAATATTATTGAATAAGTACATACCATTGCATGCATTTGAAGAGTTAAAATATGGAATAAAGCAAGCTGATGTGCTTTGGCTAATTATGCTTCTGAGTACAATGCACACTTCTAGGAGGTAATGCTGTCAGTGGGATTTGAATTCATGGCTTGAACTTTTGGGGGCAGCAGGGTATACCGCTATGCTACAGAGCTGAGCACTTACCTACAGAGAAAATACATGTTTGATTCAATACAATAATGTTTTGCATTTCAGGCATTAATATTATAGTAACAACCATGCTCATGCCAATGTGCCGATGTGGCATTGGCTAATAGGCGTTCGCCTCTTTTCAGCATACGCTGCTGAGTACAATGCAAGCTTTCAGTAGGTGATACCATCTGTGTGATTTTCAGCCATTTGAGCACAATTATATTGAGAACATATGTTTACTAGTGTTTGATGGTGGGACTACTTTATATTCTAGGTATAAAATAGTACTCAGCACAGTGACTTAGGCACCTTTCACACTTGTGCGAACGGAAAGTTGCGAGATTTTAATGCGACTTTAAGCAATGCCTGTGTAATCTTGAGGTCTATGGACCTCAACTCGCATCAAAGTCAGACCAAAGTAGTACAGGGACTACGTTGAAGTCAGTGTTACTTGAAGTTGCACAGATATGAATGGTACACATTGAAAATCATGGGGTATGACTTGTCATACGACTCTGATGTCCAAAGTTGCACAAGTGTGACTCAGCCCGACTTTGTCAGCGATTTCAGAGACATCAGTGCACTTTCCTGCACAAATGTCTAGTGAAATCACATAGGTCCCAACTGTTCTCCTTTAAGAAGGTGTCCTATGCCTACCTACTTTTGCTAATAGGTGTCCCTTATACCCATCTCAAAAAGTTGGGAGGTAAGAAATCGCCCCCTGAAATCGCCCAAAGTAGTGCAGGAACTACTTTTGGGAATTGTTGTGGCGTCGCACCAATTTGGACAGTTCCATTGCCATCAATAGGCACCGATTTGGCCTACAATTTGACATGTCAATTCAGACCTATGTGAACATGGGTGAAGTTGCATAGATATTAGAGCTGCACGGTTCTGGCCAAAATGAGAATCACAATTTTTTTGCTTAGAATAAAAAGATCACGGTTCTCGTGACATAAAATCTTTCACATTATCCCACAAGAAATTGGGCTAACTTTTCTTTTTTTTTTTTAAATCATTAAAGTAATTTTTTCCAAAAAAAATTGCATTTGAAAGGCGCAAATACAGTGTGACAAAAAATATTGTAACAACCACCATTTTATTCTCTAGGGTCTCTACAAAAAATATATATATAATGTTGGGGGGTTTTAAGTAATTTTCTAGCAAAAAAAAAATGATTTTAACCTGAAACCAACAAATGTCAGAAAAATGTTTAGTGTTTAAGTGGTTAAACTTTCCTCACTTACACAGAATTCTATTTAAGGCTGGGTTCACACTGCTGCGGTGCGGGAACGCAGCGAATTTACTGCGGGTTCCCGCACCGCACCAACTCGCACGGCAGTTCACACTGCCATATGCGAACTGCTGGGGAGTGTCATACAATGTTATTGACACCCCCAGTTCAGCCCGCATATCGCAATGCGAACTGACAATTCGGACACTTTCGGATCGCATAGGTGTGAACACCCATGCGATCCGATTTTGGTCCGAACAAAAAAAAGGGTCCTGTGCGAGTTTGGACCGAATGCGGTGCGATATCAGCCATACTATCTGTATGGCTGATATCGCACAGCACAGACATCGCATGTGATGTGAACAGCAGTGCGCTGCGAATCACATGCGATGTCTGCAACGGCAGCAGTGTGAACCCAGCCTTATTGACAAATTGTTACAAGGTTTCTAGTCAAGTTCACTGATAAAGAATGTTCTAATTCTTGGCAGACTTCCTGGTTTTTCGGCTGTGGCTTCAGAAGAGCAGAGAGAGTTCTTTGCATAGCAAGAATCGTGAAACACTTTTTTCAAGATCGTAAAGGGGAAAAAAAATTACGATGACGATTAATCGTGCAGCTCTAATAAATATTAATGGAAATCAAGGGGGACAACTTTTCATGTGACTCTGAGGTCCAAAGCTCCATGAAAAGTCACCCAAGTGTGAAAGTAACCTAATGCGATTAATTGATAACACCTTTGAATAAGGCCCCATTTGCACTTGTGCGACCTTAAAATTGCACAGCTTTGTCATGACTTGAAGAAATGTCTGTGTAATCTTGTGGTGTATGGACCTCAAATTGCATCAGTCAAACCAAGGTAGTGCAGGGACGAATTTGCTACACTTTCAGGATGCACAAGTGACAATAGGGCCAAATTCAAAGGTGTTATCCTTGAATCTCATTCACACTGCTGCGACCTGAAAGTCACCCTATTTTGCTGCCACTTTGCCGCTGCAACTTGGCCCCAACTTCTGGGAATGCCTGTGTAATATTGTACCCGATATACCTCAAATCACACCAAAGTAGTACAGGGACTTCTTTGAAGTTGGTGCGACTTAAAGTAGCACAGATATGAATGGTTGTCATTGAGAATCATGGGGTACAACTTGTCATGCAACTCAAAGGTCCAAATTTGCTGGAAAATTCGCCCAGCTGTGAAACAAGTCATATATATTTTAATAAAAGGATCTCTCATTTATACTTGCAAAGTCCTTACTGATTTACATCAGCAGAACAAATGCAGGAAGTGATGTGTGCACATGGGACGGAAGCAAATGTGTGGTGATGCCAAACAAATCAATGAACCCCACCCACACCAAATCTAACTATGACATCCACCCCCGCATTGATTAAGTACAAGTACATATCCTACACTTACCCGGCCAATAAGCAGCGCCTCCTCTCTGCTAAAGAGACCTCGCCATGTCCACCTACAGTAGATGGAGATCCTGACCAGCACAGGAACTTCCGGGTGCATACAATGACTAATTTCCAGGTCAGAAGGTGAAACCACACTTTTGATTGCAGCTGCGAATATTTGATCTCAACCATGATTAGTATTTTTTTATTTTCAGATATGCAAATCTGTATTTCTACATATATTTGAAGGTAAACTTAAGGGAGTTTGCTAAGAAATGGTGTCCCTGGGTTAGCAGCAGGTGAATTACAAAGGCAAAAGGCCCAGTTTGAGCCCTGGTTCACACTGACAGCAGGAGGAAAGCGTTCAGCTGAACTCCCACAATTTCATTCCTGCATGTCAGTCCCGACTGTGGGGGCAACATCAGTGCAGGTACAAAACAAATCGCACCAATTAGAACAGTGCAATTGCCACAGATTTGACATGTCAAATCACACCAATGTGAACCAGAGCTGACACATTCAAACACTGCCTATCCACCAGCTGAATTCATTACCTACAATTCTCCACAGCTGTTAATGATAAAGGTGGAATCTTTATATAGAACTTGCAGTTGTGCAGAAGCCTAGGTTTACATTGGAGCGATTGGACATGCGATTTGAGAGATCAAATCACATAACTATTGGCAATGGCACTCTTCCAATTGATGCAACATTTTTTTTGTGGCACCGCATCAATTTGCTAAAGTAGTTCCTGCACTACTTTTGCCGATTTCAGGTGCGACTTCAATAGACATTTGTGTATGAAGCCACCTGAAATCACACTGACCTTGCTACTTTGAAATCGTGCTACTTCAAGTGAAGTAGCACAATTTCAAAGTAGCATGTGAACCAGGGCAAAGAGATTCGTTTTTTGGTGCACAAATACATATTGAAATAAAATATAAAAGAGATATTGCACTTTCCCAAAACCACCACCCACAAAAACTAAAGAAAGAAAAGTATAAGGAAAAAAAAAAAAACCCCACACACCACAACAAGAGCTCAATGTACTTTTATTTTACCAGCAGAAAAAAAATAAATTTACATTTACTAGCTTCAAAAAAATTTGGACAGGATATATGGTACTACATTTAGCAACGGAATTTTAAGGGCCCTGCTCATAGGAGCTTACAATCTAAAATTAGACAAAACCTTATAGTGGACACAGCTTTAATTTCAGTGTATAACGGGCAACACATCACATTATTATCTGAAAGATTATAGAAACATACTTAACAGTCATTCTTACAAAGCATTCCAACATAATATTGCAAAAGACTTATTCAAAACACCCACCACCAGCCCACAATCCACACATACATACATTGATGACCATGTTCTGCTGGAAGCTGCATTTCGGTGTACACGATTAAACGAGATCAAAAAGAGTAGGTCAGCAGATGCTTCCAAACGATGTTTGCATGATCAGACAGGAAAAATACACACACAACATTGAAAGCATGGCCACATAAACCCACTTTTGATTGAAAAAATGCACAAGAATTTCATCAAATCTTCCAATATCATTCCTTCTCCATCACAACAAAAAACCTGACCTTCTCAGGCCAAACGAACCCCCTACTGCAGGCCTTTATATAAGAGAGGTTGTATTGTTAGCACACTGACACACCCAATAGAAGTACACGCCCACCAGTATCTTTCAATCTGTCTCTTCATGTATGTCTAAAGTGATTGCACCTGATGAGCAGGAACACATAATAGTATTCACAACTGTGTTAGCCTTGGCTATGTGCATCAAATCTCCAACTACAGGCCAAAGATCAAAGTCCATTTGCATCCACATAAACAAAGCAACAGTTTTCTAAGCATATGTACCTGCGCAGTGTAAACCCTAAAATTTGAAATGTCCAAGTCCCTGGGCATGATTAGTGCTAATAAACATTAACATCAGTCCCTGGCTGCAATGAGCTTCCAATATAAAGTCCAAAATTAATGTTCTTACATTAGAACCTATTTCGACAGGAGACAAATAAGATGCCAGCATGTCTTTAGATTGTGGTGAGAAACCCACACAGGGAGAACATATAAACTTCAACACAAGTATTAGCATGTTGGGGAATTGAACCAACATCTCAGGTGCTGCTAGACAGAACTGCTACCCACTAAGCCACCAGGCAACCCCACACATGTTCTCTGCATCTCTGTGGTGTGAACCAGCCCTAAGTCCATAGCCATGCTCAGTGTCACAAGAAATATACAGTATATTGGTCTAAGTATTGGGATGCCTGCCTTTAAACACACGTGAACTGTAATGGCATCCCAGTATTAGTATTGGGTTCAAAACTCATTTGGCCCACCCTTTGCAGCTATAACAGCTTCAACTCTTCTTGTCCACAAGGTTTAGGAGTGTGTCTATGGGAATGTTTGACCATTCTTCCAAGTGCATTTGTGAGGTCAGGCACTGATGTTGGATGAGAAGGCCTGACCTACAGTCTCCTCTCTAATTTATCCCCAAGGTGTTCTGTTGTGTTGAGGTCAGGACTCTGTGCAGGCCAGTCAAGTTCCTCCACCCCAAAATCACTCATCCATGTCTTTATGGACCTTGCTTTGTGCACTGGTCCAAATGATTTGGTGGAGGGGGATTATGGTGCGGGGTTGTTTTTCAGGGGTTGGGCTTGGCCTCTTAGTTTCAGAGAAGGGAACTCTTAAGGCGTCAGCATACCAAGACATTTTAGAAAATTTCATGCTCCCAACTTTGTGAGGACAGTTTGGGGAAAGCCCCTTCCTGTTCCAACATGACTGCACACCAGTACACAAATCAAGGTCCATAAAGACATGGATGAGCAAGTTTGGGGTGCAGAAACTTGACTGCCCTGCACAGAGTCCTGGCCTCAACCCGATAGAACACCCTTTGGCTGAATTAGAGTAGAGACTGCAAGCCAGGCCTTCTCATCCAACATCAGTGCCTGGCCTCACAAATGCACTTCTGGAAGAATGATCAAACATTCCCATAGGCAGACTAAACCTTGTGGACAGCCTTCCCAGAAGCTGTTCTAGCTGCAAAGGGTGGGCCAAATCAAATTTTAACCCTACGGACTAAGACTGGGCTGCCATTAAAGTTCATGTGTGTGTAAAGGCAGGCGTCCCAATACTTTTGGCTATATAGTGTATCTGGAAAAGACTTACAATGGTGGTGGAACCCTCCTACACATAACTACTACATTTAGACATAATTATAGGACCTGGGAGATGAGACAACTTCTTCACATGCAGTAACATGGTTGGGATTTGAACCCAGACCCTCAGAGATACTAAGCAGAAGTTCTAACCTCTAAGTCTAAGCCACAGAGCTGCCACGTGTGAGACCCTCCTACACATAACTACACATAAATACACATAAAAACACATAAATACTGCATTTCTATGGACATACAGGTGATGGAATTACATTACTCAAGAGTTATTCTTCTTGATTTATTCTGTGATATTTGGTGTTTTTTTGTGGGTGAGAGTAGAATATTACCCTCAAATTTTTGGGAATTACATTTTGATTTCTGATGTTGGTACACATATCACATTTTTTGGGCTCAAATTATGAATATTTGGAAATAATACAAAGCACAAAAAAATGTGATTCATTTTAAATTTTCATCAGCAATGGTATTGTTTGTGGATTATAAAGACACCTGTGTGAGTTTGGGGTAAAGATGGTTGTGAGATGAAGAATAACAAGTGAAAGTGACAGAGAAAAATATATTTTACCAAAACATCAAAACATTCCACATTGTAGCATTCTTAAAATCAAAATATTTTAAGTAGAAGCAACAATGTTGCAAAGGAAAGTTTATTTCACAGAAAGATACATTTCATCTCAACATTAAAAGGTTTTTTTGTGCAAGTTAGAATTGTTCCATTAGAATCAGTGACTGAAACTTCATTTGGACTAAATTAGAGCAGATTTTAACTCCCAAAAAATGTTCTCTAATTAGCTCTCATTTTGGTATTTACTATACCTCCAGGTAAAAAAGACACTTGAGTTAAAATGAGAGTTATTTTCAGGTCTGAGCATGCTCAGTTGTGCTGGCACCTAGTTGTCCAAAACGGGGAATTTTTCACTTTTCAGACTTTTAAAGATATTTCAGTGTAGAAATCACTTTTTCACACAGTTTAAAAGCAGATAATCTTTAAATAATATACCGCATATTTCAGTACCATTTAGGCAATTATATCATGCTCTAAAAATTATTTCCATGTGCAATTCTCTAGGTTTTAGCAGAGTAAGGGTTTGGGCTCTATTTAGTTTCAGGGAGCTATAGTAAATTCGATTTTGGGAGAATTTTCTCACCAGCGCTATAGTGAATACCGTTTTAGCGCGAATTAGCGCTATTAGCGCTAATTCGCGCTAAATTGCCGCGAATTAGCGCTAAATTGCCGCGAATTAGCGCTAATTCGCGGCAATTTGCGCGAATTAGCGCCATAGCGCTATAGTAAATGACCCCCTATGTGTTTATTACCCATTTGTCTATTCAGTTTTTACAGCATGATATCATTTGTTTCATTGTGATTACTATTATTATAATGATATATTTTCATTATCTTTATAGACTGGATCCATATCGTCTTCATATGTTTGTGCTTGTGTATTCAATTGTTTTATTAACGGGCAATGCCATCATTTGACTAACTGAATTGTTAGTTGTGTAGCGGTCTCGGCATTTGCTGACTTTTATAGACGTGGACACATTTTTCACATGGGACACTATGGGAACATCGCCCATCGCTACACTTCACATTTACCGATCCCTGGATTTTGGGCTTTGGTGTCCGTTTATGAAGCAGTGATCAGCAGTGATCCTGAGGATCGCCGCTGATCACAGTCCATAAACAGTTTATGAAACAGTGATAATCGGGGGAGAACATGTTTGAACTTGTTCTCCCACCGATTATCTCTACACATGGAGATTCCTCATTGAATGACACAGTAACGGCCAGTTTATGAAGCGGTGATCTCACCGCTTCACTGGCGATCTGTGTCAGAATTCACACTCCCAGGTTCACCAGCTCAGAGGTGGTGAATCGGGGAGTGAAGAGGAAATCTGGGGGGATCTGAGGGGGAAGGAGGAATATTTTTAACTTCCTTATGTCTCGTTCAGACCCCCCAACACTGTAAGCATGTCCCTCTGTCATATTTATGTGTATACATATATATACATATATATATATAATGTGTATATGTATATATATAATGTGTGTGTATATACATGTATATATAATGTGTGTGTGTGTATACATATGTATATAATGTAGGGGGACTCATTATTTTATTAACATTAATCCACGCCGTCTGTCCGTGTACTGAGTGGTGATAATTTATCACTGCTTAATAAACGGACATCTCGGTGTTTCAGTAAATATCTGGTACTAAAAGTCTCACGAGATTCCAGTATCAGGGGCCGTTCTCCACTGTTTGAAGCGTTTGTAGATCACTTCACTCCTCCAAAGGTGAAGCGATCTACAAAGCTTCATAAACTGGCACACAGAGGAGAAAGATCTTCACTGTGGATGCCGGAGAATGAAAGGTCCATGCAATATGCAGGACCAACATGGGAGAGCCAAAGGGGAATGCATGTTCCCTGTTCTGTATTTCAGGATGGCAATTGGTGGGCAGCAGCCTCCGCAGGGTAGCAACAAGCAGCTGATTGGTGCAATCTGGCGGGCCCCTTAAGCCCGCGAATTTCGGAGGTGATATAAGAGGGCCGTCCGGCCGTTACCGCCAGACCGTGTGGAGCAGGACCGGGACTCACACCGCAGTGGAAGGATGGACCGTTAGCCTGTGGGAAGAGAGAGCCTTCTTCGTCGCCTAATTGAGAAGGCGGAGAGTGCCGGAGGGGAGGAGTGGCTCCTTCACTGCCTGGAGGCTGGTCAGTCCGAAGCTCCGCCCGAGCCGTCTTTTAGCACAGCCCAGGAGAAAATGGAGGAGTCCGCAGCAGACATGCGCAGTCCGCGCCGACAGCCGAAGAGGGCAAAGAAGAAAGACAGAGAAGAGGCTTTACAGTGCCATGCCGGCAGAGGGCGAGCCCGCAGTGCCCCCTATATGAAGACCCCCCCACGTCAGGAAAGAGCTCAGCCAGCTGTTGCAGCAAGCAATGAGAAGACAAGGAGTCTGCCTATGGGTGAGACTCGCACTTTTAGTAATGTCACTGATATAAATAGTTTGGCTGATACGTTAGCTAGTATTGTGAGAGAAATTAAAGGGGCACACACAGTTGGTGCTAATGTTGGTACAGCATTAGGTGCACAGTGCTCTGGTGCTTTGCATGTCACTGTTAATGATGCTTTACAAGGGGCACAGCTATCTGGTGCTATGAATACAAATGATGGTATGTCACAGCATAGTCTGAATGATGTCAGCCCTATATGGCGCAATTTGTCGGAGGTGCCCTTTACTACCAATACAAGTGCACCAGTGCAAAAACCTTTTCAAATACCTCATTCTATTAACCCTTCTCAGTGCGCCATCCACCCTGTAGTGGCGGAGTCCTCCTTTAAAATCCCTATGCCGTGTGAAATTTCACCGTTAGGTTTTCATTTGCCTGACGCTGTTAAAGGGAAGATTTGGAGGGGGGAATTTGTAGATTTATTGTCACTATTGCCCGCTTCCAAAGATTTTGTACCTAAGTTTGAAAGGAAGGCAGAGGACCGCTCTGAGGAAGATAGGAGACGTTCTGTGCCCAAAACTTTTCAAAATTGGTTGCAAGCTTTCTGCATTTATGCAGCGGTGCTGGGCGAACAATCCCCAGATAAATGTTCAGGCTTATTTCAGCACGTGGACATAATTGCGGAAGCTTTTCGTCATTTTGGTGGTACCTCATGGTTTACCTATGATGAAAATTTCAGACAGAAATTGGCGGTTCATCCATCTTTAAAATGGGGTTGTAAGGATGTCGGCTTATGGCTGAACCTAATGCTGCCGCAGAAGCCCTCATTTACACCTCGAACCTTTCCCCCACAGAATGCCTTTCGCAAAGGGTTCTGTTTCGCTTTTAATGAAGGGCAGTGTAAATTCCTGTCAAACTGTAGGTATAAACACGAGTGCACCTATTGCAATGGGGCCCACCCAGCGAATAGGTGCTTTCGGAAATCATCAGCAACTTCCCTCCCATCCTTATCCAGGGACACTGGTGGCAAAAGCCATGACTCCAGTGAGTTTGTTAAGAATGCGACCGTGGTTAGATCTCTACCCAGATCGCACGATGGCACGGCTCCTAATTGACGGTTTCCAGGTTGGTTTCTTGGTTCCCTCATTTTCTGGGCCGGGTTGCGTTTTTGTAAAGAACTTACTGTCTGCTAGGAGGCACCCTGTCATTGTTCAAGAAAAAATAGATAAAGAAGTTAGTGAAGGCCGGGTAGCTGGCCCTTTCCGCAGTCCACCATTTTCTAATTTCCGTCTTTCTCCTTTGGGCATTGTCCCCAAGAAGGAGCAGGGTACTTTCAGACTTATCCACCATTTGTCCTTCCCAGCTGACAATTCACTTAATGACGAGGTTTCAGAAACCCTTGCCCCTGTTTCTTACTCCTCTTTTGATGAAGCTCTAATGCTTTTGAGGCGTTTTGGACAGGGGGCGTTGTTAGCTAAGGCAGACATCAAATCTGCTTTCCGTCTGCTACCCGTGCACCCGCAAGGTTTCAATTCCCTGGGTTTTCATTTCCAAAACAAGTTTTATTTTGACAAATGCTTGCCCATGGGCTTCTCCTTATCATGTTTTTATTTTGAGGCTTTCGCTACATTTTTACATTGGGTTTTGTCGGAAGGTGCCCCTAATGGGGGGCTGCTACATTACTTAGATGATTTCCTTTTTATTGGCCCAAAGGACTCACAGTTATGTCTTGAATCATTAAACTCTTTCTTTGATATCTGTGATTCCTTTGGGATTCCAATTGCGCATGAGAAAACTTTATTTCCGTCAACTACTATTGAATTCCTGGGGATTATCATAGACTCATCACTGATGGAGTTTAGGCTACCCAGAGAAAAGTTGTTCCGTATGAGAGAAATGATCTCGTTGTTTTTATCCAAACGAAAGGTTTTGTTGAAAGAGGCTCAATCCCTATTAGGTCTTTTCGCGTTTGCAGCTCGGGTCATTCCTATTGCCAGAATTTTTTCTAGGCGCTTTGCTTTGGCTACGAGGGGTTTGAAGAATCCTTACTCTCATGTTTGCATTTCTGCAAATGTCAAAGAAGACTTAAGAATATGGGATTCTTTTCTTTGTAATTTTAATGGGTCTACGGCATGGCAGCATCCTTTTATAGACGATTTTAAGCTGAATTTCTTTACAGATGCCGCTGGTTCATCCGGATTTGGAGCCTTCCTGAATGGCCTCTGGTGTGCCGCCGAATGGCATCCCAGTTGGCGGCTTCCAGAAATTCTGCATAATATAGTCCTCCTCGAGTTGTTTCCTGTGGTAGTTTCTGTGGTAATCTGGAAAGATAAGTTCATGAATCGCAGAGTAATGGTTCATACAGATAACAAAGGAGTACTTTTTGCTATCAACACATTGTCATCCAAGTCAGAGCCAGTTATCAAACTCTTACGTTTTTTAGTTTTGCACTGTATGCGTTTCAATATCTGGTTGAAAGCTCGCCACATTGCAGGTATAGATAATACAATAGCTGACCCTCTTTCTCGTTTGCAGTTTCACAGATTCCGGGAGTTGGTTCCATCAGCGGATCGACACGGCACCCCTTGCCCAGATTGCCTCTGGGGCTTGATTTGGGACTGATAACTGCTCATCTCCAGAATTCGGTAGCACAGAAGACATGGCAAGACTATAACCTAGCCTGGTCCAGATGGTGCTCTTTTTGCTCTGACATGGTGGTGGATGTTTTAGACGTTAATGATTATATCGCTTTGGCTTTTGTGTCATACCTGATGCAGGCCCAGCTCGGCCCTGCCTCAGTTAGTAAGATTTTAGCCGGGGTTTCCTTTTTTCTTAAATTTTCTGGCAGACCTGCCTTGACCTCTTTTTTCTCGGTCAGTCAGATCCTTAAAGGATTTCGGAAGTCCTCACCTACAAAGGATGCTAGGCGCCCTATTTCAGTTTCTTTATTAATCAGACTAATGTCAGTTTTAGAGGATGTTTGTTTTTCTAGTTTTGAACTCCTGCTTTTCAGGGCAGCATTTTCGGTGACCCTTTTCGGTGCCCTGCGGGTGGGTGAGTTTACGGCTCCAAACAAATCATCTTCTTCTTTTCTGTTGTTCTCTCATGTGTCCATGCAACCGGATGGTTTACGGCTTTTTCTTTGCAGGTCCAAAACTTTTGGGTTGGGTAATGGTAAGTGGTTATCTCTGGCCTCCTCTCCCAACCTGTTGCTTTGCCCTGTCGCCCACATGGCCAATTATATAGCGATTAGACCCTGCTTTGACGGTTCTTTCTTTATCCATCAGGACTTGTCTCCTTTGACCAGATATCAGTTTTCTGCTGTGCTTTCCTCATGCATTAAGCGCCTTAATCTAGCAGGTTTGAATTTCTCATCACACTCCTTTAGAATTGGGGCTGCCACTATGGCTAACCTATTGGGTTTCCCTCCTGAAAGTCAAAAGAGGGTTGGCAGATGGGTTAGTAATAGGTATAAGCTTTATGTTCGCCCTGAATTGTTAATTGTCTAATTTTTATTTTTCAGATCCTCCTAAATACATTATTTGGATTGTAGGCCACTCCTACGTTTATTGGGCTGAAAGGCTGGCTGCATCCAGGAGCTATTCCAGCAATTTAGGTCTGGACTTTAACAAATTTAAGATTTTGTGGTCTGGTGTTAGGGGTCTGAGATGGCGTAATCTTAGAGACCATTTACTATATTTATCTTCTATTTGGCCCGCCCCGGTAGTTTTGGTTATTCATTTGGGAGCGAACGATATTGGCAAGGTTAGGACGTGGGAATTGCTTTGCGAGATGAAAAACGATTTTTGTGCCATCAAGCTGCTATTTCCTCGTTCTATTTTGGCCTTTTCTGAAATGGTCCCTAGGCTCCTTTGGTCCCCCTGGGGTAATTTCTTTTATGTGGATAAAATTAGGAGACGTTTGAATAGGACCATTCATAATTTCCTTGCATCATCTGGGAGTTTGTCCTTCCGCCACTTAGAGTTGGAGGGTTTTATTCCAGGATTATTTAGGGAAGATTTGGTGCACCTATCAGACATTGGTATAGATATTTTCAATATGGGTCTGCAAAGTTTGATTGAGAATGCCATGGTGTTGGGGGGACCTCAGCCAGCAGCTGCTCTCCTGGCCTCGGTCGGTGGGGAATAGTCGTCCAGCATTGTCTGGATGGACACCGTATAAATTCTGATGGTTATATAGCCAAGATGGCTTCATATTTATTTGTATTTATTTAAACATTGACAGGTTACCCTTGAACAACACCATGGCCAATATTTATTACCAAATTAATAAATGGTTAAAGAAAGATTTGTTGTTGTCTCTTTGTTTAATAACTCCTTTGTGCTAGCCCATGAAAGGTCCATGCAATATGCAGGACCAACATGGGAGAGCCAAAGGGGAATGCATGTTCCCTGTTCTGTATTTCAGGATGGCAATTGGTGGGCAGCAGCCTCCGCAGGGTAGCAACAAGCAGCTGATTGGTGCAATCTGGCGGGCCCCTTAAGCCCGCGAATTTCGGAGGTGATATAAGAGGGCCGTCCGGCCGTTACCGCCAGACCGTGTGGAGCAGGACCGGGACTCCCACCCCCCCACCCCTTTATTTAATGCATTAGTCATGGGTTGTTCAGTGGGGAATAGTCGTCCAGCATTGTCTGGATGGACACCGTATAAATTCTGATGGTTATATAGCCAAGATGGCTTCATATTTATTTGTATTTATTTAAACATTGACAGGTTACCCTTGAACAACACCATGGCCAATATTTATTACCAAATTAATAAATGGTTAAAGAAAGATTTGTTGTTGTCTCTTTGTTTAATAACTCCTTTGTGCTAGCCCATGAAGCAGTGAATAGATTTCACTGCTTCATAAACGGACACCTCTATGTTTTGAACCTAGTTTTACAACTTTCTAAAACAGTCAGTCATTATGAACCTTTTGCAGTGTTCAATCTTTAAATATTCAGGTTGAATCCCGTACACACTGTCATCATCTCCTTTCTTTATATATACACAGCAAAAACAGACATGTACCGCTGCAATCTCCATTGGCTAAAGTTTCATTTATTTGTTCACATATTTTTCACTTTGCCTTTTATATACCTTGCCTGTGGCTAAACTATTACATACACTATGCCATCTCACGCTACACTGCAAGGCATTTGGTTCTCATCGCTCCTTACATCTATACACACGCCGATCCCGACTCACATTCAATTATCCCGGTCGTTTGACACATGCGCCATAACATCGCCTTTTGGTTTAGTCATTTTTAATTCACCATTTTTTAACATTTTTTGACACTCTTTAGTAATTTACATCACATGTATACACATATATGTTTTATAACAACTCAGTGGTCAATTGTATTATGGTAATTATTTATTTTTTAGCATTTAATAGTATACATATATCAATTGTCTTCATTTTACTTGTTTCGTTTTTATCACTTGCACATTGTCACATTGTATGATTTATTTCATGCTCAGATTTCATTACATATGCAGCACACATATATTAATTTTACTTCCATTTATACCTTACACTTATATATTTCTTTTATAAATATATTTTTTACTCTCATTGCATTTTTCACTTATTTGTTTTTTCAAATTCTATTTTACCTTAATTAGATTTCACTACACCTTTTTCTTTATTGCACACATGCGTTTTTTCACACATATGCATATACTACTTGCATATTCATTCATTTAAGTTTTTTTGCTATTATTTTTTGCTGTTATTTATATGTCACTTTCATGGGAGTTTCTTTCATTGGATAACATGTCTGTTTGACAGCAGATGCCGAGACCTCATAAAATCGGCTTTCAGCTGATATCAACTTCATGTATAATTATGTGGTCACGTGGAATCTTTCACAAGACTTATATATGTTAGTCATTCCAATGTTTTGTCAGCTATGAGTAAGCTCTCATCATGAGTGCAAAACACGTCAGTTAGTCTGTACGTCCTGCCAGATTGTCCTGTATTTTTGATGATCCAGTTTTTATAATAAAGACGCTTTTTTCAACTTTATCCGGTGTGCGGCATCCAGATTTTCTCGCTCAAAGCTGTCCTTTGCTGTGACACTCATATATTTAACTCAGGTGCTGTCCATTTCTTTTGATAATGCTTGAGATGGTTCGACACCTTCATTTGATTCCAGCTGTGTTTAATTATACTGATTTTACTTGATTAGGAAAGCCACACACCTGTCTATATAAGACCTTACAGCTCACAGTGCATGTCAGAGCAAATGAGAATCATGAGGTTAAAGGAACTGCCTGAAGAGCTCAGAGACAGAATTGTGGCAAGGCATAGATCTGGCCAAGGTTACAAAAAAATTTCTGCCTCACTTAAGGTTCCTAAGAGCACAGTGACCTTCATAATCCTTAAATGGAAGACGTTTGGGATGACCAGAACCCTTCCTAGAGCTGGCCGTCTGGCCAAACTGAGCTATCGGGGGAGAAGAGCCTTGGTGGGAGAGGTAAAGAAGAACCCAAAGATCACTGTGGCTGAGCTCCAGAGATGCAGTCGGGAGATGGGAGAAAGTTGTAGAAAGTCAACCATCACTGCACCCATCCACCAGTTGGGGCTTTATGGCAGAGTGGCCCAATGGAAGCCTCTCCTTAGTGCAAGACACATGAAAGCCCGCATGGAGTTTGCTAAAAAAAACACCTGAAGGACTTCAAGATGGTGAGAAATAAGATTCTCTGGTCTGATAAGACCAAGATAGAACTTTTTAGCCTTAATTCTAAGCGGTATGTGTGGAGAAAACCAGGCACTGCTCATCACCTGTCCAATACAGTCCCAACAGTGAAGCATGGTGGTGGCAGCATCTTGCTGTGGGGGTGTTTTTCAGCTGCAGGGGCAGGATGACTGGGAAAGATGAATGCAGCCAAGTACAGGGATATCCTGGACAAAAACCCTCTACAGAGTGCTCAGGACCTCAGACTGGGCCGAAGGTTTACCTTCCAACAAGACAATGACCCTAAGCACACAGCTAACATAACGAAGGAGTGGCTTCACAACAACTCCGTGACTGTTCTTGAATGGCCCAGCCAGAGCCCTGACTTAAACCCAATTGAGCATCTCTGGAGAGACCTAAAAATGGCTGCCCACCATCGTTTACCATCCAACCTGACAGAACTGGAGAGGATCTGCAAGGAGGAATAGCAGAGGATCCCCAAATCCTGGTGTGAAAAACTTGTTGCATCTTTCCCAAAAAGACTCATGGCTGTATTAGATTGAAAGGGTGTTTCTACTAAATACTGAGCAAAGGGTCTGAATACTTAGGACCATGTGATATTTCAGTTTTTCTTTTTTAATAAATCTGCAAAAATGTCAACAATTCTGTGTTTTTCTGTCAATAAGGGGTGTTGTGTGTACATTAATGAGGAAAAAAATGAACTTAAATGATTTTAGCAAATGGCTGCAATATAACAGAGTGAAAAATTTAAGGGGGTCTGAATACTTTCTGTCCCCACTGTATATCAACTAATATAGAGGTAGGGAAGAGGTGGAATAGATATTTTGCCAGATATATGAATGAATAAAAACAATAACAAATTGGCTAAGGATAAAATCTAAAACGCATTGTATATAATGAGTTAACATCAGTCGCAGATAGTAAACAAATTCCTTCTTCTGTTTGAATTTCTTCTAACAATTTAATAAGGTGCCCCTCAAATATCTCTAGTTTTCTGTACTAAAGTTTGCAAGTGATGATCTAGGTATTGGCCCATCCTGGCTCCAACAGATTCAATTCCATTAATTACCCATCAATTCTTCCAACTCATTTTTGTAACTCCTTGTGGGGTTACTTCTTAGTGGAATATATGTCTCGTTATCTTATAATGCCGCGTACACACGATCGGGATTTTGGTCGGAAAAAGGTATGATGCCTTTTCCGACGGGATTCCATCAAGCTTGTCTTGCATACACACGGTCACACCAAATTCCGACCGCTAAGAAGGCGGTGACATACAACACATACGACGGGACTATAAAAGAGAAGTTCAATACCAAGTGCGCCACCCTTTGGGCTCCTTCTGTTAATCTCGTGTTTATCCTGTGTGAGTAGAAGTTTGGTGAGAGACTTTTTTTCAGCCTTGTGCTTTTCAGTCCGTTTCTGCTCTTCAGTTTGTGATTGTGGGTTTATTTCTGGTTTTCAGTGCGTGCAGTCAGTTTGTATCTGTTTTTCAGTGCGTTCTTGTCCACTCATTTCTGATTTTCAGCTCACTCTTCACAGGCCTTGCTGTTCTTCAGTGTGTTTTGTTAGTTCATTCTGACCAGCCGACAGTTTTGAAGCCATGTTGCGGTTATGTACTCGTCGTAGAGTTCGTGCTGTGCTGGGGCTTGGTGTTGGGGTTCTTACTTTGACCCAAGTCCAGTCCATGAACAGGGTGGGAAGGGGTTCATGGACAAAGAATTGGTTGCTCCAGCATGACCAATTCTCTCACATGCCTTTGCTGCGTGAGATCCAGGAGAATAACCCTGATGATTTCAGGAATTATGTCCAGATGACGGACCCCGTTTTTCACCGTCTGTTGGCTTTGCTGACCCCTTATATTAGCAGGCAGGACACCCGCATGTGGCAAGCCATCACTCCAGAGCAGTGGCTAGTCACCATGTTGCGGTACTTGGTGACTAGGAGAAGTCTGCAGGACCTCAAGTTCTCGATAGGCATCTCCCCTCAGGCTCTGGGAATCATTATTCCAGAGACCTGTTCAGAGACCTATTCTGCCATCATTCAGGTCCTGCAGAAGGACAATATTAGTGTTCTATAAGTTTTCTCCTTTAACATCACATTCTTTGTATTTAATGTATGCTAATGTTTTGTATTTATTTCATCATTCCCTAATTACCATGATTGTAATATGCTGTGAATGTCCCCTTTGTCCTCATGCATGCTCCTTCTTAATGCTCCTTTTTTGTCCTTCATGCATATTTGCCTTCACTAACTTCCCCAGAATGCAATCCTGGGCCCATATCCACCTAGCCTAGTCAATGTATTTTGTTAGCTCCATGTCCCGGTCTCCTTTGCGGTGCGGGGAGTTGAGGTGCTCCCATTAGACCTGCCCATGAACGGATCACCTATAATTCCTTTAATTAGAAGGCTTTTCCGTCCTCTGTGTGCTGGAGCTCTCATCTCAAAGAGCCATCCTGGGTCCCGTCCAAGCCACGCCCCTTCTCTTACTTTTCTAAGTTCCATTTTATGTAAATCCAGCGCTACCATTCTTTTGAACACTTCGATATGTCCATTATCACTGACCGGTGGGTTAAATAAAGATTTATTTCTAAGAGACGTATGTTGGAATTCATTTTCTTTTGGTGCAAACCTTCTCTCCATAGGTTGAGATAACATGTATTTTTTTAGTATTGAGTTTCCTTACATATTTTTGAACATCTACATAAACATCAAACTATTCCTCACAGGTGCATATTTAAATCCTTTATCCAAAACAATTCTTTCTTCTTTGGTAACTGGTACATCAGTTAAATTAAAAATTCCCTCTCCTACTGTTCTCTTTTTCACTTGTTTCTTATATCCTGCTCTGCATCCTGGTGGGCTTCTTCTTCTCCTGTCGTCTCTGTCCATCCATTTTGGAGTTTGTTCCCATCTTCACTCCTCTAAAAAATGCCTAGGGGTTCTATTGGTGTCCCATTCATCCCTCAATGGTTCGTATCTGTAATTGTTTCTACATACCAAATTACCATAGCGAACCGGCAATTTACATGCCTGTATTGCAACAAATCTATAAATGCACCCTGCCATTACCACACGGCTCATTCTTCCAGGTGAAGCCACGAGGATAGTAGCGTAACTAGTAGAGGTGGAGCTTGCCGGTGGAATCTTTTCGCTACACGTGAGATCTTATTGGAATACGTTTACATGCTGTTTTTTACTTCAATAAATGTGAGTTTATCTTAAGTTGGGGTGGTGAGATTCTGTCCATCTAACACCTTGGGTACTGCACTATTAGAAGCACATTATTGGAAGGAAATTGCACTTTGTGCAGAGTGTGTCTGACTCCTAAGGGCATACCAGGAACCGCTGATGATCATTGTGGAGCCATACCTAAAGGAGAATTGCACTGTGTGCAAAGTGTGTTTGACCCCCTGCAGGGTCTAACAAGGAGGTGAGCATGTATTGCACTCGATGATGGGAGCACATTCTACAGAGTAGTGTGGAGTCTTAGTGAAGCACGTTGGATTAGGACGTTTTTATACACCTTTTATAGGAAGATTCTCTTATTGACTTTTATGTCACAAATGGGCTACAATCAAATTTTGTGCACTATATGGACTTTATTGGCCTTAATAATTTCACACATATATTGGTCTAGTTCATTATTAATTGGTCTACCAGCAGTGCAATCACTTTTAATTATTTTATATTACTAAATAAGAATTTTGATTTAGAGCAACATCACAAGGCATCTTCAGACATCACAACATATCAGTAATTACTTCAATAAAGGTGTAAACTGCTTTCTCTTCTAGATATGTCTTACATAAATAATCGGAAATTAACAAAGCTTTGCATGCATGAATTTGGAAATAGAGCGAGTAATATGTTTGCTCTTTCTATCCATAAAAAAAAAACAGACACAGACTTGTATACAAAAAAAAAACAGTTTTTTTTTATCAGAGGAGTGTTTTTGCTTCCAAACAAATAACCAAGGCTTTTCATAATTTGTATTTTTCCCTATATAATATATCATCTATGAAGGCAAAAGGTTCTCATTCAGCAGAAAAAGTGCTTGGATATATTCACTCCACCGCACTTCCCTCTCTATCAGGTGATACAGCGGGGTCACTTGCATCTCCATTTACGAGGGCAGAGGTTATGGATGTACTTAAAAATCTGCCACAAATTAAGAACCCTGCTCCAAACGTATTTTCATGATTGTTTTACAAAACTTTTCAAGAGTAATTGTCCCCTATGCTATTAGGTAGATTCAATGCAGCATCTGATACTTGTCCTTTTGCAAAAAACCCCCCAAGAGGCCTATATTACCGGAATACTTAAATAGGGCAAAGATCCCTCTCTTTGTCCAAGTTACTGCCCAAAATCACTTAAATAATGTGGACATAAACATTTAAGCTAAAATGATTGCTAAATACATTAAACCTCTCATGCCATCTCTTATTTACTTGAACCAAGTAGGGTTTGTGTCAGGTCACCTTGAGGCTAGGTGACAGATGCACACCGTAGGGATCAGGAGTGCACCGCAAGGTAGTGGACCCTACGGCTGACTGCTGCAGATGGGAGTCAGGGTGTTAAGGAAGGCAGGGCTGCTGGAACGCCAGCACGGATCCCACCGGGGTTAGAGTATAAGATTCCCTGGGGCACAGAGTCTAAGAGCCAGCAGTTGTTCACCAGAGCCTCTAGTGGTGAGGATGGACTGGGCTGCAACTGGCTCAAGGTTGCGACCCCCTGGGTCCCCCAGCTCACACCCACAGTAGGAAACAGGAGGATAGGGATAGTAAGGGAAAAAGGCAAGGTCGGGGCCACAAGCAGACAAGGACAACAGAGTTCACGCCAAGGTTCAGGGTCACAGGCAGACAGGAATAGTCGAGAACAGGTCAAAGTCGGTAACTGGAATCAGACGCAGGAAACACAGCAAGTACCCATGAAAGCTAACACACAATGGTTGATCAGCACTGCTGGCTTGCAGTGCACAGTTTAATATAGGGTTCCCTGATAGGGCCTGGGGTGGGGCCATGCTTAGAGGAGAGGTTATAAAACCAGTCAGGTGAGAGTCAGCTGGTCTTTAGAGATGAACACATGGAGACAGGTAAGCTGACAGACAAAACTCTATTACATAACCATGACAGTTTGTTTCTCAAGAATACTGGTAAGTAAACATGTGCAATTTGTTTCGTTCCAAATTCATTTTTCTAATTATCGAAAGCCCGTTTAATGATTTTTTCAGAAAATTTGTAAATTCATAAATTTTATAATCTGAAAATAAGAATGAAAATCTGAAAATTAAAAAGAACAAAAAAACGAAAATAAGAACGAAAAACCAAAAATTCGAAAATCTGAAATAATAATAATAATAATAATACTATTACTAACTATTAAATTATTGGTATTGGAGTTTCCTTTTAAATTTGACTGTTAGTGAACGTAACAAATACAAATTTATCTGAAGTTATGAATTTTCCCGAAATAAGAATTTCAATCATAATAAATGACCCGAAAAACGAAAAAAAAAAACGAATGAAACGAAAACGAAAATAAATGAATTTCTCAGCAGTGCACATGTCTACAGGCCCTTACTTTAATGGTTTATGCCAAAAAGAATAAAATATCCCTTATGCCGCCTACACATGGTCGGAAATGCCGCCAGCAAAAGTCTGATGTGAGCTTTTGGTCGGAAAACGTGACCGTGTGTATGCTCAATCGGACTTTTGCTGGCGGCATTTCCACCAGCAAAAGATTGAGAGCAGGTTCTCGATTTTTCAGACGGAAAAAGCCCTTCGTCTGTATGCAATTCTGACGCGCAAAATTCTGACGCATGCTCGGAAACAATTTGACGCATGCTCGGAAGCATTAAACTTAATTTTCTCGGCTCGTCGTAGTGTTGTACCTCACCGCGTTCTTGGCGGTCGAAAGTTCAGAGAACTTTTGTGTGACCGTGTGTATGGAAGCCAAGCTTGAGCGAAATTCCGTTGGAAAACCATCCAAGAATTTTCAGATGGAAATACTGCTCGTGTGTATGCAGCATTAGTCTTTTAGCCGTGGATTTTATTGATTTTGCTAATGTTAGTAATTTTAAGGCTAAAGTGATTGTAAAGTCTCGTTTTTTTTTCTATGAAAACAACAAACATATCATACTTACCTGTTCTGTTGCAGTGGATTTGCACAGAGAAACCCTGATCCTCCTCTTCTTCTCGGGTCCCTCTTCTGTGCTCCTGGCCCCTCCCTCCTGTTGAGTGCCCCCACAGCAAGCAGCTTGCTATTTACGCACCCAAGCCGAGCTGCAGCTCTGAGTGTCCATTCAGCCACTCCTGAATGGCTAACTGACTTTGATTGACAGCAGCAGGAGCCAATGGTGCCATTGCTGTGTCTCAACCAATCAGGAGGGAGAGTCCTGGATGGCCGAGACACTCGTGGACATCGCTGGTCAGAGATGGGGCTCAGGTAAGTATTAGGAGGGCTGAGGGGGGCTTCTACACACAGAAGGCTTTTTATCTTACTGCATAAAATGCAGTAAGATAAAAAATCCTTCTGACTTTACAACCCCTTTAACCACTTAAAGTGATTGTAAAGGGTCGCATTTGTTTTGCACAGAGTGGCCCCGAACACCGACTTCTGGGGTCCCTCGGCAGCTCTCGCGGCTCCTGCTCTTATCAGATAACCCCCTAGGAGAAGCGCTCTCCCAGGAGGTTACCTTGCGGGTGTGCTCCCGATTCCAGCATTTGTATCCATAGACATGAATTCCGGACTCGACCTCGCCCCCCCCTGGCGCCCGCATCATTGGATTTGATTGACACCAGTGGGAGCCAATGGCTGCGCTGCTATCAATCTAACCAATCAAGAGCTGAGAACTCCTGGCAAAGGAAGAACGTGTCTCCGCCAGGTGAAATTCCAGGGCTCAGGTAAATAAAATGGGGGGCTGGGGGGCTGCTGACTGCCAGGTGTTTTTTCACCTTAATGCTTAGGATGCATTAGGGTGAAAAAACACGAGGGTTTACAACCCCTTTAAGGACCAGGAGGATTTGCCCCCTTCCTGACCAGGACATTTTTTGAAATACAGCACTGCGTCAATTTAACTGTGTCAATTTAACTGACATTTGTGCGGATGTGTGACGTTGTACCCAAACAAAATTGATGTCCATTCTTTACCACAAATAGAGCTTTCTTTTGGTGGTATTTGATCACCTCTGCGGTTTTTCTTTTTTTATAAACAAAAAAAGAGTGACAATTTTGAAAAAATAAACTATATTTTTTACTTTTTGCTATAAAAAATATGCAAAAAAAAGTTAAAAACTAATTTCTTCATCAGTTTAGGCCAGTATATATTCTACTACATATTTTTGGAAAAAAAATTGCAATAAGTGTATATTGATTGGTTTTACATAAAAAATACAGCATCTACAAAATAGGGGATAGATTTATGGCATTTTTATTATAAATTTGTTTTTTTTTACTACTAATGGCGGTGATCTGCGATTTTTATCGGGACTGCGACATTGCAGGGGACAGATTGGACACTTTTGACACTATTTTGGGACCATTGACATTTATACAGCAATCAGAGCTAAAAAATAGCCACTGATTACAGTATAAATGTGACGGGCAGGAAAGAGTTTAACACTAGGGGGCGATCAAGGGTTTAAATGCGTTGCCTCAGCATGTTCTAACTGTAGGGGGATGGGATACCTAGGACATGACAGAGATCACTGCTCCCGATGACAGGGAACAGTAGATCCCTGTCATGTCACTAGGCCTCTCCTCGCCGCAATCGCGGCCCAATGGCGGCTTAAACGGAGGGACGTATGGGTACACCCTTTTACCCACCCGTGCAATTGTGCCAACGTATATTGGCGCGCAGTGGTCAGAAAGGGGTTAAAGAGCTTGACGTGTTTTGGAACTTTGAAAACCTGCACAAGGCAGTTCCCATATGTTTGAGGCCCATCAGGGCAAAAGAGAGCCTCTAGTGACAAAAATGTTTCCAAGTCACTACATCGCCATACAATGGCATTGAAAGGTAAGAATAAACAGTGAACAAATGATCGTTCACATGCTTTAACCACTTCAGCCCCGGAAGGATTTACCCCCTTCTTGACCAGAACACTTACTACGTAACGGCACTGCATCGTTTTAACTGACAATTGTGCGGTCGTGCGACATTACACCCAAACAAAATTGACACCTTTTTTTCCCCACAAATAGAGCTTTCTTTTGGTGGTATTTGATTACCTCTGCGGTTTTTATTTTTTGCGCTATAAACAAAAAAATAGCGACCATTTTGAAAAAATAAGCAATATTTTTTACTTTTTGCTATAATAAATATCCCCAAAAAATATATAAAGAAAACAAATTTCTTTCTCAGTTTAGGCCGATATGTATTCTTCTACATATTTTTGGTAAAAAAATGCCAAAAAAAAGCGTATAATAATTGGTTTGCACAAAAGTTATAGTGTCTACAAAATAGGGGATAGATTTATGGCATTCTTATTATTATTTTATTTGTATTTGTAATGGCGGCGATCTGAAACTTATATCGTGTCTGTGACATTGTGGTGGACACATCGGGGGTTAAGTGTGTCCTAGGGAGTGATTCTAACTGTGGGGGGGATAGGCTCGCTACAACATGACAGAGATCACTGCTCCCAATGACAGGGAGCAGTAGATCCCTGTTATGTTGCTAAACAGAACAGGGAAATGCCTTGCTGCAGCTCCGTGTCACGATCGCAGGCCCCCGGCAAACATTGAGTCTGCGGGGCTCGCGGGCATGCTCACGGAGTGCGCACGCCCACTAAGCTGCGTCTTAAAGGGGACGTACAGGTATGCCCATTAGCCCAGCCGTGCCATTGTGCCGACGTACATAGTCGTGCACTGATAGGCAAGGGGTTAAATGTTGCTTAACATACCATCAAAATTTTTATTTTATTTGCTGATTAATATATCTATGACAAAATGGACATACGTCCATTGTATACACCTATTGAGGCAATTCACTTGTGCGCACGAACAGTTTAAAAACTATTTTGTGCCACAAAAATGAATGTTCAGTTTTTGAGATATTGGAATTCAAATTCAGATTATGTAACATAAATCCCTGCCCACTTTGCACCCAAGGTTATTAAAATTTAAAAACAAAAATAGCATTAGTTTGCACTGCATCTGTGCCGATTTGTGCTGCAAAAACAAACGTGTGTGCTGGTTTGGTTATTGCGCATTATAGTTGATGAAACCTCTCCCACTTTGCACCACGTTATTACATTTTCAAAACAAATATACAGTTTGTTTGTGCCGATTTGTACCAAAAAAACAAACGTTCTGTTTGTTCAGTTTTTGAGGTATTAGACATTCAACGTTAGATTATGTAACCTAAAGCCCCACCCACTTTGCACATTATTACATTTTAAAAACAAATATACCATATTTATGCTGCATTGGCAGGAAATACAAGCATATTGGTATAGTGTATTTTTTTCATATAGCACTCTCATTTTGTATCAGAAAGACTGATTATAGGACTCATTTATGCGTTTAGCCTAAGCTACACTGAAAATCTAACATATACCTTTGAAGTTTTTCAGAAGATCTTTTTAGAGCTAAATGTGGGGAATCTATCCTCAAAAGTTCACACTTTAAAGTGCAAATTACTTTCCTAAAAGGCTTTTAAAAAAGTTAATACATTCTGTATTCTATGTTCTTTACATATATACTGTATGTTACATGTGTGTGTGTTTCAGTTTGATTTGTTAGCTGAGAAAGAAGCATTTTTTTATTTTTTTTACTTTGATCAGACTCAGGAAAAAAAATTAAGGTAATATTTTCTGAATTCCTCCAAATAATGAGGGGATGTGGTTACTTCTAAATAGCATTGGCATTTATTTTTAATGCTTTAGCTATACTTGAAAAAAGGGGCCAGCTTGAAGGGATCACAACCTAATTTTCTGACTTTTTCCACTTTAACAACCAGTGACATCCCTGCCCCATTCATGTACATGGTCAGGAAGCAAAGGGGTTGGGATAGATTAGTAAGAAAAAACTCTTTGGGTTTGATATGGATTTTAAGGGAGACCTCATGCCAAAAAATGTGTGGGGGTCCCCCATTCATACCAAACTCTGGCATAGCCAGGCATGATGGGTTGTAGATGGATAAAAAGTACAGGTGTTTATTTGTAATGCTTTACCTGCAAAAGGGGCCAGCCTGAAGTGATTTATCGTGACTTGATTTTCTAACTAAAGTTCCACTTTAATACCCAGTGATGATATTGGCCCCATTATACCCAGATACCAGCCCTCTCCCTATGTGAATAAATATGGGGTACAAAAAAATGTGTAACCTAGAAATAAAAATACACAAAGGTTTGGCAAAAAAATTACCAAAAAATGTTTTCTACAACCAAAAACTTTTTTGGGGATTTTTTGTCAATGTTTATATATGGATCTACAATTCATCTACAGTCATGGTGTCCTGCAATGCATATACATGTCAATCACAATGCCCACCAACCTTCCAAAAGAAAAAAAAATGCTGTCAAGACATGTTCTGAGCTTTTAATTCCAGTGGATGACAGCTGTTGGATACAAGGGGGCAGGGTCTCCCATGTGAAGTCATTGACCATATATGAATAATATATGACGTCACTTGAAAGACTCCACCCCCTTGTATATAACAGCTGTGATCCACTGGACTTGTCAATCTGTGATGGACAAGCAAACTTGCCTGTCTTGGAAGTGGTGCTCTTTTCTTTCAGTGGATCAGTTGTCGTCAAGCATCATGAGTGACATGGATCTGCATTGCCGGAGGATGTGATTGATGATGGATTTACATTTAGGTGTCTTTATTTATAGGTTATAGCTTTTTACTATAAACCCTCATTCATATGGAAGGGTTATATTATTCACATGGGGGGGGGCTTCTAGATTCTGATAAGCCCCCACATGCAAACCGCTACAACTACTAGGTCAGTGTTGTGGTGAAGAAACTCTTGTCCGCATCATGGGGACAAGATGCTCTTTCAGGGGAGTCCCCTTGCTAAGGTTCCCTCCTATGTTGAGGGCATGTGGCCTGCTATGGCTTGGGGAGGTGCAGATGTCCTTGTCCTTCAGGAGACCCCCACATTTTTTATTTGCATGAGCTCCCCCTTAAAATATTAGATTATATTAGATAATATAAAACCTAGAAGCAGATTGGCTGCTATGTACAGCTGCACAGTTTTAATAAAACTCTCCTAAAGGGTGTGGTATGAATTTCCTGAGGGACCTCACACATTTTTTTTTCTTGCTAGGGGTACCCACTTAAAATCCATATCAGACTAAAATGGTTTGATATATGTTTTGGAGGTAACTGTAGGCACATCATTTTTTGGCGAACTTGTAGCATGCACTACAGCAAAATGACATTAAGAAAGAAAAAAATACATAATCCCCAGGGAAATGAAAGTCATGTGGGGGCCCCTTATTCTAACAGGGGCTTTCAGATTCCCATTATTCTCCCCCATGAACCCCAAAGTCATTTATGCAAATAAGGGGGAAGATGCCCTTGTTCCTGAACATTGGGACTACGTTCCTTACAAAAGTTACTGCTAAGTACCCACAATGTCAACAGGCCTGGTATGGTACGGGGGGGGGGGTGGGGGGTACATGCTCGCTGCATCATGTCTGTTTTCTAATGATTTAATTGGCTGACAATGCAAAGCAATGCACAGTAACATGCATCATAATGCATGAGCATTAATTGGAATGCACTGAGCCATTTAGGTCTACATAGTCCCTAAATGTGTGTAACTTAGCATTTTTTGAATATTCAATGGCTGCATGTTTTCTGAGATGCAGATATTTCCATGTATGTGTCCCTTTTATAGGTAACCAGGGAGTTATATGCATAACTTTCTTTTATTAAAAGCACCCACTTCAGCATGGAACAAACTGTATGGTATACTCTACATGCAATGCTTGTAATATTATTCTATCTATATCTTCAAAAGCAAATACATTACAAAAAATAATGGCATCAAAAACATTACCGAATAACTACTAAATTACTCATTTATACTTCATTCCACTTGAATGAGGTGGGTATTTATGCTCTTTTTTTCTTTTCCTTTTATTATTTTTTAATTGAATATTTTTTAATTTTTATAGATTGGTAAATTTGTATATTGCACAATGTCAGGAGTTTATTCTTCTGAACTTCTTTGTCTACTAATATGTATTTATAATAAATTGTTTTCATTGAGGCAGATTGTAATTCCGGCATACATACTTTCCCTTTCAGTGAAGCCCCTTTTTATTAATATGTTTCTATTATCAGAGGAGTGCACGCTGGCTCTGGAGGACGTGAGCGGCTAGGCACCTACTCCGGACAGGAGATTAAGTATGCTGGCAAATTTTAACATTATGTAAACATGAGTGCATATGCATATGATTTTTAAGCTTTGTTGAAGTTATAAAAGGTATCACACTATATGTCCCCTTTTTGTCTGGGTTCTTTTTTTGGTAAATGAGTCACACTAGGACCTACTAGGAGAGGAGGAGGAACAGCGGTAGGGATGACTGCTTATAGATCAATATATACACAAAGGCTTGTTGTTTTAGTTGATCTGGTGGATGCATATATTGTCAGCATCTGGTGGAGCATGTTCCTTTGGTGATTAGGAAGAAGTTCCTGGTTAGCATTATACTGCACTTTTTGGTGATTGGACCCACACAGTATGGATTTATAGAATACATTCAAGTTCAGTTTGAGGATTTGCATTATATTAACATTTGTTCACATCTCTATATGATTGCACCTATGATTACTGTAGAAGGGTTAGCATTAATTTAATTAGCCAATTGGGCAAGCACCTCTCTGTATTTACATCATTATATTTAGCTTGTACCCCTCAAATAGCACTAAAAGGGGCCTCTTTTCTTTCTGACGGCTGCTAGATCGATAATTCCAAAACATTGGAAGTCTTCTGGAATGGGTAGATGAAATGCAGCATTTGGAAAGGATGGAGAAATGAACTGCCATCTTACATAATATTTATATCAAATTCTCAGAAGTGTGGTACCCTTGGAGATTTCTCTGTACAACTTCTAAATTTACAGATCTGCTGTATGGGATTTTGTGACATAAGATTTAGCAGATTAAGGGATCAAATGGTGCACTGGGGGGGGGGGGTGTACTCTTTGAGTTGAAAAATGTTAAAAAACATTTTTTTTTTCCCTCCCCATTCTTTATATGGATTGTCTTATGGTCTGTAGTAATTTTTTTTGCGTAGTGTCTTGGTAAGAAGGGTAATAATTTAATAAAAAACAAAGTGCAAGACACATGAAAGCCCGCATGGAGTTTGCTAAAAAACACCTGAAGGACTCCAAGATGGTGAGAAATAAGAGTCTCTGGTCTGATGAGACCAAGATAGAAATTTTTGGCTTTAATTCTGGTGGTATGTGTGGAGAAAACCAGGCACTGCTCATCACCTGTCCAATACAGTCCCAACAGTGAAGCATGGTGGTGGCAGCATCATGCTGTGGGGGTGTTTTTCAGCTGCAGGGACAGGGCGACTGGTTGCAATCGAGGGAAAGATGAATGCTGCCAAGTGCAGGGATATCCTGGATGAAAACCTTCTCCAGAGTGCTCAGCACCTCAGACTGGGCCGAAGGTTTACCTTACAAAAAGACAATGACCCTAAGCACAGCCAAAATAACGAAGGAGTGGCTTCACAACAACTCCGTGACTGTTCTTAAATGGCCCAGCCAGAGCCCTGACTTAAACCCAATTGAGCATCTCTGGAGAGACCTAAAAATGTCTGTCCACCAACATTTACCATCCAACCTGACAGAACTGGAGAGGATCTGCAAGGAGAAATGGCAGAGGATCCCCAAATCCAGGTGTGAAAAACTTGTTGCATCTTTCCCAAAAAGACTCATGGCTGTATTAGATCAAAAGGGTACTTCTACTAAATACTGAGCAAAGGGTCTGAATACTTAGGACCATGTGATATTTCAGTTTTTCTTTTTTAATAAATCTGCAAAAATGTCAACAATTCTGTGTTTTTCTGCCAATATGGGGTGCTGTGTGTACATTAATGAGGAAAAAAATGAACTTAAATGATTTTAGCAAATGGCTGCAATATCACAAAGAGTGAAAAATTTAGGGGGTCTGAATACTTTCCGTCCCCACTGTAATACCGTTCTACTGGGACTGGCAATTATCACTATTACAATCTGTATCACGCAAATCACTTCACCATATACTGGGGTGCTTGTTACAAGAATATACCCATACAACCATCACCACCTAGCCTAGGTTCACACCTATGCAATTTTCAGTGTGTTTTCAGTTTTGCAGAAATGCACTGCAGTCCATTTAACATGATTCCTGGTGCGTTTTTTGGAATGGGTCATGGACTTTTTTGCCCTCAGCAGGTTGTGTTTTTGGTTCCATAGACTTCAATGGAAACACAGCAGAAACACATCAAAAACACATGAAAAATGCTGCGCTTGCATTTTTGATGCATTTCCCCTGCATTTTTGCTGATTCTTCTTGCACGACAACAAACACCCAAAATGCAAAAAGGATTAAAAACATAAGTCAAAAAAATGCAAAACACACTGTAAAAATGCATGAACTGAAACCTGCATAGGTGTGAACCTAGCCTAAATATTAGAATGCAAACCATAACAATATGCATACTTTCATATACATACATCTGTTATACTTCCTAATGTTGAATTTATAAATTTTACCTACAATCACCATAATTAAAATACCTTTTTACTACTTTTTAAATTAAATAAATTTTTTATTGTATATATTTCCCACTGTTCGGATTCACTCTGAAAATGTTTTTGTCATGTTTTTATGTATTTTATCTATTGTATTATACATGTTTTCTTGATTAAGTGGCCACTAAAGAGCTCTAAAACATGTTAATGTTTTTTTTTTTTTTAACCCGTTTTTATGATCAATAAATGTTGACCTTTCAAATGAATGGATGGGCATCTCTGCTTATCACACTTTGGTTCCATTTTGGGGCGTCATCCTTTTTACCATTTTTACCATTGTTTACCGAATCTAATCACAACCTAGCACAGTGCAAGATTTTCTGGAGAAGCCTGGCACGGATTATTCTTTTATTTTTATGATACAATTCTGCTTTGAATTTTTTTGACACACCAAAGTTAAATATGGATGTGGTTTAGTTAATTCAGGCTAAAATAAATAGTCGAATACTGGAATATGCTTTGTGTGTCATCTTACTTTGATCAGACTAAAAAAAAATTAAAGTTAATATTTTCTGAATTCCTCCAAAGAATGAGGGGTTGTGGTTACTTCTAAATAGCATTGGCATTTATTTTTAATGCTTTAGCTATACCTACAAAAGGGACCTTCTTGAAGTGATCTATCGCAACCTAATTTTCTGACTTTTTCCACTTTAACAACCAATGGCGTCACTGCCCCTATTCATGTACATGATCAGGAAGCAAAGGGGTGGGGTTAGATTAGTAAGAAAAAACTCTTTGGGTTTGATATGGATTTTAAGGGAGACCTCATGCAAAAAAAATGTGTGTGGGTCCCCCATCCATACCAGACTCTTAATCCGAGTATGCAGCCTGACTGGCAAGGCACGATGGGTTGTAGATGAATAAATAGTATAGGTGTTTATTTTTAATACTTTATCTGCAAAAGGGGCCAGCCTGAAGTGATCTATCAAGCCTTCATTTTCTGACCAAAGTTCAACTTTAATAACCAGTGATGTGGTTGGCCCCATTATACCCAGATACCAGCCCTCTCCCTATGTGAATAAGTATGGGAAAAGTGTGACCTAGAAATAAACATACACAAAGGTATGGCAAAAAAATCCCCAAACATGTTTTCTACAACCAAAAACTTTTTTGAGGATTTTTTGTCAATGTCTATAGATGGATCTACAATTCATCTACAATAATGTTGTCCTGCAATGCATATACATGTCAATCACAATGCCCACCGACCTGCCAAAAGAAAAAAAAAAAGCTGTCAAGACATGTTCTGAGCTTTCAATTCCAGTGGAGGACAGCTGTTAGATACAAAGGTAGCAGGGTCTCCCGTGTGAAGTCATTGATCATATATGAATATTATATGATGTCACTTGAAAGACTCCACCCCTTCTATATAACAGTTGTCATCCACTGGACTTGTCAATCTTTGAGCGACAAGCAAACGTGCATGTCTTGGAAGTCGTGCTTTCTTTCAGTGGATTAGTGGTTGTCAAGCATCATGAGTGACATGGATCTGCATTGCTGGAGGATGTGATTAATGATGGATTTACAATTAGGTGTCTTTTTTTCTAGGTTATAGCTTTTTTTCTCTTTTTGTGAATGATTAGTGTACTATAAACCCTCATTCATATGGGGGGCTGTATTAATCATATGGGGGGTCTGCCTTAATATTAAAGAGGGCTTCCAGATTCTGGTAGGCCCCCCATGCAAACCGCTACAAATTTTAGGCCAGGGTTGTAGGGAAGAGGCCCTTCTCCGCATCATGGAAACAAGATGCTTTGTCAGGGGAGTCCCCCTGCTAAGGTTCCTTCCTATGTTGAGGGCATGTGGCCTGCCATGGCTTGGGGGGGCTGCAGATGTCCTTGTTCACATCATGGGAACAAGTTGCTTTACCAGAGAGGTCCCTCTGCCAAAGTTTCCCCCCAGGTTGAGTGCAAGTGGCCTGCAATGTAGAAATGTGGGTTTTGTTTGCTTATAAATCGTAATTCAGACAAAAATTTTTGTTATTTGGAGATTCAGATGTATCTGAATTTCCAAATCACAGTAGCAACAAATTTCAACAGATCCAAAATTACTTACAAAGAAACAAATTATTCAAACTCGAAATTTAACCGCTTCAATACCGGGCCTATTCTGGCACTTCTCTCCTTCATGTAAAAATCATCATGTTTTTGCTAGAAAATTACTCAGAACCCCCAAATATTATATATATTTTTTTAGCAGACACCGTAGGGAATAAAATGGCGGTCATTGCAACTTTTTATCTCACACGGTATTTGCGCAATAATTTTTCAAACGCCTTTTTTTAAAAAAAAAATGGTTTCATGAATTAAAAATAACAAAACAGTAAAGTTAGCCCAATTTTTTTGTATAATGTGAAAGATGATGTTACACCGAGTAAATAGATACCTAACATGTCACGCTATAAAATTGTGCACAATCATGGAATGGCGCCAAACTTCATTATTTAAAAATCTCCATAGGCGACGCTTTAAAATTTTTTACAGGTTATCAGTTTAGAGTTACAGAGGAGGTCCAGTGCTAGAATTGTTGAACATGCTCTAACACACGTGGCGATAACTCACATGTGTGGTTTGAGCGGCGTTTACATATGTGGGCGGGACTTACGTGTGCGTTAGCTTCTAAGCGCAAGCTACTGGGGACAGGGGCGTTTTAAAAAAAAAAATTTTATTATTTTTTTTTTTACTTTATTTTTTTTCTTATTTTTACACTTTTTTAACATTTTTTTGTATTACTTTTATTCCTATTACAAGGCATGTAAACATCCCTTGTAATAGGAATCTATGTGACAGGTCCTCTTTATGGAGAGATATGGGGTCAAAAAGACCCCACATCTCTCCTCCAGGCTGGAAAGTATGAGATTGGGAAAAAAAATTTCACCAATCTCATGCTGACAGCCGCGATCACGTCTTCTTTTTTTTCCGGGTACCCGGGCATGACGTCATAATGTTGCGCCCAGGCCTCCGTCAGTCATAGAGATGACTGGTGACCATCTTGTCACCAGTCATCTCTATCGTCAACATCTGGTGCCAGCCGATTCTTTCTCCGGGCACCCGATGGCACGGGAGAGCCCAGAGAAGCACCGGATGGTGGCGGGAGGGGGGTCATCCCCTCCCGTCGCCTATAAGAACGCTCAAGCGGCGGAACTGCCACTATGATCTTTCTTATTGTGCACAGAATCGCCAGCTGAAAAGAATGATATCTGAATAATGCATCTAGCTGCAAGCATCATTCAGATATCACCCCACAAAGTAGAGGACGTCATTTTACTATAGCCGGGTATTGAAGTGGTTTTTAATATGAAAATGAATTTGAATTAAAAAAAAAAATTTGAACTAGAAATCAAAATATATTGCAGTGAATGCAGTAAGTAAGTATAATAGTGAAATAAAATAATGATACAATACCTGACCGCAAGAATGTATTTCCAGCACGATCCCATCGCGCTGATTCTCGGCGACAGGGTACTGTGCATCTCGCGCTGGCTTGCTCATCGGGAAAGGAAAACATTTTTTTCCTTTTGTGATGAGGGACAGGCAGTGCTGACAGCTGTCTGGTATGAATCATGAGGGGTAACGCCGTGCCAAATTTTAAATAAAAAACCTGCATGGGTTCCCCCCAGGGGCATACCAGGGTATGGATTTTAAGGGGAACCCCTACGCCGAAAAAATGGCATGGGGGTCCCCCCAAAATCCATACCAGACCCTTATCCGAGCACGGAGCCCTGACGGTCAGGAAAAAGGGTGGGAATGAGCAAGCGCCCCCCCTGAACCGTACCAGGCCGCATGCCCTCAACATGGGGAGGTGGGCACTTTGGGGCAGGGGGGTGCCCTGCGGCCCCCCCCATCCCAAAGCACCTTGTCCCCATGTTGATAAGGACAAGGGCCTCTTCCCAACAACCCTGGCCGTTGGTTGTCGGGGTCCCATGCCTATATAAGTCATCGCGCACCGCTCACACAGCATTACAGCGGGAGAGAGCGTCATGTCAACAACGGAAGAAGAGGAGAGGGAACAAGACGGCGGAGAAGACCGGGCCACCGCTAGCAAAAAAGCGGCAAAAGAGCAGAAGATAGTGGAGGAGCCCGGCAGAAGAACCGGCCACCGCTAGCAAAAGAGCGGCAAAAGATAGTGGAGGAGCCCGGCAGAAGAACCGGACACCGGGAGAAGAGGCCGGAGAGCAGGAGAAGAACCGAACACCGGGTGAAGAGGCCGGAGAAGTCAGAAGAAGACCCCCTGAAGTCGAAACAAGACCCCAGACAAAACCTGTCTAGTGTGTTTTTTTATTGACACTTTTTCCCCCAGGTGAATGGGTATGGGTACGATATACACCATACTCATTCACATATGGTGGGGGGCCGGGATCTGGGGGCCCCCTTATTAAAGGGGGCTCCCAAATTCCGATAAGCCCTCCGCCTGCAGACCCTGACAACCAACAGCCAGGGTTGTCGGGAAAAGGCCCTTGTCCTCATCAACATGGCCCCCTGCCCCAAAGCGCCCACCCCCCATGTTGAGGGCATGCAGCCTGGTACGGTTCAGGGGGGCGCTTGCTTGTCCCCATCTCCTTTCCTGACCTGCCGGGCTGCGTGCTCGGATAAGGGTCTGGTATGCATTTTGGGGGGACCCTATGCCGTTTTTTCGGCGTAGGTGGTTCCCCTTAAAATCCATACCAGACCTAAGGGCCTTGTATGCCCCTGGGGGGGGACCCATGCCGTTTTTTTATTTAAAATTTGGCACAGCGTTACCCCTCATGATTCATACCAGACTGCTGTCAGCACTGCCTGTCGCTCATCGCGAAAGGAAAAAAAGTTTTCCTTTCCCGATGAGCGAGCCAGCTCGGCGCTGGCTCCCACGACGGGGCTCGCAGGTGTCAAATCTCGCCAATAACAGCGGCGAGATTGACACAATATCGCGGTCACCTACTGTACCTACTTAAGCTGCTTTATAGAACAGAATATAAAATAATAGAATAGAAAATACATTATAGAATAGGATAGAATAGACTAAAAAGACTGAAAACAGAATAGAATAACACAGAATAGAATTTAATAGACTAGAATGGAATATAATAGAATAAAATAAAGCAGAATTGAGAATAAAGGAATCGAATAGAATAGAATAAAATAGAAAATAAAAAATAGAGTAGAAAATAATAGAATAGAATGAAAAGTACAAAATAAACGAATGGAACAAATTTAGCTGTCTTTTGACGTTTGAATTTCAGAAGACAGCTATATTTATACTTTTTTGATTTATTTTATTCTAATTATTTTATTTTTCTATTCTATTCTTTTTCTATTTTACTCTATTATTTTCTACTCAATTATATGCTACTCTATTTTATTCTATTTTTTTTGTTATATTATACTCTATTCTTTTAAAATTGATTATATTTTTTCTATTCTGTTGTATTCTATTCTATTTTTTCTATTATATTATTTTTTATTCTATTCTATTCTTTTCTATTCTGTTTTTTTTTTTTTTTTTTCTATAAATCAGCCTAAGTAGTAATCATCATCATACTTATTTTTTTACCTTACTGTGTTTATTGCAATATGTTTCCATTTCAAATTCAAATTCATTTTAAATCGATTTGAAAATAACAATTATATGAAACAAATCTGAATATCTAAAAATAAATTCCAAAAACAAATCATTCTAACATGACAAAATGAAATTATTAACTTAACGAATCTGAAACGAAACAAAACACATTTTTCCATCATGCACATCTCTACTGCTATGGTTGGGGGGGGTGCATGCTGCAACCTGCATGCTTGTTGTAATGGTTTGTTATACATTTTCAGGATACCCCCACATTTTTTATTTGCATGAGCCCCCCCTTAATATATTTATCAGACCCAAAGGGGGAGATTTACAGAAACGGTGACATAGAATCTGGTGCAGTTGTGCGTAATAACCAAACAACTTCTAACTTCAACTTGTTCAATAAAGCTTTGACAATAAAACCCAGATTGATTGCTATGTACAGTTGCACCAGTTTTAGTAAAACCCTCCCAAAGGGTGTGGTAAGAATTTTGTGAGGGACCTCACACATTTTTTTTCTTGCTAGGAGTACCCCCTTAAAATCCATTAGACTAAAATGGTTTGATATATGTTTTGGAGGTAACTGTAGGCACATTATTTTTTGGGCACACTTGTTGTAGCATGCACTACAGCAAAATGACATTAAGAAAGAAAAAAAAATACATAACCCCCAGGGAAATGAAATTCATGTGGGGGGCCCTTATTCTATCAGGGGCTTTCAGAATCCCATTATTCTCCCCCATGAACCCCAAATTCTTTTATGCAAATGGGGGAAGGAAGATACCCTTGTTCCTGAACATTGGGACTATGTTCCTTACAAAAGTTCCTGCTAAGTACCCACAATGTCAACAGGCCTGGTATGGTACAGGAAGGGGTGGGGGGTGGGGGGTGGGGGGTACATGCTCGCTGCATCATGTCTGTTTTCTAATGATTGAATTGGCTGACAATGCAAAGCAATGCACAGTAACATGCATCATACCGCATCAGCAGTAATTGGAACGCACTGAGCCACTTCTACATAGGTCTACATAGGCCCTAACTGTGTTTAACTTTGTATTTTTGGGGGGCGTGACCGGATGCAGGAGTGAGAGGGTGTGTGAGATCTCTTCTCCCTCCGCTCTGACCAGCTAAGCTACAGGCTGAGGAGATTATCGGTCTTTCGGCGGCAGACGTAAGCAGTGGAACCCGGCTAAACTGCAGAGCTACTGAGCGCACCTGATCCCGGCGCAGGCTCGGTGGACGGAGCAGAGGAGGGGTGTGAGAGACCCTACCAGCTGGCCAGCGGCCAAATGAGGAGATGCTTCGGACACTTTGGTAGCTGTTACAGCAGCTTCAGCAGCGGTGGTGTCAGCGTGTGTGGCGGTGAGAGAGCCAGGAGGACGGAGCCATAGGGGTGGCGTGAGAGGCCCCCCCCTGGCTGTTAGGAGCCAATGAGAAGGCCAAACACAGTAAAAGCAGAAGCAGTGAACGAAGCAAGCTAACAAAACTAGCAAGGTAACGCTGTGAAACTGGAGAGCGATTAAGAAGACGCCAGACATAGGTGAAAACTTTCCTTTTTTTTTCCCTCATATACCATATTTGCTACAAATGACTTTTATTCCTGGTTTTTGGTTGAAGAAACTTAACTGAGCTTGCAATGTGAAATGTGAAACCCTGGTTAAATAGAACTGGTTGCCTCAATATTTAGTGGTCTTAAAGAGACAGTACCTGAAATAGAGGAAATAGCAGCCCCAGTCCGAAGTGGGAGACGAACGGGGAGCTGGTGTGTGAGGCTCTTTTTTTTTTTTACAACATAAATAGAACCAGTGGAATGGTGGATGCAAGCCGTTTATTATAGCATCAGCTGTAAGTGGAACTGTGTTGTCCATGTGCCTGCTCACTGCCCCATTTGCTATTGGGCTGACATTGTGGTGACAGAGGTATGCGGAGGGTACCTTGTGGTACCATTTTCAAGTAAAACCAGCAGACTGGGACAGCATTTAATACACATTATATCTCAAAACCAACAAAGGAAAAGATTTCTTTTTTTTTTTCTCTTCCCCTCTCTTCTTTTCTCCCTCCTCCCACTTTTTTATCCCCATGATATAACAGCATGGCTGGGAAGCGGGCAGCAGAGGAAAAATTAAACCAGCACCAGTTGCAAAATCAGCCACAGCAAACAGGAGGTCAGGTTACACGCTCTGCAAAAAAACAGACAAACCAAGTGAAAGCCGCAGCAGCAGTTGCAGCAGCGGCAGTAACAAAGCATTTTGCTAGGACCTCCCTATCACCAGTAAAATCCCAACAATCAATTCAAACAGGTACCTCGGCGGTTAGGAAAAGCCAAAGCAGCGGGTTAATACCGGCCGTAGCAAGCCCAATCGCAGTGCTGCCCACAAAAGGCCAAGGGGCGGGAAAACTTGATACTACAAGTGGTGACACAGAATTTAAAAGACTACCTAATATAACCGAGACAGATATGGAGGGAGGCCAAAGTGGAGGAGTGGAAGAACCAACAATGAGGGACCTCCTGTGTGCGATAACTGCATGTAAGGAATCAATCTCTGGTTTGGATATTCAGCTAAAAAGCATAAGGGAGGAATTGGCAGTGTTGGGAAGCAGACTGAAAGAAACGGAGGGAAGAACAACAGCCCTAGAGGAGAGATTAAGTTCTGTGGAAGACGTGCTATTCCTGCTTAGACAAGATATAACTGATATGAAGAAATACATAAAAAATCAGTCAGCTAAAATAGATGAATTAGAAAATAGAAACCGGAGAAACAACATAAGAGTAATAGGCATGCCCGAACGGAGCGAGGGATCTGACCCAATAGAATTTCTGGAGGGATGGATTAGGGAGACATTTGGGACTACATCTTTTTCTCTTTTCTTTGGCATTGAACGTGCCCATCGAATCCCCTTTAAACCCCGTCAGGGTAAGGAGTACCCAAGACCCATAATCATGAAAATGTTTAATTTCAGAGATAAAGTATCTTTGCTTCGGAAGGCGAGAGAAATGGGAGAGATCCTTTATAGGGGGGTAAGAATTTCACTATACCAGGACTTTTCTCCGGACCTGCAAAAACTCAGGGCAGCATATATGCCGATTAAACGTGTGCTACAGCAAAAACAGATGGACTACGCATTACTGTACCCCGCCCGTATGAGAATAACTACAAGGAATGGGACACTCTTTTTTGATTCCCCTCGAAAGGTGGAAGAATGGTTGGAGAATATTGAGAGAACAACACGGAATATAGGAGAGGAGAGACTAGAGACTAATTAGATTTTGGTTCCTTTTTTTTTTGGTTTGAGGTACTAGGGAGGAGGGAAGGGAGAGGGGAAATAGAGATAATAAGCAACATATTAAGAAATAAGAAAAAAGCAAATAATAAAGTAAAAATACGAACTAGGGAGTGATGTAGGAACAGATTATAAAATAGTAAAGGTTAGAATACACTTATTAGAACACATTGAGCCGACACGACAAATTATTTTTCTTAATGAGCATAAAAAATAAAAACATAAGAATAGCACTAATAAGGTCGAAGGAATAGGATTATAAAATAGCAAGGGTTAGACATACACTTATTAGAACACACTGAGCCGACACGACAAATTATTTTGTTTATGAGTACAAAAATTAGAATACACGATTAGCACTAACAAGGTCAGAGAGGGGGGGGTGAGTATAGGGACCCCTGGGGTAAGGGGGTTTTGAAATGTATGACACGGGCAATGTATGCCGGTGTAGTTTGGGGAATGGGAGTAAGTGGGAGGTCAGGAACATAGCCCCTAGGGTAGGCCCAGATGGGCAGGGAGGGAGGGTAGGGGGTGAGTGGGAGAGAGGGTGGGTGAGGCAGGAGGGTAAGGGGCGGGAAAGGGGGAGGAGAGGGGAGGGAGGCAAGGGAGGTAAGGGAGGGGCGGGTGGGAGAGGTATAACACAAACAAATAATGGAAAATACCACAAATATAAGTTTATTCACAAATGTCTTTTACGCTTTACCACTGATGGTGGGGGGACTAGGAGGAAGGCTGATAGATATGTATTATACATTGAGGGGACCCAAGGTGTAGGTAAAACTCAGAAGGATAATTGTATTTTGATTTTTTGCTTATGTTGTTGTTTTTGGTTTCATAATTATTTGAACTGGTATGATTCCCTATATGAGTAAGGAAAAGGGGAAAAAAAAGGGTTTACTTCTAATGACATGGAATGTGAGAGGGCTGGGGGACAGAGATAAGAGAAGTGCAATGTTTAGATACTTTGATAAAATGAAACCTCAGATAATCTGTTTACAAGAAACGCATTTGTGCCCAGATTTATTGCGTTCAAGGAGATACCCCGACACAGTTCCATTCCATGCACACCTCATACAGTACCTGACCGCGAGATTGTGTTTCCAGCGCGATACCATCGCGCTGGTTCTCGGCGACAGGGTACTGTGAATGTCGCGCTGGCTCGCTCATCGGGAAAGGAAACCTTTGTTTTCCTTCCGCGATGAGTGACAGGCAGCACTGACAGCTGTCTGGTATGAATCCTGAGGCGGGAACACCGCGCCAAATTTTAAATGAAAAAAACGGCGTGGGTTCCCCCCTCAGAGGCATACCAGGCCCTTAGGTCTAGCATGGATTGTAAGGGGAACCCCCTATGCCGAAAAATCGGCGTGGGGGTCCCCCCCAAATCCATACCAGACCCTTATCCGAGCACGCAGCCCGGCCGGCCAGGAAGGGGGGTGGGGACGAGCGAGCGCCCCCCCCCCCCTCCTGAGCGGTACCAGTCCGCATGCCCTCAACATGGGGGGGGTGGGTGCCTTGGGGGAGGGGGGCGCCCTGCGGCCCCCCACCCCAAAGCACCTTGTCCCCATGTTGATGAGGACAAGGGCCTCTTCCCGACAACCCTGGCCGTTGGTTGTCGGGGTCTGCGGGCGGGGGGCTTATCGGAATCCGGGAGCCCCCCTTAATAAGGGGGCCCCCAGATCCCAGCCCCCCACCCTGTGTGAATGAGTTTGGGGTACATGGTACCCCTACCCATTCACCTAGGGAAAAGTGTCAATATAAAAAAAACACAGTACACAGGTTTTAAGAGTAATTTATTAGTCAGCTCCGGGGTCTTCTTCCGACTTCGGGGGGTCTCCTTCCGACTTCTCCCGGTGTTCGGCCTCTTCTCCCGGGCCCCGCCGCTATCTTCTTCCAGCTCTATTGCCAGCGAGGGGCCCGGTCTGCTGCCGCTGTCTCGGTGTTCGGCCTCTTCTCCCGGTGTTCGGCCTCTTCTCCCGGGCCCCGCCGCTATCTTCTTCCAGCTCTATTGCCAGCGAGGGGCCCGGTCTGCTGCCGCTGTCTCGGTGTTCAGCCTCTTCTCCCGGTGTTCGGCCTCTTCTCCCGGGCCCCGCCGCTATCTTCTTCCAGCTCTATTGCCAGCGAGGGGCCCGGTCTGCTGCCGCTGTCTCGCCGCCGCTGTCTCTTCTTCTCTTCTTCCCCGATGTTGACACGACGCTCTCTCCGGCTCGAATGCTGTGTGCGAGCTGCGGAGCCATTTATATAGGCGGTAACCCCAGCCCCTTACGACGTCATAGTCCCAGCATGCGCAGGGACTCTGGCGTCATAAGGGGGCGTGGCCCCAGAGTCCCTGCGCATGCTGGGACCATGACGTCGTAAGGGGGTGGGGTTACCGCCTATATAAATGGCTCCGCAGCTCGCACACAGCATTCGAGCCGGAGAGAGCGTCGTGTCAACATCGGGGAAGAAGAGAAGAAGAGACAGCGGCGGCGAGACAGCGGCGGCGAGACAGCGGCAGCAGACCGGGCCCCTCGCTGGCAATAGAGCTGGAAGAAGATAGCGGCGGGGCCCGGGAGAAGAGGCCGAACACCGGGAGAAGTCGGAAGGAGACCCCCGAAGTCGGAAGAAGACCCCGGAGCTGACTAATAAATTACTCTTAAAACCTGTGTACTGTGTTTTTTTTATATTGACACTTTTCCCTAGGTGAATGGGTAGGGGTACCATGTACCCCAAACTCATTCACACAGGGTGGGGGGCCGGGATCTGGGGGCCCCCTTATTAAGGGGGGCTCCCGGATTCCGATAAGCCCCCCACCCGCAGACCCCGACAACCAACGGCCAGGGTTGTCGGGAAGAGGCCCTTGTCCTCATCAACATGGGGACAAGGTGCTTTGGGGTGGGGGGGCCGCAGGGCGCCCCCCTCCCCCAAGGCACCCACCCCCCCATGTTGAGGGCATGCGGACTGGTACGGCTCAGGAGGGGGGGGGCGCTCGCTCGTCCCCACCCCCCTTCCTGGCCGGCCGGGCTGCGTGCTCGGATAAGGGTCTGGTATGGATTTGGGGGGGACCCCCACGCCGATTTTTCGGCATAGGGGGTTCCCCTTACAATCCATGTCAGACCTAAGGGCCTGGTATGCCTCCGAGGGGGGAACCCACGCCGGTTTTTTCATTTAAAATTTGGCGCGGTGTTCCCGCCACAGGATTCATACCAGACAGCTGTCAGCGCTGCCTGTCACTCATCGCGGAAGGAAAACAAAGGTTTCCTTTCCCGATGAGTGAGCCATCTCGGCGCTGGCTCCTGCGACGGGGCTCGTAGGTGTCAAATCTCGCCGAGAAGTGCGGCGAGATTGACACAATATCACGGTCACCTACTGTACTCAAGGGGTGTTAGTATAGTGGTCTCCTCGGATGTCTCCTTTGAATGCATAGAACAGAGGGTGGATAAGGAGGGAAAATTTGTTTTTTTGCTATGTCAAATTAATGGATTAATGTGCATAATCGCATCTATATACATACCCCCACCATTCTCATTAGTTCCACTTGGGCGTCTATCACAATTTATAGCCTTACACCTGGATGTCCCGGTGTTAGCACTGGGAGACTATAATAACATTTTAGATAATTCCCAAGATAGAATGTCTCTGACACCTAGAACTATGAGACAGACAGTCGGCAGGACGGCTTTTGCTGCCCTGCTTACGGAAATAGGACTCCGGGATGTATGGAGAGAGAGACATGAAAAGGATAGATGCTACTCATGTTACTCTGCAGCACATGATGGTTTTTCCCGTATTGACTTGGGTTAAGGGAATGAGGCACTCTTGCAGTTAGTAGAAGACTCAGCATATGAGCCACGCCTACTATCTGACCATTTCCCATTTTGGGTACGGTTAGACACCACTGGAATGCTGGGGCGCCCATTATGGAAGGTGAACCCCTACTGGTTAACCCTGTTTCCTCAGGTAGATAGAACAAGAGAGGCATTACGGGAGTTCCTGCAATTTAATAGGGGATCTGCTGGTGCTGTGGTAGTATGGGATACACTCAAGGCATTCTTGAGGGGATGTCTCATTAAAGAAATTGCGGAATCTAAACACGTTCCAGGGAATGGGAGAACAGGGTACGGGAAGAACTGAAAGAAAGGGAACAGGCCTTAATAAGAGATCCATCAAAACCTAATCAAGAATCCTAGAAGGAGGTACAAGTGGTATTAAACTCGGTTTGGTTATCGGCAGCAGAGAAGAGAAGATACTTTCAGCAACAAAGTTATTTTGAAGAAGGGGAAAACACTGGCCGTCTTTTAGCCCTTATAGCCAGAGAGCAAGGAGACTGTACTTATATCTTGGCCGTGAGGGCTAAATCTGGGGAGAGGCAGACCCTTAGCTCGGACATTTTAAACAGCTTTCAGCAGTTTTACAGGGATTTGTACTCTAGTAAAACTAGTTATATTCCATCTGATTTGGTACAGTTTCTACAAACCTGTCCGCTCCCGCAGTTATTGGAGGCGGACAGGGAAATGTTAAACCGTCCAATCACATTAGCGGAATTAAGAGAAGCCCTGGAGGGGACAAAATATCATAAATCACCAGGCCCAGACGGGATCCCGGCAGAGGTATACTCCCACTATAGGGAGGACCTTTTACCATCATTACTGCAGGCCATAATGGAGGCTGAGGAAGTGGGTCATTTACCAGATAGCATGCAAGATGCAATAATAACAGTAATTTTAAAGCCTGGAAAAGACAAACTCCTATTGGATTCATATCGCCCAATTTCGCTATTAAATGCGGATGTTAAATTGTTTGCCAGTGTTTTGGCTAAAAGGTTATCTCGAGTGATTGGCAAGCTGGTCCATTGTGATCAGTATGGCTTTATACCTACCCGCTCTACGTCGGATAACATAAGGAGACTCTACATGAACCTACAGATGCCAGTGGATAATCCGGGGGGTAGGGCCATTCTGTCACTGGACGCCTCAAAAGCGTTTGATAGTGTGGAGTGGCCCTACCTCATGGAAATACTGAAAAGATTTGGTTTGGGAAGCAAGTTTGTATCATGGGTAGAGATACTTTATTTTAAACCCAGAGCCAGAATACGCATTAATAATAACCCTCCATTTGAATTGTATAGAGGGACTAGACAGGGTTGCCCACTATCTCCATTACTGTTCACCTTGGCAATAGAGCCTTTAGCTATAATGATCCAGAATTCAACGGAGGTGGTGGGGTTCCATAGATATCAGAGAGAAGAAAAAATATCTTTGTACGCAGATGATGCACTTATATATTTAGGTGACATGACCTCATCTCTGCGGGCAGTGATGGAGATAGTGGGAGAATATGGCAGTTTTTTAGGCTTTACCATTAACTGGTCAATCAACTCTAATGCCCATAGACCAGCCAAGGGACCGACTACCAGAGGGAGCGGAACAAATAGCAATAGTGAATAGCTTTAAGTATCTGGTAGTAATGGTGTCCTCGAATCCAGCCGAGCCCCTTCGGTTGAACTTGGAGCCATTGCTCTCTAGACAGAAAGAAAAATGCAATAGCTGGTGTAGGCTTCCCCTATCAGTTATAGGATGAGCAAACTTAATAAAAACTGTGTGGGCACCACAGCAACTATACGTCTTTCATAATTCTATAATTTCTATCAAAAAAGTGGTTCAAGCGAGTTGATACACTAATGAGGGAACTGATATGGAAAAAAAAGGCACCCAGGATTAGTTTGGAAACATTGCAATATGAAAAGGATAGAGGAGGGCTGGCAATACCCAACTCAAAGCTGTACTTTTTGGCATCACAGCTACAACAAATATTAAATAGAAATATGTGGCGCTACTCCATCAATCAGTATCAAACAGATAATCCGAAATCACAATTAGACTCATCTATGGTATAGGATGAAGTTGGTAGAGTGAGCTCCACCACATGTAATCAATGCTAAAAAATATATATATATAACTTTAGGGAAGATGTCACCATACAGGAGTTGATCAAAGAAGAGATCAGTTCTATAGGGTGGAGATGGGTAAGTGAATATCAATAATTAGAATACTCAATAAAATATAGACTGTCTCAGTGCTCAGAAAAATAAATAAATATAGACTATATAAGCCACCTCACATCAAGTGACAAATAAAAAATAGACCTGTGAATAAAATGAACTAGCTTCCCAAAGTAGCTGAACAACAAAAATCCTTAATCATAAACGAAGTTAAACAATGTAACACAAGTGCCAGCTGAAGATCAAATATTTTCTAGTGCTGATATCAAAATAAGTGAATCTTATAAGTGAACCAATATATGAATATAATAGACGAATATAAAGTGCAAAAAAATTCCTAAGGTCAGAAAATTTTTTCCATATAATCCACAATATAGTAATGCAGTCATAACATAATAAACATTCTGGTGTATTATAGATAAATAATTAATAAAAGTATAAAAAATAGAATACAATAGGACAGATAATCCCACAACAGAGATGCTGTCCCAAATAGTGACAATAGTGCAGTATAGTCCATACAAAAAGTGCAATTGTGATGGGTGATTTCCACAGATGACAGTCTTTGAATAAAGTGCAAAATGTGCAGTGACTGATGTTTTTCTTCTATGCACGTTCTAGTGCATCTCCCAACTGCTTCCCCCAGCCTCTCACCTCCAGCAGCGGCCCCCAATGGGCCAAGTAGAGCGGGTAGATTTTCTAGGAGAGGATGTATCTCATGAAGCGCCTCCTTAACATCAATGAGTCTGTCTCTCTACAACTCCTCCCGCAGCTCCCAGCAATCCCAGCAATCCCAGCAGTTATTTAGGAACAAAGGAGAGGTCTCATGGTGCAGTAATTCGATACAAATTTATTGAAAAAAATAGAGTAACCTACATCTAAAAACTCCCCGCTGTGTAGAGTACACAGAGGGGATTTCATCCATCTAATTTGGAGGTGCCCAAAGCTGTATAGGTACTGGAACGAGGTCTCCCAGTGCATTTCGAGGGTGGCGCGGGTCCCCATCCCCCTCAACCCGACTGTATACTTGCTTGGAGCCTTAAATGCAAAAATGTTCCCGGGAGGAAAGTACTTTATGTTAACCAGACTGATGTACCTTGCCAGAAAACTTATTGCAAGGTATTGGATGGCCCCAACGGTGCCTACAGTGAAGCAATGGATTGCGGACGTCAATTCGCTGCTTATTAGAGAACGATTGGCTTATAGCCGCAGAAGTGATAGGGGTAAATTTGATAAGATATGGCAGTCATGGTTGGGGGATGTAGATCTGGCCCCGCACCAATTGATAGTAGAGAGGCTTCAGATGTAGAGATGGGGGGGGAAGAGTAGAGAGGAAAAAGGGAGATAGAGACAGCCGAGGGAAAGGAAAAAGAGAAAGAAGTGTGCAGGGAAGGGGAGAAGGGAGAGAGGGACAGAAGGATGGCCTGTAAAATTAATGATAATATAACTAGATCATTAAGAACATTGGAAAGGGGGGAAGTTAGTAGCAATTGTGAATGTGGTGAATGAAATACTAAAGGTAATAGGAATGGTTTGTTGTGGTGGAGGGGGGGAGGTACAGGGAGGGGAGGGGAGGGGAGGGGAGGAAGGGAGGAATGAAATAAAGAAAATGGAGTAATGAATTAGTAGCAGAAATACAATCTTGTATGGAATGAGGATAGAAACAAAAGAATGGGTTTGTACAAACCATACATTTTATTCTGTGTTTTTGTATTATTAAATAATATGAATGATTGATGTGAATAATGTATGTAATCTTTCATCAAAGAAAAATAAAGGATTAAAAAAAAAAAAACTTTGTATTTTTGTCATATTCAATGGCTGCATATTTTCTGAGATGCAGATATTTCCATGTATGTGTCCCTTTTATAAGTAACCAGGGAGTTATATGCATAACTTTCCAGCATGCATTTTAAAGAATTTGTGTATTTTTAACATTGGTTTTTAAGTCACTTAAAAAAAAACCTCTTCCAGTCCAGCTTTCCATGGCCATGTACTTATGATAGATCATTTTCTTGAGGCACATTCAAAAGGAGGCTAAAACAGGAATAACTCGCTCTCTGACTGCTCCTCCAGGCATGATTTATATTGACACAGTGCCACATGCCAAGAGATTTTCATGTTTTAAAATTCTTTTCAGTAGAATTCTTCATAAAGTTACAAGTAAAACAAAAATAATAACCTGGGGGAGATTTTTCACAGCATTTTATTCTTTCTCAGTCTGGGATTGTTCAGTAGGGAGGTCTTGTCAATGCTTTTAAAACAACTTTTAAAATAGGATTGTTTTTTGTAGAAAAAGAAAAAATAATGTATGTTAATGTTTGAGAATCCTTGTTGCTAGGTACAGAGCTCTCCTGCAACAGAAGGTATTTGCTTTGTTACTTATTTAGCACCCCTCAGTAGGCTATTAGTGTTAGGTACATTTTTTGAATGAGTGGGGTACTATATACCCCATACTCATTCATATTGGATGGGCTGTACCTGGGCCCTCTTTATTATTAATAATAATAATATTGAAAATAACAAATATATGAAGCAAATCTGATTATCTAAAAATATTATTAATGGGGGTTTTCTTATTCTGATAAGCCCCCTACATGCAGACCCCTACAGCCACAAGACCAGGGTTGTGGTGAGGAGGCCCTTGTGCACATCATGAAAACAAGATGCTTTGTCAGGGGCGTCCCTCTGCCAAGGTCCTCCCCCATGTTGAAGGCATGTGGCCTGCTATGGTTGGGGGGTTCAGGCTGCTTGTGTTAATGGTCTGTTCTCGGTGGGTTTTTATTTGCATAAGATACCCCTAAAAATCGGTCTGGTATGAATTTCCACATGTTTTTTCTTCTTGCTAGGAGGGGTACCCCCTTAAAATCCATATCAGACTGAAATGGTTTGATATGTGTTGTGGAGGTAACTGTATGCACATTATTTTTTTCAATCTTGTTGTAGCATGTACTACATCAAATGTGACATTTACAAAAAAGAAAATGATACAGATTCCCCGGGAGGTTTAAATTTATATGGGGGTCCCCTTTTTTTAACAAGGACTTCTGGATTCCCTTTATTCTCCCCCATAAATCCTTTGTTCCTGAACATTGGGACAACGTGCCTTACAAAAGTTTATTACAAAGTACCCACAATATCGACAGGCATTTGGTCTGGTATGGTACAGGTAGGGGGTGCATGCTCGCTGCATCATGTATGTTTTCTAATGAATCAATTGGCTGACAATGCAATGAAATGTCCACTAACATGCATCCTAACCTATTAACTTTAATTGTCACGCACCGGGCCATTTAGGTCTAAATGGGCGCCAATTGTGTGCAACTTAGCATTTTTGTAATATTCAATGGCTGCATGTTTATGAGATGCAGATATTTGCATGCATGTGTCCTTTTTATAGGTAACCGAGGAGTTGGATACATAACTTCTTTTATTAAAAGCACCCACTTCAGCATGGAACAAACTGTATGGTATACATGCAATGTTTTGTAATATTCTTCTGCTTATCTATACCTTCAAAAGCTTCAGTAAAGCAAATACAATACAAAAAATAATGGCATTAATAACATTACCGAATAACTACTAAACGACTCATTTATCCTTCATTCCACTTGAATGAGGTGGGTATTTATGCTCCTTTTTTCTTTTCCTTTTATTATTTTTTAATTGAATATTTTTTCATTTTTATAGGTTGGTAAATTTGTATATTGCACAATATCAGGGGTTTATACTTCCAGACTTCTTTGTCTACTAATATGTATTTATAATTTATTGTTTTCATTGAGGCAGATTGTAATTCTGGCATACATACTTTCCCTTTCAGTGAAGCCCCTTTTTATTAATATGTTTCTATTATCAGAGGAGCGCACGCTGGCTCTGGAGGACATGAGCGGCGGGGCATCTACTCCGGACAGGAGATTAAGTATGCTGGCAAATTTTAACATTATGTAAACATGAGTGCATATGCATATGATTTTTAAGCTTTGTTGAAGTAATAAAAGGTATCACAGTACATGTCCACTTTTTTGTTGGACTTCTTTTTTTTTGTAAATGAGTCACACGGTAAGGATGACTGCTTATAGATCAATATATACACAAAGGCTTGTTGTTTTAGTTGATCTGGTGAATGCATATATTGTCAGCACTTGGTGGAGCATGTTCCTTTGGTGATTAGAAGTAAGGCCTCACTGAGGTGTCCGTTTATGAAACAGTGATGAATCATCACTGCAGAGATCGCCGGCATTCGCTGTGTAAATTCTTCACAGGAGTGTGCCGGTTTATCATCCTGTGTAGACTGCTTCTCTTCAGGTGAAGAGAAGCGATCTACAAACGTTCACAACGCTCCCTGTGAATGGGAGGCTGTAGTCTCGGGAGAGATCCCGAGACTACGGTAGTGTAAAACAAAGTGAAAGTAAGGTATTAAACAGCACACTTCATTAATAAAATGAAAAAATTAAACTATAAGTCCACCATTCACACATATACACCCCCCCTTATTGTAAAACTTAACTAATATTAACATTTTACACAATAATTAAACATGTGCTTTTATTCTCATGAATGGTGTATATATAAAATGGTTTATCCTGTATCTGTCAACCATCCGTACACCGTTGATGAAAATTTTAATTTAATTTTAATATAAATTAATAATTAAAATAAAATTATATAAATACAAATATTGAATAAAAAAATAAAAAAATAAATTAAAAAAGTGAAATGAGATTCCCCTCTATAATAAAATTGACCTGTCCATGGGTTCAAACCATCTCTTTGGGTGCCAAAATATATATATAAATAAATAATATATATAAAATATAAAATATGTTCATATTTTTTTTTTTTTTTTTAATATATTGATTAAAAAAAAAAATATATATATATATATATATATATATATAAATTATAACATATTGATTCAATAAATATATATGTACTGTCAATTAAAACCACCCAATAATAGAAACATGGTACACTCTTCTAAAAGTTAAGTGAAAAATTATATTTTAATCATTTGAGGGGTTAGTGATTGGAGAGTAAGGAGAGCATGGAGGGTGTAAGCAAAAAAAGAACTGCAAAGTTCAGCCATGCGCAGAATTGCGTTTTGGTGTCAAGGGCGGTGAGTAACTGGGACCGATTGTTTGGTTCCCAGTCTAAAAGACTCTCTTGTTCGAGGAAAGCGGAAATTTGGCAATCGATTGTCCTGGAAGTCAACGCCGCAGGGGACATTGCCCGCAATGTCGATACGTGTAGGCGTCGATTGAATGACATTAAAGTTCAGATAAAGAAAAAACTGACCTACATAGCAAGACATCAACGTGGTACCGGGGGAGGACCTCCAGCAAATATTACCTTCTCCTGCTATGAGGAAGAATTGAAGGGGTGCCTCGGGCCTGACGTTGTCAGTGGTTTACCGGGAGAACATGATTCTGATGCTCATAGTAAGTAATTCTTTATAAAATTCAATTCAATATAAATTTTTTTTTTTTTTTTCAATATAAATTAAAATTTTTTTATAAACTAATTGAAACATTTTTTTTTTCACAGTGTTAGGAGAACCATCGGGTACAGACCATAATGTAGCCGAAGTATATGAGGGCAATGAGACAATGCTCCTCTTTAAAGATGATGGTAAGTAGTTTTTTATATTAATTTCTTAAAACCGCTTGTCCCCCACCCACAGATCATTTACTGTGGGCGGGCGGAATGGGCAGGCTGAATCACGTATATTCACGTCATCCAGCCCGCTCCTGTTTAATAACACATTGCACGCCCATTATGGTGTGCAGCACGCCCCTCCCACGACACTGGACACAGCAGATTTTGGGTCCCAGTACTGGGCCGCTTTGAACAGTAGCGGTAATCAGCCTATGCTGGTTTTGTTCAGCAAACACCCAGCTGTAAATTGAAAGTGAAGCCCGGACCACAACTGCTCACTTTGCCCCCCTTCACATCGGGCCAATTTGACATGCGATTTGACATGTAAAATCACATGCCAAATTCCCGCCTATTGCTGGCAATGGTGCTGTCATAATTCTTGCGATGCTGTATTTGCGGCACCACACCGATTCACAAAAGTAGTTCCTACACTACTTTTGGTGATTTCGGGTGCGAATTGAATAGACATCTGTGCAACCCGCACAGATATCTCTCAAATCGCCCCCAAAGTCGGACCCCAATGCTGAACCCTCAGTGCCCATGTGCAGTAGTTAACCAGCTTTGAAGCCAAAAGGCGGGTTTCCTATAAGGAATGGTGGCGGCAGCACCCTGGAGTTCATCCTAGATCGGCTTTGAGTGCCGACATCGTGGGCTCTCTCGACAGGTAAGTGCCCTAATATTAAAGGTCAGCAGTATTAAAGCATTTGTACCCGAACAACATGGGAGAAGTCAAAGATAATCGGGCATAGTGTCGCCTCCTCCCACCTGATTTAAATCTGTCATACTACCATGTCACAATCGCGTGCATTACACGGCACTTATGGGTTTAAATCAGGTGGAGAGGAGGCAATATATCACCTCTTCATCACCTGTCAAACACACTTTGATCGCTTTTCAGAGGAGCACCAGTGCCTGCTGCACTTGTGAAAGGGCCCTTAGTTGCATTCGGCAATGGCACCCTTAAGAGTTGTTTACACATAAAGTTCATGGGTGGTAAAACCATGCGGTTGAGTCATGGTTTTATCACCCCCAATCTCTACCCCCTTTAGCTGCTGAGGCAGCATTCAAAGGTGTACACATGCCGCGGCAGGAATTCAGCCCCATGTTACTTTTGGAGGTTGCTACAGCCTGACCATCGCAACCCTTTCCAGTAAATGGGGCCACTCTGCAAGCGCCTTGCAACTGCATGCTTCTGCGGGGTCCAAGGGGTTAAAGAATGTACTGACAAAGCAACACAATGCTGCCTGCTTTAACCCCTTGTTTGTTGTACTGTAAAAGGTTGCAGGGCACTTGCAGAGTGGGCCTCATTCACTTGAATGGGTCATGCTTGGCAGGTGCTACACCCAGCAGCTATGGCAGCATATACTATTATGCCCAGTGTATTGCTTCACACTGAACTGGAGATCTCTTATTTCCTTCTGCTGGCACCACTCTGGAGACTGCTAGCTGGCATAAGAGATGGAGTACAGTTGGTATCAGTTCGCAGTGGATAGGGGACGGCACCACAGAGGAAGCACCAGCTTATGCAGCTCTTGCTCCCTGCTACAGCTCCAACTTTACAAGTAGTCCCTCTGCATTGCACTTTGATGCTCTTGTATGGTGGGTCAGCAAGCCCAGACCACGATCTACTAGTCACAGTCAACCAGTCAACTGTCCGCAATCTACTCTTTGCTGACCCCTGCTCTAAAGAATTTTAAAGCATCACCTATGGAGATTTTTGTGTGCTGTAATTTTTGGTAATTTCACGTCCGCACTGTATTCTAAGACTTGGCAGGTTTGGTATCTATTTATTCAACGCAACCTCATCTTTAATATTTTACCAAACAATGGGTATTAAATTGTGTGCGTTTGCACTAAAATTCATTTATTTTTATTTTTAACTAAAAGTTGCATTTACTAAAGGACAAAGAAAAAAGGACCAAAAATGTCACCTTTAATCTCACAGGGCCTCTGCTTTCCGAAAATGCACCCCAACTCTCCTTGTCTATCCTCTCCTGCTGACATTCTCAGCTCCTTCTCTTCTCTGTACGACCTCATAGGAAGCCAGTTCCTATTGGGCCCCACCTGCTGGCTGACTCCAAAGCTGGGCTTTGTGTCTCTATATTGACACACAGCGGTAATCTGACCTTGAACCTGCTTGCTGCTGAAGGCTGGCTGAGAGGGCTGTTGTTTAAAGCCTGGTACAGTTTTTCTCCATTCAACCCAGTCGAAAAAACCTGTCAATTTTTTGAGGGAGCCACTGTGCTAACGAACACAACATTATTACAGTGATCTCATCTGCTGAGCTGTTCGATTCTGACAGAGGAACATATCATAAGTGGCTCCTATGAGGGTAGTGTTACATGGCATTAATCGTCTATATTTTGTATATTTGTCTCACATATGGCCCAATTACATAGGGAGTTATTGTCCACATCTTTTAGAGGTGCCTTATTATAAATATTAAAATGGAGTAGTTTATATTCTGATTAATGTGAACCAAATTAAATTTGATATGATTGTTGTGTTTTACAGATGACACTCAAATACCTGAAAACGAAGACAATCATGATAGCATCAATGGTAAGTGAAAAATCCCGTCATGTAGATGGTTGATAATTTATTTAAAAAATACCCGAAGCTGTGCTACAATATGAAGATGTTTAAGTGGTTTTAAAGCATACACAATTTTTACCTTAAAGTGGAGTTCCACTCAAAAGGTGAACTTCAGCTTATCTGTCTACCCCCCTGGTGCCACATTTGGCACCTTTCAGGGGGAGGGAGAACAGGTACCTATTTTGGACAGGTACCGGTCCCCACTTTAGGGAGACCGGGCCGCCCCCTCCTCCTGCCTTCACCGCCAGATCAATCTAAAAGCACAGTGCCCATGTGCAGTAGGGGACCGGCTGTGCAGCCAAAAGGCTTCACTGCAGGGTTCCCGTAACAGAAATGGTGACAGCTGCACCCGACAGATGATCCGAAGATCGGCTGGGGTGCCGACATCGCTGGCTCCCTGGACAGGTAAGTGTCCATATATTAAAAGTCAGCAGCTACAGTATTTGTTGCTGGTGACTTTTAATTTTTCGTGGAGAGGCGGGACCTCCTCTTTAATACATTCCTTGCATTATGGTACAACATGTCTGCAGGTCTTGTCTCCCCTCACTTACGGGACTTGCTGGCTACGCTGGGGCACCGGGAGCCACTGGCTCCCACTGTTGTCAATCAAAGCCTGTGACAATGAAGTTGGGGCGGGGCAAAATCTACTGTCTGTGTAATGGATGTAGCAGCAGGGCTTGGGAGCAAGCACAAGTGATCCCATGGGCAGTGGCTTTCCGTGGGGGCACTGGACAGACAGGAGTGGCCAGGAGCAACGTTGGGGGAGGGAAGGGGGTGGGGTCTCTGAATAAGAATAGGAGTTTCAAGGCCGCTCTATGCAGTTCCATTGTACAGAGCAGGTAGGTAGAAAGATGCTTGTTATTTAAAAACAAAATGTCACCTTTACAATCTCTCTTAGTTGATTTTATTTTCTTCTCTTTGTAGTTCCAGTTGAAGATGAAAATCAACCTGGGCCTTCAAATATGGGTAACTATATATTAGAATAATTAGAAGAATTACAAATGTATAATTTTCCGATTAAGCTTTTTAAAAGAAATTATTACTTTTTTTTCAGAACCACCTGTTATTTGCGATGAAGATCAGAGAGATGCCATGGATATGGAGGAATTAATAAATAGTAAATCTAAAACACCTTAAAATAATGATATTTAATATAATTTTTTTTTTGTAGAATAATACATTTCATAATTGTATTTTTATTATGTTGCAGATAATGAGGAGGGTAGGCACCAGGCATCAGCTGATCCCCCGTCCAGCACCAGGTCCCATACGGGTCCCAAGAGGGAGAAGGAGAAGAGAGCTCTTGGCCCAAAGAGAGGAGGAAGCCAGCAATGCCTCTTTGCTTTTGTCCCAAACGTTAAACTCCATGATTGAAAATTTAAAAGAGAGACAGCAGCAGCAAGATCAGGCGATGGAAGAGGAGCGAAGTTTTCGCAATTCCCTTATATCAGAATTAAGAAGGCATAATGACCTAGTGGAATCACAGCAAGCGCTCCTCAAACAAATGGTGGAAGAACAAAAAAAAATGTCATCTGCCCTTTTTTATGTGGTGGGGTCCATTTCCCAACACCTTGCCCCTACTGACCAATCCCAAAATCTCTAAAAAATATTATTTTACATTTTTTCCAAGTTTACACTATTGTTAAAAAAAATTGCACTATTGTTTAAAATAAATTGTTTTATTTTATTCCCAAATACAATTATTTGAAGGGAATCATTTTTGTTTTGTTTTTTTTCTCATCAAAATCATATTTATTTTTATTTTAAAGACATCACAAATTATTTTTATTTTTAAGACATCAGCATACATTTTGTATAATTCTACTGGGATGCCATCGGGCCCAGGGGTCTTGCCAGGCTGAAGTGTCTTTACCAACTTTATTATTTCCTCCATCGTGATAGGTCTATCAAATTTATTCTGAGTAACCGGGTACCGGGTAAGTTGTGTCAGGGGGCACAGAAACATAGTTGTAAGTAGCTAGTGCTAACAATTAGGGTGCAAAAACAGTACAACGTGTAAGCTGTAAAAGCAACTCTCAGTGTTGTGAGCCCTCATGATCGCCTTCACTTGGTCTAACGACTTCTGGAGCTTCTGCGTCTCCACCGAGTAGTCCGGTAAGATCAACAGCCTGTTTTCCTGTAAACGGAGGTTGCTAATCAACCTGGAGGCTCTGATTATTTCAAAAAGTTAATCAAGCGTAGGATGAGGGTTTGGTAGGTGCTCCAGGAGGTCCGGGTTTAGGTGGAAATCGATCCGCCTGCTACGCAGCCTAGTAAGGGGAGAAATGGGCATCAGGCAGCAAAGCCCAGTAGGTGCAGGCAGTAAAGGGCCCTCCTTCTCGCTGTCGCTGATGTGCCTGGGTTCTGATGTTGCCATCTTCCTCAACTGCTCTGCATCTGTAAATTTAACAACATAATATAGTACATATTAACATTAATGGAAAATATTTTATTTTAAAGATGACATTTATACTCTTCTGCATATTGAAACATCTGTTAAATATATCATCTGTTCCCCACAAACTCCATGGTCAAGAAATAAATGTTGACATGACAATTCATTGCTTATTAAAGTGGTTGTAAACCCTTACAGACTACTTTGACCTACAAGTAAGCCTAGATTAAGGCTTACCTGTAGGTCCAAGAAATATCTCCTAAACCTACACGGTTTAGAAGATATTTGCTAAAAGACAGGCACCGCTGTCTATGGCGCATGCATCGTGGACAGCGGCACGCAGGCGCACTGAGCGCACAGCTGCTAACGGCAACACGCCGTTAGTGGCGGCTCCCGTGCTCATGCGCGTGAGTGACGTCATCGCTGCTTCGGCCAATCACAGCGCCGGAGCAACGATACCCGGAAGAAGATGGACGCGCCGTACCAGAGGGGACAGCGGTGACATCGCAGGCTCCTGTGTCAGGTAAGTGACACATAATGGGCTACTATGCGATGCATAGTAGCCCATTATGCTTTATGTTTGCAGGGAAACAAAGAGGAAGTAAACCCATCAGGGTTTACTTCCTCTTTAATTGTCAAGTGAAGGGGCTAATCCAGCTGGTGATCTAGCCTCTGGATGGACGCAAAACATTTTTTGGCGGGATGCATACAGAGGCTATAGAGCAGGGGTGTCCATAATTTTTTCAATTAGGGCCAGATTTGATGAAGTGAACATGCGAGTGGGCCAACCATTTTGCCTGACATTCTTTTTAACCATTTAAATTCAGTCTAAGTGTGTTCGTACAAGCACTAATACACTGCCCAACAAGAATTATCTTGCCTTTGTGGCTGTGAGTGGTGATGAGCATGGGCGTGTTATTTGGATATATATCTTTTAAGGCCTCCACCGAATCCCCGAGCACCGCTTAGGGCTAAGGATGAGGTTGGGCGTGTTCTTTGGATATACCGTATTTATCGGCGTATATCACGCACCTTCACTTTAAGAGGGAATTTTATAGAAAAAAAAAAATAAAAATTTTAAATAAAGAACTGTGAAGCAAAATAAAGGTCAGTGCCTATCAATGCAGCCTAATCAGTGGCCATCTGCAGCCTCACTATTGCCATGAATGCAGCCTTACCATTGGCATCAGTGCAGTCTGATCGATGGCCATCTGCAGCCTCAGAGGGGACAGGGAGGGGGCGGGACAAGCGCTGACACATTACATACAGGAGAATCCCCAGTTTACTCGGAGTCCTCTTTAATACAAAGTCCCGCCTTCTATGATAGACAGGACAGTAATTTAATGGCAGCCAAGGAGATGAGACTTCCTAATACAGACGCTGCGGAGTAAACAGGACTTTCTCCTGTATGTAATCTGACAGCACTCGTCCTACCCTCTCCCTGTCCCCTCCAAGGCAGTGCCGATAAATACGGTATATATATTTTGTGGCCCCGGGGGCCTAAAAATATATATATATATCCAAATTACTAGGGGGCCTATTAAACCAGAATGCGGGGCCGCAATTGGCCTGCAGGCCGGACTTTGGACATACCTGCTATAGAGCGTCTGTGACGTGACCTGACATCAATCTGTAGCCTGTTTGTAAGTGATTCAGGATTACATTAGAGCAAAAGTATAGCCCTCAGGTGACCCAAAAAAGTATGACCAAAGAGGATTGGTCATACTTTCTCTTTCAATAATGAATTTTTTACGGTCTTCTGTAACCTAAACATAAATTCTAGTATGCAATTGTTACATTTTTAGCAGTACATGACTACATTAAAACAAAAGTTTACAATTAAAAAAAAAAGTGAATCATAATCACATTGGTGGATGCAGCATTGGTCCAATGAGGCATCTGTCCCTTGACGCTTAAAAGAATGAAAACTGAGTGATAGAAGACTGTTGATCTTACTGTTCTCACTCTTCTGTGTGCAAAGAGTGGTGACAGTTAGTTACCAGCTCTTTACTCTGCCCCTTCAGCTCTCACTAGAGCACCAAGCCGCGGATGGCTCATGAGCAGCTGGTTCAGTCTCTTACTGAGAATAAGCCAGCTGTTGCTACTGAATCTTGGTGTATTCCGACAAAGAAGCCGGGATAACGCCAAAGTATCGAACAGGCCAGTTAAGTTCACCGACAGCAGACTATAGCCCATTGTCAGGTGAATGCGGGTCACAGGAGGGCAGAACGAAGTTCACTACTATACTGTAATACTTACCTGCTCTGTGTGATTTTGCACAAAACAGCCATGATACTCCTCTTGTGGGGTACCCCACTTGCACTTCTTGCACTTCCCCCTACTGAGTGCACCTATAGCAAGTCACTTGCTATGGAGTGACTCGTGTGCTTGCTCCCTAGCTAGCTCTGTGTGTCCATTGACACACAGAGAGCAGCTAAATCCTGCCCCTTGCTACATCCTCAAGTAAAAAATGAAATTAAGAAATCCTTGTAAATATTCGACTTACATATACAATGCCAGGTGTCCACTTGAACAGGATAGGATCACAAACATTAAACTAATTAGTCGTCCTTCTTTGTAGATCCTAGAAAACATAATATTAAATTTTAATTAAAAAACAGAGCACATTACAACAACATATACATTTACATTTAAATTATTAAATAATTACCCTGAAATGATTCTGAATAAGTCTCTGACGGACATGATTCCCTAGGTCTGAGGAATCTTCAGAGGCAGCCGGGAGTGCCGGTATTTCTGGTGGCAGATCATCATTGATGTGCAAGTCTACATTGTTTGCAAGAGCAATATTTTGTAGAATTGCACATACAATAATGATATCTGACACCAGTTCCGGAGAGTGCTGTAAAAACCCGCCAGTTTTGGAGAGGCATCGGAATGTGGATTTCCACATTCCAAATGTCCTCTCGATAACTGAACGGGTACGGATATGTGCACTATTATATCTAACCTCGGCCACAGTCTGGGGATTCGACAGAGGCGTCAGCAACCAAGATCGACATCCATATCCTGCGTCTCCTAGAATAACAAATGATAATATCATAAGTAATATTTAACAATTAGTTAAAATAGATAATAAAGAAATATAAATGTGCTTACCCACCAGCCAGCCCTCTGGCATTTGTCTTCTTTCGAATCGTTCAAAGAGAGCTGACTGCCGCAGGATATGGCTGTCGTGGCAACTTCCGGGAAACCCAGATCTGATACTCATAATGCGCTGGTGGGAGTCTACCACCACTTGCACATTTAACGAGTGGTAGCTTTTCCTGTTACGGAATTGCTCCTCCCTATTATGTGGTGGTATCAGCGGAATATGAGTACAGTCTATGGCTCCCAGGCAATTTGGCATCCCTCCTTGTCGGAAAAATCCAACCTTCACCTCTTGCCACTCTTCATCGGTTCTAGGGAAATGGATGTACCTATCCATATGTCTCTTGATAGCTTTCAGAACCGGTTTCAGGAATCTAGAAAGACTGGGACGACTAATTCCAATGATCCGAGCACATGGCGGCTGAAAGTTACCCGTCGCTAAGTAATTTAGGACAGCCAATAGCCTGACAATGGCAGGGATTGCATGGGTTCTCCTCGTCAGGGGTTCAATTTCATCTGATATGAGGTGGTAAACCTCCATGACCCCCTGACGGTTCAGCCGAAACATGTCCTCGACATCATTGTCAGACAGCTCATCCAGGACTGTGCGTCTCCGGAACACACGAGGCTGTCTGAGCCTAACATTTGTGATCCTATCCTGTGCAATGCGAACAGCTGCTGCTGCGACAGCTGTTACAGCTAATAGTAGGGTGGTCTCCTCAATATCCATGTCTGAAATAAACAATAATAATATATATAAGATTTACAAATGTTGGCTCATTTTGCTAACTATTATGCATATAATATATATATTTGTGTGTGTGCATATCTTTTTATACTTATATGGCAGTACATCGTGTACTGTTAAATCTATCTAACAACATAAAATAATAAAAAACATGTCTAAAACAGGTTTTTCTGCTAGAACTTAGAACCCCCAAACATTATATATGGTTTTTCTTCGAACACCCTCGAGAATAAAATGGCGGTCGTTGCAATACTTTTTTTTGCACCGTATTTGCGCAGCGTTCTTAAAAGCGCACTTTATTTGTAAAAAATTCACTTTTTTGAATAAAAAAATAAGACAACAGTAAAGTTAGCCCAATTTTTTTTTATATTGTGAAATATAATGTTACGCCAAGTAAATTTATACCCAACATGTCACGCTTGAAAATTGCGCCCGCTCGTGGAATGGCGTCTAACTTTTACCCTCAAAAATCTCCATAGGCGACGTTTACAAAAATTCTAAAGGTTGAATATTTTGCGGTACTGAGGAGGTCTAGGGCTTGAATTATTGCTCTCGCTCTACCGGTCGCTGTGATACCTCACATGTGTGGTTTGACCACCGTTTTCATGTGCGGGTGCTACTCGCGTATGCGTTTGCTTCTGCGCGCGAGCTCGTCGGGACGGGGGGGGGGGGGTTAAATTTTTTAAATTTTTATTATTATTTATTTAACAATATTTTATTTATTTTTAAACTGTTTTAAAAAATAAATAAATGGTGTCACTTTTATTCCTATTCCAAGGAATGTAAACATCCCTTGTAATAGAAAAAAGCATGACAGGACCTCTTAAATATGAGATCTGTGGTCAAAAAGACCTCAGATCTCATATTTACACTAAAATGCAATTCAAAAAAAAAAAGTCATTGAAAAAAATTACATTTGAAAAAATGTGCCTTTAAATGGCGTGGACGGAACTGACGTTTTGAGGTCGCTTCCGCCCAGCAGTGTCATGGAGACGAGTGGGCGCCATCTTAGCCTCACTCTTCTCCAGACACAGGACGGAGACGGATGTGATCGCCTCCGCCGCTACCGACGGCTCCGGTAAGCGGCGGAGGGCACCGGATCGTGGCGGGACCACTTTTATCTGAAAGCCGACCGCCGCACGAAAACGGGGATACCGGGGTATGGCAGCTAGCTGCTGCCATAACAACGATATCCGCCGCCAAAGTTTGGACGTACATCGTCATGCGGCGGTCGGTAAGTGGTTAAAAAAAGAAAATAAATGCCAACTTTCCTGCTGAAGCATCAATCTGGTGTTGCATCAATCCCTCAATGGCTCTAATGCATAATAGTGAGTGATCATGTGACAGTTGATCGCTAAGTTCACACGCTTCCCGAAAATAAAGCTGTGACTGCCAATCACTTTACTCTGCTCTGTCCCCTCCAGTGCTCACTGGAGCAACAGGATATAGAGTGGGAGTGAGCTGCCTACTCTGGCTCTCAGCAGTGCCATGAAAGACTGAGCCAGATGCCGACATTTGTGTCAGGATCCTTACAGAGACGTAACAGATGTAAGCGGTCCTGTAAGGCCTAGCTGAGAGGGTCCACCCCCCCCCCCTTTATAAAAATATCATTTTTTTTTAATTAAATACACTAAACTCATTATTAGTGAACAAAAATAAAACGATTTTAAAATCCAAAACTATATTAAGTTAATAAAGCTCTGTGTGGAGAAGGTCTTGGGGCTCATTCACAAGGGTGCTGTGGCCTGTGTAGTGTGAACCACACATTTCTTTATGTGACTGGAGCTGGGTGCTGGCAGTCTATATTAAAATAGTGGCATCTTTTTTTGGGGGTCGGGAAACAATCCACCCCCCCCCCACTTGGTCGGTCAGGTCACAGGTAGCCCCCCCCCGATTGGTCGGTCACCAGCCCTACACTTACCCCATCTAGGTTGTGGGCAGCGCTTCACCCTGCATCTCCTCCTTCTCGACTTCCCTTGGGTCTTTAGCTTCCTCTTCCTCGGCGGACAATAGGATTTCTTCTTCCCTCTGCCAATTGGGTGATGGGTCTCAGGACCCACTTCCTGATTGGCTGAGAGGAGAATAAAGAAGACAATAGCGAATATTATTTTGCTATTGTCACATAAGTGGGTGGGCATGGGGCGCATTGATCAGTGCTCTGTGTCCCGAGCCAACCCTTTTTGGAAGACAATTAAAACCAATTTGCTATTCTTGTGCTTCCAAAAAAAACCCCGTTGGAATGCATGTGTACGGTGCCCTGCATGTAGATTAGGGGGGCGGCGCTCCTGCACCCCATATGGATAGGCTGCCACTGTGTATATATGTATATATATATATATATATATATATATATATATATATATACACACACACACACACACACACACACACACACACACATATATATATATATATATATATATATATATATATATATATATATATATATATATATACACATACATATATCTATACACACATACATAGATATATATATATACACATACATATATATTAGGGGTGCGCATCTTCACTGGCCTCACGATTCGATTCGATTACGATTATCAGGTCCACGATTAACGATGCATCACGATTACTGCGCGCGGTTTTCATCCAAAAAATTTAAGTAGTCAGAAGAACTCCATTTTTTAAATTTTATCTGTTCTTAAAAAAAAGACAACACTCCTTGCATGTAGCAAAGTGTAAACAGTGCAGACAACTTAAAGAGGAGCTCCAGACTGCCCCCAAATGACTACAGGAGATGATCAGAGACTGCAGACATGCTACAGGAGATGATCAGAGACTGCAGACATAATACAGGAGATGATCAGAGACTGCAGACATGCTACAGGAGATGATCAGAGACTGCAGACATGCTACAGGAGATGATCAGAGACTGCAGACATGCTACAGGAGATGGTCAGAGACTGCGGACATGCTACAGGAGATGATCAGAGACTGCGGACATAGTACAGGAGATGATCAGAGACTGCAGGCATAATACAGGAGATGATCAGAGACTGCAGACATGCTACAGGAGATGATCAGAGACTGCGGACATGCTACAGGAGATGGTCAGAGACTGCAGACATGCTACAGGAGATGGTCAGAGACTGCAGACATGCTACAGGAGATGGTCAGAGACTGCGGACATGCTACAGGAGATGGTCAGAGACTGCGGACATGCTACAGGAGATGATCAGAGACTGCGGACATAATACAGGAGATGATCAGAGACTGCGGACATGGCACAGGAGATGATCAGAGACTGCGGACATGCTACAGGAGATGGTCACAGACTGGGGACATGGCACAGGAGATGGTCACAGACTGGGGACATGGCACAGGAGATGGTCACAGACTGGGGACATGGCACAGGAGATGGTCACAGACTGGGGACATGGCACAGGAGATGGTCACAGACTGGGGACATGGCACAGGAGATGGTCACAGACTGGGGACATGGCACAGGAGATGGTCACAGACTGGGGACATGGCACAGGAGATGGTCACAGACTGGGGACATGGCACAGGAGTTGGTCAGACAATGGGGACATGGCACAGGAGATGGTCAGACAATGGGGACATGGCACAGGAGATGGTCAGACACTTTGGACATGGCACAGGAGATGACAATTCTATGATATGGACTTGTGTCACAGCGCCCCCCTCCCCCTCCCCCTCCCCACTTACATGCTGCTCTGCCGGTGGGCGATCTGCCTGCTCACCATCTCCCCCCCGATCTCTCCATTCGTGCGGCCGGTGTTCCCGGTCAGGTCAGGTTCTCAGGTCAGCATCTCCAGCAGTGAATTCTCCCGGGAGAGCGCTCAGTGCATAAAGTTGTTTTTAGTGTGTGTATAATCCGGTCATGTGACTCTCAGCCGCGCCTCCCTCCTCTCACGTCTCTCCTGATGTCAGCCCCGCCCGCCTCTCTTCTGACCTGATAGCTCCAGTCAGTGGGCGGAGCTGACACCAGGAGAGACTGAGAGGAGGGAGGCGCGGCTGAGAATCACATGACCGGATTATACACACACTAAAAACAGCTTTATGCACGGAGTGCTCTCCCGGGAGGGGGCGGGGCCAGACATCGATTTTTCGGGTCGCATGCATCGATGCCGCATCGGGGACACCCGATTTGCGATGCATCGATGCTGCAATTAATTTCAGCAGCCCTAATATATATAGATATATCTATCTATCGATCGATATCTATATAGATATCTATCTATCTATATTTATTTATATATATATATATATATATATATATCTATATATCTATATATAGATATAGATATATAGATATATATATATATATATATATATCTATATATATATACAGATATATATATATATTGAGATATATATATAGATATATGCACACATATATAGAGCTATGCACACACACAAATATATATATATATATGTCTAACCTGGTGTAGAGCTTAGGTGGGGGCTGGTGAAACACGGGGAGATGTAATTCCTATCTCTCTTGGCGGCAAGATCGAAGGAGGAAGTCAATAAACTTCCTATTTCCTCCTATCTTCTCGGGTGAATTCTCTCCTCCCTCTCCAGTTCACCAGCTCTGGGCTGGTGAACTGGGGAGTGTAAATTTGAGCACAGATCGCCAGTGAAGTGCTGACATCAACACTTCATAAACTGGCCGTTTCTGTGCATATTAATGAGAGCTTCACTGCAGGCTGTGAAGATCAACGGAGAACAAGTTCTCCGTTGATCTTCACACTTTGATAAACCGCTAATGGTCAGAGATGAGCTGTGATCCCCAGGATCACAGCTTATCACTGCTTCATAAACGGACACCACAGTGTGGATTTATAGATAACATTCAAGTTCAGATCGAGGATTTGCATTATATGGACATTTGATCACATTCTATATGATTGCACCTATGATTACTGTAGAAGGGTTTGCATTCATTTATTTAGCTAATTGGGCGGGCACCTCTCTGTATTTACATCATTTTATTTAGTGCCGTCTGCATTTTTGGGGGCGGCTGCTCTTTCTTTCTTTCTTATTTTCACTTATTACAAGCACAAAATATTATTATTATTATAATATAATATATAATATATAATATTCATTACACCCAGCCAGTGTTAATTTTGGCAGCAAATTTTAATTTAGTTTTAGTCCTAGGACTAAAATGGAATTTTTAGTTTTAGTCCCATTTTAATCTTCTGCAATTGTTTTAGTTTTAGTCGACTAAATCTCCAGGTCATTCGGTCAGGCGCTATGTTTAATTTTATAGGCTGAGGTTCGCTGTCTCCCCCCCCCCCCCTCCCTGTCCTTCTACGAACTATTCTTCTCTTTTCTTTATCTCTGATTTTCTCTTATCCTTAACCTCTCTTTCTAAGTCTCCTTCGATCTTCTATTGATGCAATCTATTCTACAAGTTTGCCTGCCCTCTACGGGGGATTATTTTGGGACCTTACCCTCCGCATGTTAAAACTTACTGCACTTTATTATAGATAATATACTTGACAGCTACTTGTCCCAGTTTATCTACTCATTCCCCTTGTGTCCGAGGTTGCAGAAGGTTCCCAATGGGGCTCCCCGGACCAGGGTACATAATTCTTACGAATCAACTGTCACACATGCATGGGTTTCATATAAAGTTATATTTTAAGTGATCGCTGCTCGATCACGTGATGGCACTATTCTGACTTTTGTATTTTTATATTTTGATACACCAGGAGACCTGATGTCAGGTTACTGGCATTGTTTATACTTTTCCTTTGTTACTTTGTCTTATATATTTGTTGAAAACTTAATAAAATCTAATTGAAGCATAAATCTCCAGGTCATTTTAGTCAAGTAAAATGTCTTACATATTAGTCGACTAAAATCTCCAGTACATTTTTGTCGACTAAAATCATTTTAGTCGACTAAAACTCATTTTATTTATCTAAAATCTAATGGGTGTAGTTAAAATTATAATGCATTATTTAAGCATTTCTCTACAATTTCCAAAACTCATTATATATTGCTGGAGTGAAAAATCAAATATGTTATTTATAGTATTGAGGTATGAACATGCACTACAGACCAGTGTTAATTTAGTTTTAGTCTTAGTCTTTTGACTAAAATGGCATTTTAGTTTTAGTCACATTTTAGTCTTCTTACTAAAATGTTATTTTAGTTTTAGTCGTATTTTAGTCATCTAAATTGTTTTAGTTTTAGTCGTATTTTAGTCGACTAAAATGGTATTAAGTTAGTCGAATAAAATGTTTTAGTAGGTTTTAGTCAACAAAATTAACACTGCACCCAGCGCTCATTTCTATAATTGTACGTATTTTTGATATAAATGACCATATACAGTATTTGACACTCACTCAGCTTGTACCCCTCAAATAGCACTATGGTCTATTTTTCAAGGCTAAAAGGGACCTCTTTTCTTTCTAAAGGCAGCTAGATCGATAATTCCAAAACATTGGCTAGATGAAATGCAGCATTTGGAAAGAATGGAGGTTAGCAGATTAAGGGATCATATGGTGCATTTGGGGGGGGGGGGTTCTCCTTGAGAAGAAAAATGTTAAAAAAAAAACAGTTTGTTTTCTCTCTCTCCCTTTTTTTTATATGGATTGTCTTATGGTCTGTAGTAATTTTTAATTTTGTTGCGTGGTGTCTTGGTAAGAAGGGTAATAATTTAATAAAAAACAAAGTGAATAGGTATACAATGTGTGTTGAATAGACATTAAATATGTTATAACAGAATTTGTTGAAACTTTCTAAAAACATATACTATTAATATAAGGATTTTTTTGCTCCCAATGCAGTTAGTACAATATTCCTTCTTTTTTCAAAATTATTAAAATAAACTATTTTTATGTTCTTTGTCCTCAAAAGCTGTATGAAATCAAGGTTTTAACAATGTTTATTCAAATTAGGCTCATGTAATGTTTACCATATTTCTTTTGTTTTTATGATAAAAATCTGCTTTATTTCTATAATATGGACTAAAACAGATTTTTTCACTACTGTCTATGCAGCATGTACAATAAATATATAAAAACAAGAGAGAGCGCACGCCAGCCCTAGTGTGTTATCGTTTATTAGATGAAAGTAAGTGTATAAAAAATGAGGGTTGCACTCACAAACATCCAGCGTTAAATGGCATAAACAGCTCCATAATAGCCTCCTCTCCTGGTCTGCAGGGATCAGTTAGCTCACAGCAACTAGCAGCATGGTAAAGTATTCCAGTAAGCACAGACCGCCTGTCCAAGACATGTGCAGAATCCTTATGTATGCAGGAAGGGAAGTAACAAGAGGTTGGAGGAAATGTCTATCCCGGAATGTGAATGTTTTGCTCGTTTATGCAAATGTGAATCCTATTGGATTTTCACTCTAAACAGTATGGGGTTAAATGAAGAGCTTGAAATAGGTACTCTCATATGATGTTATAGATGTAATTCTGTATATTCTGTTTGACATTGTTTGGCCTTTCATTGGGGTGGTGTTGTGGATGGGAGTTGAACCGGTGACCCTTTATGCTGCCGGTTGAGAGTGCTACCCACTACACCACTGTGCTGCCCTGAAAACTTATTCACTTTATAAATCCTCCATATTCATTATTTTAGTTTTAGACTTTCGTTTTGTATGAATCAGATTATAATTTTATCAGATAGGGGTCCATTTTAGTATGGGACCCCACCATATACTTTATAGCTTAATATAACATTTTTTCTTCACCACCTAAAAACCATATAATATATTACAATAATTTCTACATTGGATATGCCATGACGTCTTGCATCTTTATTGATATGATGTTGTATTATGTATATATTATATATCATTTATTCATGTATTTTGTATTTAATTACATATGACAATAATTCTTTTTATTTAGATTTACATTAAAGATAGTGCTAATTCTCTATTTTTATTTGTACTAAACACCATTTTAGGATGCTGTTGCTATATAACCCCCTCCGTCTTGTAGATACCTCTTGCTGTGTACTCCGTGCTCCTGGTCTGTTATGATGCCATTGGTTCATAGATAGGAGGGGTGGGGGGTTTGAGCATATATTATCACTAGAGGAGATGAGGGCGTTACCTGAAGAAGGAGGCCACGCCTCCGAAACATGTTGTCCTAGCAATTGCATGAAGCTTACGAAAGGGGTCATCTGCATCACTATGCATCCCCTCCCTGGCCACAAGTGACGTCAGGCAGCGCCAGCTGGTCCGTGCGAGTGCTTTGGGCGGTGTGTGTTACAAGCAAGCAGGCGGTCTGTGCTTACTGGAATACTTTACCACGCCGCTAGTTGCTGTGAGCTAACTGATCCCTACAGACCAGGAGAGGAGGCTATTATGGAGCTGTTTATGCCATTTAACGCTGGATGTTTGTGAGTGCAACCCTCGTTTTTTATACACTTACCTTCATCTAATAAACGATAACACACTAGGGCTGGCGTGCGCTCTCTCTTGTTTTTATATATTTTCAGAATCATGTCTATCACCCAGTGGACTATTGGGAGAGCTGCAACACCTTAAGCGAGGAATATACATACAGACTGTTTACTGTTGGAATAGGTATAGTGGGGACAGCGCTAAATTTGGTTTGTTGTGTGTGTTTGGAGCATGTACAATAATCCTTCTTCTTTTTTTTAAGTGAAAATTGTTAAAAAGGATGATGCCCAAAATTAAACCAAAGTGTGGTCAGCAGAGATGCCCATGAACATATAATACAGTCCTACTATTCTGAGACTGGGAATAATCACTATTACAATCTGTATGCCACAAATCACTCCACCATATACTGGGGTGCTTGTTACGAGAATAAACCCATACAACCATCACCACCTAGCCTAGGTTCACACCTACCCTGTTTCCCCGAAAATAAGACCTAGCGTGATTGTCGGTGATGGCTGCAATATAAGCCCTACCCCCCCAATAAGCCCTACCCTGTTTCCCGAAAATAAGCCCTACCCTGAAAATAAGACCTACAAGGACTTTAACTGGGGCTTATTTGGGGGGTAGGGCTTATATTGCAGCCATCACCGACAATCACGCTAGGTCTTATTTTCGGGGAAACAGGGTATGCATTTTGCAGTGTGTTTTCAGTTTTGCAGAAATGCACTGCAGTCCATTTAACATGATTTCTGGTATGTATTTTGGAAAGGGCCATGGACTTTTTTGCCCACAGCAGGTTGTGTTTTTGGTTCCATAGACTTCAATGGAAACACAGCAGAAACACATCAAAAACACATTAAAAATGCAGCGCTTGCATTTTTGATGCATTTCCCCTGCATTTTTTCTGATTCCTCTTGCATGATAACAAACACCTCCCCAAAATGCAAAAAGCATTACAAACATGTGTCAAAAAAATGCAAAACTGGCAAAATGCATCAACTGAAACCTGCATAGGTGTGAACCTACCCTAAATATCAGAATACAAACCATAACAATATGCACACTTTCATAAACATACATCTGTTACACTTCCTAACGTTGATTTTTATAAATTTTACCTACAATCACCATAATTAAAAGACTTTTATTACTTCTTTTTAAAGGGGGACAGGGGGAGTCTGCGCTGATTCATTGTCAGTGCATCCCCCCTGAGGATGCCCAGCCAGGGCCACCAGGAATGCCACCCATGGCTACCAGGGATGCCCACCACTGATGACCACCAGGTATGCCACCCATAGCCACCTGGGATGCCAATCAGTGCCCACATATGATGGCAATCAGTGCCCATCAGCAATGCCTGCCAGTGCCTCCATATCAGTGATGCCCATCATTGCCACCCATCAGTATCCATCGGTGCCACCCATAAGTGTCCATCAGTGCCCATCTGTGACCATCAGTGCCACCTATCAGTGCCCATCAGTGCCACCAAAAGGTACCCATCAGTGCAGCTTTTCAGTGTCCATCAGTGTCGCCTATTAGCGCCCATCAGTGCCACCTATGAGTGCCCATCTGTGCCGCATATGAGTGCCCATCTGTGCTGCATATCAGTGCCACCTATGAGTGCCCATCAGTGCCACCTATCAGTGCCCATCAGTGCCGCATATCAGTTCCCATCATCAGTGCCCATCAGTGCCACCTCATCACTGCCACCTCATTGGTGCCACCTCATCAGTGCCGCCTTATCAGTGCCCATCAGTGCAACCTCATCAGTGCCCATCAGTGAAGGAGAAAACTTACTTATTTAAAAACTTTTATAACAGAAACTAAGAAAAACTTTTATTTTTCTAAATTTTCAGTCTTTTATTATTTGTTTAGCAAAAAATAAAAACCCCAGAGGTGATCAAATACCACCAAAAGAAAGCGCTATTTGTGGGAACAAAATGATAAAAAGTTTGTTTGGGTACAGTGTAGAACACAAAATTGTCATTCAAATTGCGACAGTGCTGAAAGCTGAAAATTGGCTTGGGCGAGGGGGGCGCCTGGTATTGAAGTGGTTAAAGTTGATTATATTTTTTTCTATTCTGTTTTATTCTATTCTATTGTTTCTATTATAATCTTTTTTATTCTATTCTATTCTTTTCTATTTTTTTCTATTCTATTCTGTTTTATTCTATTATATTGTATTTTTTTTCTTTTCTTTTCTATTTTATAAAGCAACCTAAGTAGTAATCATCATCCTACTTATTTTTTTTTACCTTACTGTGTTTATGGCAATACTGTTTGCTTCCATTTCAAATTCAAATTCATTTTAAATCGATTTGAAAATAACAAATATATGAAGCAAATCTGAATATATAAAAATAAATTCCAAAAACGAATCATTCTAACATAATAAAATATGACAAAATTAAAATATTAACTTAACGAATCTGAAATGAAACAAAACACATTTTTTCATCATGCACATCTCTACTGCTATTGTTGGGGGGGGGGGGGGGGGCTCTGCATGCTTGTGGTAATAGTTTGCTATGCATTTTTTTTACCAAAAATATGTAGAATACATATCGGCCTAAACTTAGGAAAAAAAACATTTATATATTTTTGGGGATATTTATTATAGCAAAAAGTATAAAATATTGCTTTTTTTTAAAATTGTCGCTCTTTTTTTGTTTATAGCGCAAAAAATTAAAAACTGCAGAGGTGATCAAATACCTCCAAAAGAAAGCTCTATTTGTGGGAAAAAAAGGACGTCAATTTTGTTTGAGTACAACGTCGCACGACCGCTCAATTGTTAGTTAAAGCAACGCAGTGCCGAATCGCAAAAAGTGCTCTGGTCAGGAAGGGGGTAAAATCTTCCAGGGCTGAAGTGGTTAAAAGCACCGACTTCAGCATGGAACAAACTGTATGGTGTACTCTACATGCAATGTTTGTAATATCCTTCTTTCTAGATCTTAAAAAGCTTTAGTAAAGGAAATGCATTACAAAAAATAATGGCATCAATAACATTACCGGATAACTACTATACTACTAGTATATTCTTTACTCATTCCACTTGAAGGAGGTGGATATTTCGGGGCTCCCTTATTCCTAGGAGGAGTTATTTTCCATATTTTCAGATGCCCCTCCACATACTTTTTTTTGAGGAAAAGGTTATGGGAAAGAGGCCCGTGTCCTTCAATATTATCACAAAATGCCTTGCAAGGAGGAAGACTTTGTCGCTCCCCTTTGCAAGGTACCCCCCAGTGTTGATAGGCATGTAGCCTTGTATGATATGAAAAAAATTATCCGCACTCCGGTTGTCGCTCTTAAAATTTCTTCATTTTATTGAATAGCCACAGTGGACAAATGCAGATTAGGTCAGTTGACACTTTCAGCCTATAAGGCACTAATCATAACCATGGCCATATTTAATATAAGGAGTTTTTTGCTCTCAATGCAGTTAGTATATTATTCCTTTTTTTTTTAATTATTAAAATAAACAATTTTTATGTTCTATGTCTTCAAAAGCTGTATGAGATCAGTGTTTTAACAGTGTTTATTCAAATTAGGTTCATGCAGTGTTTACCATATTTCTTTTGTTTTTATGATAAAAATCTGCTTTATTTCTATAATGTGGACTAAAATATTTTTTCATTAATGTCTATGCAGCATGTACAATTATCCATCTTTTTTTTTTTTAAGTGAAAATTGTTAAAAAGGATGATGCCCAAAATGAAACCAAAGTGTGGTCAGCAGAGATGCCCGTGGACACATAATACAGTCCTACTATTCTAGGACTGGGAATAATCACTATTACAATCTGTATCACATAAATCACTCCACCATATACTGGGGTGCTTGTTACGAGAATATACCCATACAACCACCACCACCTAGCCTAGGTTCACACCAATGCATTTTGCAGTGTGTTTTCAGTTTTCTCAGAAATGCACTGCAGTCCATTTTTTTTTTATTGCCACTTCAGTCAACCTTTTTGAGGGGATTTAATCAACTTTGTAGATCATATTGTACAATCACCCTCTCTGTGTCTCATCATCATAGCCTTTGCCATAACAAAAACAAATAATATACAAAATATTACATCTCCCAAGGAACAAGAGCTAACCCAAGACACGTCTCATGTCTCCTTTCTTCCTTTATTTTCCCAACCCCCCCACCCCCTCCTCCCCAACCCTTCCCCTTTCCCCTCTCTCCAAGGTCAATTTCTCTTTAACTCTTCCGGTGCTAATCCAAGGCGTTTGATTCTTTAACATATCTCCAGGTTTTTTTTATTTTTTCCAACGTTCCCAGGCCTCCAAATTCCCACTACCTACTTCTTCTGTAGTATTCGCCAGTATCTCGTTATTATATGTTTCCTCTACTGCATCAAACCACTCCCATATCTCTGGGCCTTCCTTCCTCTGCCATCCCTTCGGTATTAATCTCTTTGCAGCGTTTAGGAGAAACGGTACCAATGTCTGCTTATATTTATTTGTATCTCCTTCCCCCCATGGAACAACACCACCCATGGATCTTCTACCACCTCTATATCAGTGATTGTCTTTATTAATGCAAGAGTCTTCTTCCAGAAAGTTTTTGTTTTAGGGCAGTTCCACCAGATGTGACCCATTGTTCCGACATCTTGGCAACCCCGCCAACAAAGTGCCGAAGTACCACTCTGATATTTACTTAATATCTCGGGGGTTATATAGCTTGTACTTATACATTTATAATTCATTTCTGCTAAGCGTGTATCTAATGTTAAATTAAAAATCCTATCTAATATTTTACTAATTGTGTATTTGTCTTTCTTCGTGCCCAAGTCACTCTCCCATTTCTCGATGAATGGCGGTATCTCCAACTTTTCTGTCCTCATCAGGATTTTATATAACTTCGAGATTATATTTCTCGGGTCTTCTAGGTCACATAACTTTTCCATCTCTGTCAGGTCTTCCCCAGACCTAATGTGTTGTGGCAGCTTGCTCACGAAATGTTTCAGTTGTAGATATCGGCATTCATCTATCTCACGTGTCTCCCTATCTTGTCTAAGCTGTTGAAGTGTTATTATTTTACCTTCTTTAATTATTTCTCTTACCTGTGTTATCCCCCAAAAAACCTCTTTTCCTCCTACCTTTTCCGTACCCGGTGCAAAATATTCATTATCTTTAAGTGTCAATAATGGTGAATTATATTTCCCTATCACTTTCTTGTATACCCCCATCCCAAACTTTAAAAACATTTTGTGTAATTACGTGAATATTTTTATCTGGAGGGTTCCAAATGATATTTCCTAAATGTGCTTTACTAAGTGTATTTTCTATTTTCACCCACCTTTTTTCATTATCTCTTTTAGCCCATTCTACTAATCTTGACAGGACTATGGCTTTGTAATAATTCCGGATGTCTGGCACGGCCAGTCCACCATTTACTTTACTTTGTTTTAATGTCTGGAAGGAGACTCTTGACCTTCTATTTTTCCAGACAAAGTTCATTATTATCTTTTTTAATTTTGTTAGATAAAACTGGGGGAGTGGGACAGGGATCATCTGGAATTGGTATGTTATTTTAGGGAGGAGTATCATCTTCATGACATTTATACGGCCTATCCATGAGAGTGGTTTGCTGGCGAGTCTCTTACATTCTAGACTGATATCGTCGAGTAGGGGAATATAGTTTATGTTATACATCTTTTCTATTGAATTTGTTAATTTGATTCCCAGGTACCTTAGCTGCTTGGTCCACCCGAATCCAGATACCCTCTTCACGTTCTCTACCTCTGCCTTGTTTAGGTTAATATTTAATATTTCAGATTTTGCTGAGTTTATTTGGAAGTTGGACAGTTCTCCATATTTTCTCATAACTTCCTCTAATTTAGGTAAGGAGGCCGTTGGTTCCGTTATATATAACAACACATCATCAGCAAATGCTGCGATTTTGTGTTCATCTTCCCCCACCTTTATGCCTCTTATGTCAGAGTCTCTACGTATTGTTGCCAGGAGTGGCTAAAGGGTCAGGACAAGGAGCAACGGGGACAGGGGGCAGCCCTGCCTCGTGCCGTTTCTCATCTCAAAGGGCTGGGACACCCGCCCATTGGCTTTTATCGTGGCCACGGGATGATGGTACAGCATTTTTATCTGCTGGATCATTTTGGGTCCTATTCCCATAGTCTCCAGAGTCTGAAACATGAACCCCCAGTCTACTCTGTCGAAAGCCTTTTCGGCATCAATTGACAGCAGCAGCCCTGGGGGTCCACTCTCCTTCAACTTTTGCAGCAAGAGAAGCGTCCTAACCCCGTTGTCCCTCCCTTCTCTTTTGGGGACAAACCCCACCTGATCCGGATTGATCAAGAAGTTCATAAGCTCCTTTCACCTCTCTGCCAAGACCTTCGCATACAGTTTTGTGTCGGTGTTGAATAGAGAGATTGGCCTATAGCTTGAACAAAGTGTTTTCTCCTTTCCTTTCTTCAGAATAATTGCGATGGTTGCCTGAAGGGCATCTCTGCTCATCTCGTAGCTATCTCCTAACCCATTCATATAACGGCAAAGCCTTGGGACTAGTATCTCTTTAAATTTTTTATAATAAAACAATGTGAATCCGTCTGGGCCAGGACTTTTCCCGGGGGCCCCACCTGTTAGCGTCTTTCTAATTTCATCTTCCGTAATTGGCGCCTCCAAGAGTTCCCTGGCTGAGTCTGGGATTATAGGTAGTCTAGCTTTCTTCAGATAGTTATTATTTTTCTCTCTCCTATTTTTAGATTGGGGGTCGTGCATGTTAACTGAGTACAAGCCTTGATAGTAGTCCTTTAAAATTTCAGCTATCTTTCTAGATGAATATTCCAAGTGCCCATTTTTAGTCTGAATCTTCTCAATGAAATTTCTAGCTTTCTTTTTTTGTACCATTTTTGCGAGTAATTTACTTGGTTTATTTCCCCAACAGTAACTGTCCCTTACAAACCTACTGTATGCTATTCTTGATTCCAACTCCAGTGCCTTTTTCAACTCTGTTCTTTTGGTTATCAGCTGTTGGTATACCTCACGGGATAGGGGACCTGATTGTTTTTTATGTTCCTGCTCCAACTTATCTACCTCCCCTGTTAAATTTAGGATTCCCTCGCGTTTCTCTCTTTTCTTCCTGGCCCCCATCTTAATTAGGACCCCTCTTATATAGGCTTTATGTGCCTCCCATAGTGTGGACCCTGATACTTCCCCATTGTCATTCACTGAAAAATAATTCTCCAGTTCCTTGCTAACTAAGGCGTAACCCTCCTCCTCCCGTATCAATTCCTCGTTAAGGCGCCATTGTCCCCGGGTCCCCACGTCACCACCTATTGTCATTTCCATGACCATAGGGGCATGATCTGAAAAGGTTACATTACCTATCTTGGTGTCCACCACCTCATCTATTTCCCTATGTTCTATAAGACCAACATCTATGCGAGAGTAAGAGCCATGCACAGGAGAATAGAACGTATAGTCACGCCTACTAGGGTGTTGAACCCTCCAAATATCCACCAACTGATGCAGAGATAGTTTTTGTTTCACCAGCTTTAATTGACCATTGTTGGTCTCCTGCGCACGGGCCGAACTGTCCATTCTTGGGTCCATACAGAAGTTAAGGTCCCCCATCAAAATCAGGTGCCCTTTCCTAAACTCCATTATTTTCCCCAGGATATGAACAAAATATTTCATTGGGTTTTTATTAGGTGCATAAATATTAGCCAGGGTGTATTCCCTTTCGTTTAATCTACCTCTAAGAAAAAGGAATCTACCCTCCGGATCCACCAATCTATTCTCCAGCACAAATCTTGTTCTTTTTGCAAACCCTATGGCCACCCCTCGAGTTCTACTCGAGATGGTGTCGCCTTAATACCAGAGCGGAAAGTCACTTGAGTACAATCTTAACTTAGATTGTTGTGAGATATGCGTCTCCTGGAGGAAAACCACGTCAGGGCCTATTATTTTAAGCTCATTAAAAATATTTCTTCGTTTTTTTTTCATATTTAGGCCTCTGACATTATACGTTATAAATTTTAATGTGGACCTAGCTATCATTCAGCTCTAATAAATAACAGCTCTTTCTTTTGACCTTGGAGAGATTCCCCATCTTGATTTTAAAACTAGGATGACCCCTTTTCCTTTTCCCACCCCTTTCCCCCCATGTTCCCACACCGCTATTTACCCCCTCTCCCCCCTCTCCCCCCCTCTCCCCCTATGGTCCCTATTGGACCCTTAGACCTTTGAGGAACTCGCATAGCGTGATCCTCTCTCGGTCTCCACCTCTAAGGGTGAAGCTCTCGGTGTGCTGCCCAGCGAGTCACCGTTGGCCCGGTGACCCGGTGGGCTGACTAGCTCCAAGCAGCTCTTTTACTTTAGCAGATTTCATCTCACCTTATTTTACCCCCTCCCCCCCCCTATCACCACCCAGCACCACCCCCATCTCTGAGGTATTTTACATATAGCCCGATCCTAAGTCTACCTACTGTTCGTTGACCCAGTCCGGCAGCAAAGGAACCTGAATACCCAGCTTTCCGCAAAATTCCTCTAGTTCACCTGGGAATCTGAGTCCTGCTATTCTGCCGTCTTTGCTTCCTAGCAAGCAGGCCGGGAACCCCCATGTGTATTTAATATTCTGCTTTATCATTTGATCCAAGAGGGGCTTAAGGTGACGTCTTCTTACCAGGGTATCTTTAGCTAGGTCAGCAAATACTAATATCCTAGCTTCCTCGTATTGAAGCGGGGTTCTTCCTCTCAGTTTTACCCATAGGTTTTCTTTATCTTCGCAAAATCTGAACCTCACTATTATGTCCCGGCTTCTTTCCGTACGACTAGTATCAGGCCTTCCTATCCGGTGGACCCCCTCAATTTTTGGGAATTCTCCTCCTCCCAATTCCAGGATTGGGCTAAACATATCTACAATGATCTTTCTCAAATCTTCACCCCTCATCTATAGTGTTGTCTTTTGGGGTCTTGGGTGCCCCCCCTTCCCAGTCTTAGTCGCCGCTTTACTCATATTTGTTTTCCGTACCCTGGTAGTAATTGATATTCCTATACACTGGTTTAGGAAGCTGGTAGTCTATAGGTTCTCTGGGGTGCTCTACAGTTTTCCAGTGCTGCTAGAGCGGGAAATTTTAACCCAAAATGAGTGCCTTCTAAGCTATTACCACTTTATTTCTCGATAATTGCCACCATAAGATCCTGCCAGAGTAGATGGTGCCGTCGGTATTACAGTTGTTATCAATATAGAGACAGCAAGGTATACACAGTTGCGGTTATAACATCAGAGATATTCAAAGAGCAGTGTTCAGCAAGGTATTTTTCTCTATTTTCCAAAGAAACACATTAGTATATTCATACCTTCATTTGGTCTTCATCCCTTTTGCAGAGGGACCTCTGTTCCACTCTTACCTTTTTAGGCTGAGATCAAAGAGCAGCTCTTAGCCCTGGTCCTGAGCTGATAGAAATTTTGTCTGTCAGATCTCCGTTCCGGGTAGGTACCAAGTGTATATATACCGCTGTCTCTGCTAAGTGTCATCCATGGGTGAATGCTTGTTCAAAGGCACGTTTATAACTCTGCCTAAGACCAGGGTGGAGAGCGGGGGGGAAGGGGGGCGAGGGTCGGGGGGGAACAGGACGTACGATCAGGACCGTCGCTCCGCTAGTATCACGGCACTATACCCGAGTCTGCGTGAAGCTGTAAGGTGCTCCAGGGTGTTCGTCCAGGCCGATGGACTTGCGAAACAGCGCCCAGGGCTCCCTCCTTTCCCCACTATCTACCGTCCCGCTGGTCTGTTTAGACACGAGGCCGCTCCACGCCGGCCAGCCAGCACACCTCTATCTCCTCCCCTCCCGTCAGACGTCCTACGTTATGACCACTCCCCCACTGCAGTCCATTTACCATGATACCTGGTGCATTTTTTGTAAAGGGCCATGGACTTTTTTGCCCACAGCAGGTTGTGTTATTGGTTCCATAGACTTCAATGGAAACACAGCAGAAATACATCAAAAACATAGGAAAAATGCAGCACTTGCATTTTTGATGCATTTCCCCTGCATTTTTGCTGATTCCTCTTGCATGACAACACCTCCCCAAAATGCAAAACGCATTAAAAACATGTGTCAAAAAAAACGCAAAACACACTGGCAAAATGCATCAACAGAAACTTGCATAGGTGTGAACCTAGCCTAAATATTAGAATTTAAACCATAACAATATGCATACTTTCATATATATACATCTGTTACACTTCCTAACGTTGATTTTTATAAATTTTACCTACAATCACGATAATTAAAAGACTTTTATTACTACTTTTTAAAATAAATATATTATATATATATTTTATTGTATATATTTCCCACCCATTGGATCCATTCTGAAAATGTTTTTGTCATGGTTTTTATGTATTTTATCTATTGTATTGTACACTTTTTCTTTATTAAGTGGACACTAAAGAGCTCTAAAACATGTTAATGTTTTTTTTAACCCATTTTTATGATCAATAAATGTTGACCTTTCAAAGGAATTCACTTGGAAGCACCTTTTAATTGAATGGGCATCTCTGCTTACCACACTTTGGTTCCATTTTGGGGCATCATCCTTTTTAACTTTGTTTACCGAATCTAGTCGCAACCTAGCACAGTGCAAGAATTTCTGGAAAAGCCTTGGACGGATTATTCCTTTTATTTTTATGATACAATTTTGCTTTACATCTTTTTGACTAGGGATGAGCCGAACACCCCCCTGTTCGGTTCGCACCAGAACATGCGAACAGGAAAAAAGTTTGTTCGAACACGCGAACACCGTTAAAGTCTATGGGACACGAACATGAATAATTAAAAGTGCTAATTTTAAGGGCTTATAGGCAAGTTATTGTCATAAAAAGTGTTTGGGGACCTGGGTCCTGCCCCAGGGGACATGGATCAATGCAAAAAAACTTTTAAAAACGGCTGTTTTTTCAGGAGCAGTGATTTTAATAATGCTTAAAGTCAAACAATGAAAGTGTAATATACCTTTAAATTTCGTAGCTGGGGGGTATCTATAGTATGCCTGTAAAGGGGCGCATGTTTCCCGTGTTTAGAACAGTCTGACAGCAAAATGACATTTTGAAGGAAAAAACCCATTTAAAACTACCCGCGGTTATTGCATTGCCGACAATACACATAGAAGTTCATTGATAAAAACGGCATGGGAATTCCCCATAGGGGAACCCCGAACCAAAATTTAAAAAAAAGAGACGTGGGAGTCCCCCTAAATTCCATACCAGGCCCTTCAGGTCTGGTATGGATATTAAGGGGAACCCCGGCCAAAATTTAAAAAAAAAATGACGTGGGGGTTCCCCCTAAATTTCATACTAGACCCTTCAGGTCTGGTATGGATTTTAAGGGGAACCCCGCGCCCCCCCAAAAAAAAAAACGGCGTGGGGTCCCCCCAAAGATCCATACCAGACCCTTATCCGAGCACGCAACCTGGCAGGCCGCAGGAAAAGAGGGGGGGACGAGAGTGTGCCCCCCCTCTCCTGAACCGTACCAGGCCACATGCCCTCAACATTGGGAGGGTGCTTTGGGGTAGCCCCCCAAAACACCTTGTCCCCATGTTGATGAGGACAAGGGCCTAATCCCCACAACCCTGGCCGGTGGTTGTGGGGGTCTGCGGGCGGGGGGGCTTATCGGAATCTGGAAGCCCCCTTTAACAAGGGGACCCCCAGATCCCGCCCCCCCCTGTGTGAAATGGTACCCCTACCATTTCACTAAAAAACTGTCAAAAATGTTAAAAATGACAAGAGACAGTTTTTGACAATTCTTTTATTTAAATGCTTCTTCTTTCTTCTATCTTCCTTCATCTTCTTCTTCTGGTTCTTCTGGCTCTTCTGGTTCTTCCTCCAGCGTTCTCGTCCAGCATCTCCTCCGCGGCATCTTCTATCTTCTTCTCCTCGGGCCGCTCCGCACCCATGGCATGGGGGGAGGCTCCCGCTCTTCTCTTCTTCTTTTCTTCTCTTCTTCATTTTCTTCTCCGGGCCGCTCTGCGCCCATGCTGGCATGGAGGGAGGCTCCCGCTGTGTGACGGTGTCTCCTTGTCTGACGGTTCTTAAATAATGGGGGGCAGGGGCACCCGGTGACCCCGCCCCCCTCTGACGCACAGTGACTTGACAGGACTTCCCTGTGACGTCACGGGGAATGCCACAGGGAAGTCCCGTCATGTCCCGTGCATCAGAGGGGGGCGGGGTCACCGGGTGGCCCTGCCCCCCGTTATTTAAGAACCGTCAGACGAGGAGACGCCGTCACACAGCGGGAGCCTCCCTCCATGCCAGCATGGATACGGAGCGGCCCGGAGAAGAAAATGAAGAAGAGAAGAAGAGAAAAAGAGAAGAAGGAAGAAGAGAAGAAGATGAAGAAGAAGATGAAGAGAAGAGCGGGAGCCTCCCCCCATGCCATGGGTGCGGAGCGGCCCGAGGAGAAGAAGATAGAAGATGCCGCGGAGGAGATGCTGGACGAGAACGCCGGAGGAAGAACCAGAAGAACCAGAAGATGAAGGAAGATAGAAGAGAGAAGAAGCATTTAAATAAAGGAATTGTCAAAAACTGTCTCTTGTCATTTTTAACATTTTTGACAGTTTTTTAGTGAAATGGTAGGGGTAAGTACCCCCTTACCATTTCACACAGGGGGGGGGGCGGGATCTGGGGGTCCCCTTTTTAAAGGGGGCTTCCAGATTCCGATAAGCCCCCCGCCCGCAGACCCCCACAACCACCAGCCAGGGTTGTGGGGATGAGGCCCTTGTCCTCATCAACATGGGGACAAGGTGTTTTGGGCGGCTACCCCAAAGCACCCTCCCAATGTTGAGGGCATGTGGCCTGGTGCGGTTCAGGAGGGGGGGGGCGCACTCTCGTCCCCCCCCAATTTTCCTGCGGCCTGCCAGGTTGTGTGCTCGGATAAGGGTCTGGTATGGAATTTTGGGGAAAACCCCACGTAATTTTTTTTTAAAATTTTGGTTCGGGGTTCCCCTATAGGGAATTCCCATGCCGTTTTTATCAATGAACTTCTATGTGTATTGTCGGCAATGCAATAGCCGCGGGTAGTTTTAAATGGGTTTTTTCCTTCAAAATGTCATTTTGCTGTCAGACTGTTCTAAACACGGGAAACATGCGCCCCTTTACAGGCATACTATAGACACCCCCCAGCTACAAAATTTAAAGGGATATTACACTTTTATTGTTTGACTTTAAGCATTATTAAAATCACTGTTCCTGAAAAAACGTCCGTTTTTAACTACTTCCCACCCGGCCAATGTACATAAACGGCCGGGTGGGTGCTCTCTCCTTCTGAGTGGACGTTCAGGAACGTCCCTCAGAAGGAGCGGGATCGCGCGCGCGCGTGCCCGCGCAGCGGCGCGATCCCGATGCGCTCGTGTCACCCGGACACGGCGCATCGCGGATCGGTAGGAGGGCTCTGTGATTGGCCCTCCTGATCACATGACGGCCGTGTCCAATCACAGCCGTCATGTGATGTAAACACAGCCGGTTGCTAGGCAATCAGCTCTCCTCTCCTCACACGGAAGTTGTCGCTGAGGAGGAGAGGAGAGGGGATCGCTGCAGCCGGCTGATGATCAGTGAGTATGAGCTGTTTTTTACAGCTTTTTACTCACTGATCACCAGCCTAGTCTCAACACACATGTAAATTCATACATGTAATTCACACACATGTCCCCACATAATGTAAAACACACACATGTCCCCACATAATGTAAAACACACATGTTTCCAAAACACATGTCCCCAAATAATAAAAAAAGCTGTCCCCCACATATGTCCCACTAAAATCACATGTCCCAATGGTAATCTGCACACATATGTACGTGATCACCTGCACACATCTGTACATGATCATTTGCGTACATATGTCCGTGATCACACAAACCAATTATTATACACTTAACAGGATTTTTTTTATCAAAAACATGTAGCAGAATACATTTTGGCTTAAATTTATGACAAAATTCGATTTTACTGGATTTCTTTTAAAACAGAAAAAAGAAAATATTGTTTTTTTTCCAAATTTCCACTATTTTTGCGCTTATATCGTGAAAAAAAAATAACGGGGTCGTGAATAAATACCACCAAAAGAAAGCTCTATTTGTGCAAACAAAATGATAAAAATTTCATTTGGGTACAGCATAGCATGACTGAGTAATTGTCATTAAAAGTGTGAGAGTGCTGAAAGCTGAAAATTGGTCTGGGAAGGAAGGGGGCGAAAGTGCCTAGTATTGAGGTGGTTAAAACTTTTTTTGCATTAATCCATGTCCCCTGGGGCAGGACCCGGGTCCCCAAACACTTTTTATGACAATAACTTGCATATAAACCTTTAAAATTAGCACTTTTGATTTCTCCCATAGACTTTTAAAGGGTGTTCCGTGGCATTCGAATTTGTCGCGAACACCCCAAATTGTTCGCTGTTCGGCGAACTTGCGAACAGCCTATGTTCGAGTCGAACATGAGTTTGACTCAAACTCGAAGCTCATCCCTATTTTTGACACTCCAAAGTTAAATATGGATGTGGTTTAGTTAAAGCGGAGTTCCACCCTAAAGTGGAACTTCCGCTCATCGGATTCCTCCCCCCCTCCGGTGTCACAATTGGCACCTTTCAGGGGGGAGGGGGGTGCAGATACCTGTATAATACAGGTATCTGCACCCACTTCCGGGTACAGCTAGCCGCAGCTAGCCGCAGACTCCCCGCCCACCCCCGTTGTGTTGTGGGAAATACACAGTTCCCACAACACAACGGGGACCAGTGAAGACGCGCAGCGCGACTCGCGCATGCGCAGTAGGGAACCGGGCAGTGAAGCGGCAACGCTTCGCTTCCTGATTCCCTCAGTGTGAATGGCGGCGGCAGCACCCGAGGATCGAGGGACGGCTCGGTCTCGGGTGCCGACATCGCTGGACCCCGGGACAGGTAAGTGTCCTTATTTTAAAAGTCAGCAGCTGCAGTATTTGCAGCTGCTGACATCTAATTTTTTTTTTTTTGGTGAAACACCACTTTAATTCAGGCTAAAATAAATAGTAGAATCCTGGAATATGCTTTGTGTGTCATCTTACTTTGATCAGACTAAAAAAAAAAATGAAAGTTAATATTTTCTGAATTCCTCCAAAGAATGAGGGGATGTGGTTACTTCTAAATAGCATTGGCATTTATTTTTAATGCTTTAGCTATACCTGCAAAAGGGGCCTTCTTGAAGTGATCTATCACAACCTAATTTTGTGACTTTTTCCACATTAACAACCAGTGGCGTCACTGCCCCTATTTATGTACATGGTCAGGAAGCAAAGGGGTGGGGCTAGATTAGTAAGAAAAAACTCTTTGGGTTTGATATGGATTTTAAGGGAGACCTCATGCAAAAAAAAATGTGTGGGGGTCCCCCATCCATACCAGACACTTAACCTTAGTATGCAGCCTGACTGGCCAGGTATAATGGGTTATAGATGGATAAACAGTATAGGTGTTTATTTTTACTGCTTTATCTGGAAAAAGGCGCCAGCCTGAAGTGATCTATCAAGCCTTCATTTTCTTAACAAAGTTCCACTTTAATAACCAGTGATGTAGTTGGCCCTATTATACCCAGATACCGGCCCTCTCCCTATGTGAATAAATATGGGGTACAAAAAATCTGTGACCTAGAAATAAAGATACACAAAGGTATGGCAAAAAAATTCCCAAACATGTTTTCTACAACCAAAAACTTTTTCGGGGATTTTTTGTCAATGTTTATATATGGATCTACAATTCATCTACAATCATGTTGTCCTGCAATGCATATACATGTCAATAACAATGCCAGCCGAACTACCAAAAGAAAAAAAAAATTCTGTCAAGACATGTTCTGAGCTTTTAATTCCAGTGGATGACAACTGTTAGATACAAGGGGGCAGGGTCTCCCGTGTGAAGTCATTGACCATATATGAATAATATATGATGTCACTTGAAAGACTCCACCCCCTTGTATATAACAGCTGTCATCCACTGGACTTATCAATCTTTGAGGGACAAGCAAACTGTCTGTCATGTCTTGGAAGTGGTGCTTTTTTCTTTCAATGGATTAGTGGTTGTTAAGCAACATGCAAACTGCTACAACTACTAGGCCAGGGTTGTAGAGAAGAGGCCCTTGTCTGCATCATGGAAACAAGATGCTTTTTCAGGGGAGTCCCCCTGCCAAGTTTCCCCCCTATGTTGGGGGCATGTGGCCTGCCATGGCTTGGGGGGGCTGCAGATGTCCTTGTCCACATCATGGGAACAAGTTGCTTTGCCAGGGAGATCCCTCTGCCAAGGTTTCCCATCAGGTTGAGTGCATGTGGCCTGCTATGTAGACATGTGCATTTTGTTTGCTTACAAATGGAAATTCAGACAAAATTTTCGTTATGCGGAGATTCAGATGTATCCGAATTTCCGAATCACACTAGCAACAAATTTCAACAAATCCAAAATTACTTACAAAGAAACAAATTATTCAAATTAGAAAATGAATTTGAAAAAGAATTTGAATTAAAAAATAAATTGGAACTAGAAATCGAAATACATTACAATGAATGCAGTAAGGTATTATAGTGAAATAAAATTATGATACCTACTTAAGCTGCTTTATAGAACAGAATAGAAAAGAATAGAATAGAATTTAATAGAATAGGATAGAATAGACTAAAAAGACTGAAAATAGAAGAAAAAAAGAGTAGAATAAAAGAGAATAGAATAGAATGGAATATAATATAAGAAAATAACGCAGAATTGAAAATAAAGGAATAGAATAAAATACAAAATAAAAAGATAGTCTAGAATGAAAAAGACAAAATAATAGAATAGAATAGAACAAATGTAGCTGTCTTTTGACATTTGAATTTCAGAAGACAGCTATATTTATACTATTTTTTTTTATTTTATTCTAATCATTTTATTTTTTTCTATTCTTTTTTTATTTTACTCTATTATATACTACTCTATTCTATTCTATTATGTTTGCTATATTATATTCTTTTCTTTTAAAGTTGATTATATATATTTTTTCTATTCTGTTGTTTCTATTCAATTCTATTTTTTCTATTCTATTCATTTTTTCTTTTCTTCCTATTCTATAAATCACTCTAAGTAGTAATTATCATCGTACTTTTTTTTTTTTTTTACCTTACAGGGTTTAATGCAATATGTTTCCATTTCTAATTCAAATTCATTTTAAATCGACTTGGAAAAAACAAATATATGAAACAAATTTGAATATATAAAATAAATACCAAAAACGAATCATTCTAACATAACGAATTTGATGAAATTAAATTATTAACTTATTAAATCTAAAATGAAACAAAAAACATTTTACCGTCATGCACATCTCTACTGCTATGGTTGGGGGGGGGGGGGGGCTGCAAGCTGCATGCTTGTGGTAATGGTTTATTATGCATTGTCAGGAGACCCCACATTTTTTATTTGCATGAGCTCCCCCTTAAAATATTTATCATCACACCCAAAGGGGGAGATTTACAAAAAACGGGTGCACACAGAATTTGGTGCAGTTGTGCGTAATAAGCAAACAATTTCTAACTTCAACTTGATCAATAAAGCTTTGATAATAAAACCTAGAAGCAGATTGCCTGCTATGTACAAATTCACCAGTTTTAGTAAATCTCTCCCAAAGGGTGCGGTATGAATTTCCTGAGGGGCCGCACACATTTTTTTTTCTTGCTAGGGTTTGATATGTTTTGGAGGTAACTGTAGGCACATTATTATTTTTTTTTTCAATCTTGTTGCAGCATGTACTACAGCAAAAGTGACATTTGGAAAGAAAAAAAATAATACAGATTTCCCTGGGAATTGAAATTCATCTGGGGCCCCCTTAGTCTAACAGGGGCTTCCAGATTCCCATTATTCTCCCCCATAAACCCCCAAATATTTTATGCAAATGAGGGGAAAACGCCCTTGCTCCTGAAAATTGGGGCAACGTTCCTTACAAAAGTTCCTGCAAAGTACCCACAATGTCAACAGGCCTGGTATGGTACAGGACGGGGGTACATGCTCGCTGCACCATGTGGGTTTTCTATTGATTAAATTGGCTGACAATGCAAAGCAGTGCACAGTAACATGCATCATAACACATAACCATTAATTGGAACGCACTGAGCTATTTAGGTCTAAATAGGCCTTAACTGTGTAACTTTGCATTTTTGTAATATTCAATGGCTGCATGTTTTCTGAGATGCAGATATTTCCATGTATGTGTCCCTTTTATAGGTAACCAGGGAGTATATGGATAACATTTTTTATTAAAAGCCCCGCCCTCAGTTATATAAGAGCTGTCACAAACCAAGAAACGTCAGATAGCGGGAGTCTCCCATGGAGGTAGATCAGTGGCGGATTTTTTTTAGTACCTCCTTACCATTTCACACAGGGGGGGGGGGCAGTATCTGGTGTTCCTTGTTAAAGGGGGGTTCCAGATTCCATTAAGCCCCCCACCCGCCGACCCCCACAACCACTGGGCAAGGGTTGTGGGGATAAGGCCCTTGTCCCCCAATTTTGGGGGGCTACCCCAAAGCACTATCCCCATGTTGAGGGCATGTGGCCCGGTACGGTTCAGGAGGGGGGGCGCTCTCTCGTCCCCCCTCTCTCCTTGCGGCCTGCCAGGTTGCGTGCTCGTATAAGGGTCTGGTATGGATTTTGGGGGGACCCCTATGCCATTTTTTTACATTTTGGTGCAGGGTTCCCTGTAATTTCCATATCAGACCTGAAGGGTCTGGTATGGATTTTAGGGGGACCCCCACGTAATTTTTTTTTTATTTTGGTTCGGGGTTCCCCTTAATATTCATACCAGACCCAAAGGGCCTGGTAATGGACTGGGGGGGGATCCCATGCTCTTTTTTTCAATGAGGTTTATCTATATTGCCGAGACCCGACAATTAATTACAGTCGCAATTAGTTTTAAATGACTTTTTTCCTTTAGAAATGTCATTTTGCTGTACTGTTCTAAACACGCTAAAAATGAGCCACTTTACCGGCATACTATAGACACCCCCCCCCAGGCAAGATATTTAAAGGAATATTTCATTTTTATTGTTTCACTTTAAGCATTAAAAAAATCACTGCACCTGAAAAAACAGCCGTTTAAAAAAAAAAAGGTTTGCATTGATACATATACCCTGGGGAAGGACCCAGGTCCCCAAACACCTTTTTATGACAATAACTCGCATATAAGTCTTTAAAATGAGCACTTTTGATTTTTCATGTAAGTGTCCCGTAGAGTTTAACGGTGTTCCGGCGGCTTTCGAATTTGCCACGAACACCGCATATTGTTTGGTGTTCGCCGAACATCCGAACAACCAAAGTTCAGCTCGAACTTATGCTCGGGCCGAACCAGTCGCCCATCCCTAATTATAATCTGATGAGCAAGTAATTGGATCTTATAAGGCCATACAGTGTAGATCTATAGCAGGATGTCTCCCATGTTCATATGGATATATAGCACAGTATGCACACACCACTGTCATAATACAAGCAAAGATATTGAAATGGTTAGAAAAGAAGGTGAGGAGCAGTGTAGTTAGCCGTGTCTCTTTCCATCTATCTAAGCACCTAGCATGATCTCCACATAAATACTGATATAATATACATACCGTATATTTCAGCATTATAAAACACACCTGCAGCTTCGCAATCTCACTGTGCATCCCACTAATTCTGACAGTTGGCCGTGCCTCCCTTTGCCCCCATTGGCTAGCAGCAGCCCGGGAGGAAGGCGTCCCCAGAAACATCATAGGGATGGTCGCGATTGGTGACAGTGGACTCTCATATCACCTCACATTGGGCTAGTGGCACCATGATTGGAGGCGACGCAGCATTGCCATGGTCGGAGCCGGCTTCTGCTTAGCTGGAGTGAGAGAGGGTGGCCCGAGTAGGTGGTGTGTCCGTTGTGTGTGCACAGAGAGCGGCAGTGGCGGCGGTGACTCCTGCTCAATATTCACTCCATAAGATGCACAGGCACTGTTCCCCATTTTTGGAGGGGAAAAGTGCATCTTATGGAGTGAAAAATACAGTATTTTTCCTCTATTAACTTAAAATGCTTTATGGCTAGGGATGAGCTTCGTGTTCAAACCGAACGCATGTTCGACTTAAACATCGTGTGTTCGGTCGTTCACCGAATTACGAATGATATGGGCCGTTCGTGCCAAATTCGAGTGGCGCGTCACGGCCTATATGTCTCTGCAGCATCGCAGTGCATTGCTGGCTGATGATTGGCCAAGCATGCACTTTGACCCACATGCTTGGCAGATCACAGCGCTGTGTGTACAGAGAGCTGTAATTGGCCAAAGCCAAGGAGGCTTTGGACAATTATGGCTCAGGGGATTTAGTACACGCCCCACACTATATAAGGCCGCCTCCGTGGGGGCTTTGTGTAGTGTGTTGCGGTGGAGACTGGAGAGAGATAGATAGACAGAGAGACAGTGTCATTTGATTTAAGTTAGATAGAGTAGGCAGGTCGAGTCAGTTAGCTGCACTTACAGTGTATCGTGTATATATATATATATATATATATATGCATCCCAGGTGTTTGTGTATATGTAGGAAGGCCGGTTTACTGGCTTGAATTAATGGGAGGAGCCTGGAGGGTATTTAACCAGACCATCCACGATGGTCTGTGTCGGTTCCAGTGCGCGGTACCTATGTCACCAGGCTGACTTTTCGAGAAAATCACCGCATGTTAGCAAGTTCCTACTCTCCAGTTCCAGCGTCGCTGTTCCCCGTTCGCAGTCCCTGATTTTCGATCGTTCCACCGTCACAGGTAGGAGGTATTGTTACCGTTTATAGAACGTATTGTTACCTTATCCATACGGAGCCACGCACGGGACAAGTCGCCCACAAGTCCCGAAACCTTGTTCCACACATCACTCCCCCCCCACTACTGAACCATACACCTTTTACGAAAAAACCCCACTGTCATCTAAAACTGACTCTACACCTTCACAAGCACTCGCCAACAGTGCGCTTCTCTCATCCGACCGATCCGAGTCCAGTCGCAACAGCGGCTCAACAATTCGCATCCTTAGCATACACAAGCACTCACTAACAGTGCCTCTTCATCCGACCGGTCCGAGTCCAGTCGCAACAGCGACTCAATGATTCGGATCTTCAGCATACACAAGCATTCACCTACAATATACTTCTTTATTCGACCGATCCGAGTCCAGTCGCAACAGCGGCTTATTGATTCAGATCTTCAGCATACACAAGCACTCACCAACAGTGTGCTTCTTTCATCTGACCGGTCCGAGTCCAGTCGCAAACAGCGGCCCAATGATTCAGATCTTTAGCATACACAAGCACTCACCCACAATATGCTTCTTTAGCATACACAAGCACTCACCAACAGTGTGCTCCTTTCATCTGACCGATCCGAGTCCAGTTGCAACAGCGGCTCAATGATTCGGATCTTCAGCATACAAGCACTCACCAACAGTGTGCTTCTTTTATCCGACCGATCTGAATCCAGTCGCAAAAGCGGCTCAATGATTCAGATCTTTAGCATACACAAGCACTCACCAACAGTGTGCTTCTTTCATCCCACCGATCCGAGTCCAGTCGCAACAGCGGCTCAATGATTCGGATCTTCAGCATACAAGCACTCACCAACAGTGTGCTTCTTTCATCCCACCAAACCGAGTCCAGTCGCAACACCGGCTCAATGATTCGGATCGTCAGCATACAAGCACTCACCAACAGTGTGCTTCTTTTATCCGACCGATCTGAGTCCAGTCGCAAAAGCAGCTCAATGATTCAGATCTTTAGCATACACAAGCACTCACCAACAGTGTGCTTCTTTCATCCCATCGATCCGAGTCCAGTCGCAACAGCGGCCCAATGATTTGGATCTTCAGCATACACAAGCACTCACCAACAGTGTGCTTCTTTCATCCCACTGATCCCAGTCCAGTCGCAACAGCGGCCCAATGATTCGGATCTTCAGCATACACAAGCACTCACCAACAGTGTGCTTCTTTCATCCCACCGATTCCAGTCCACTCGCAACAGTGGCCCAATGATTCGGATCTTCAGCATACACAAGCACTCACCAACAGTGTGCTTCTTGCATCCGACCAATCCGAGTCCAGTCGCAACAGCGGCCCAATGATTCGAATCTCCAGCATACACAAGCACTCACTAACACTGTGCTTCTTTCATCCGACCGATCCGAGTCCAGTCGCAACAGCGGCCCAATGATTCGGATCCTCAGCATACACAAGCACTCACCAACACTGTGCTTCTTTCATCCAACCGATCCCAGTCCAGTCGCATACCGGCTCAATGATTCAAGATCCTCGGCACAACAAAAACCCCACCGTCCATTCTGAATCCAGTCTTAGCACCGGCTCAACGATTCGGATTCTCGCCAATCCAACTTTCACTGACCGATCCCAGTCCAGTCGCATACAGGCTCAATGATTCAGGATCCTCGGCACCACAAACCCCACCATCCAATCCGAGTCCAGTCGTAGCACCGGCTCAACGATTCGGATCTCTCACAACAAATACCATAAACACACAACTCACACCATCTATTTTTACCAATGCTGCGCACGGTTTTTCCTACATAATCAAATTTCTGCAAAAAAATAAAAACTCTTTCACTTCGTAATCACCGCAAACATTTACGAAATGGCTTCATACAGCCACTCATCTCCAGTAGCAACACGGCTACTCATTGATTTCTCTATCCCTTCGCCCTTTTCAGGTCAGTAGAGTTCTCCAGTTGATCCATCCTGCACCAGGTGTGGACAGTATCTTCCTCAGCTTCCCGGTCGACCCAAGTCTCGACCCCAAACTAAAACTCCACTACTAGGGCTTCAAGGCAGGTGCGTAATTCAAAAAAAAAAAAAAAATCTATCCCCTCCTACCTTTTAAACTTGTCTAAAACATACGCATTTCCCCCCCTATCTTAGCGGACGCCATGTCGCAGGCCGACAGCGAGGACTTCGCCTCCACCCCGTCGTCACCTGGGGCAGACTCAGCAAACGACGACTTATGCCGCGTACACACGAGCGGACTTTCTATCCTACTTGGTCCGGCACACTTTCCGACGGACTTTGTCCGCCAGGTGCGCCGGACTTTAAAACGGACGGACTTGCCCACACACGCCGGGACTTTCCGGCGGGCTAAGTCCGCCCGTCTTTCCGACGGACTTTCGCCGGAGTTCCGGCGGACTTTCAGAATGAACGGACTTGCCCACACACGGACAAGTCCGTTCATTTTGAACGTGACTCAGGTGCGACGGGACTAGAAAAGGATGTCAATCTTGCCGCTTTTATCGGCGAGATTGACACCTTGCGAGCCCCGTCGCAGGGCATACCAGGCCCTTAGGTCTGGTATGGATTATAAAGGGGAACCCCTACGCCGAAAAAACGGCGTGGGGCCCCCCCTAAAATCCATACAGGACCCCGATCCGAGCACGCAGCCTGGCCGGTCAGGAAAGGGGGTGGGGACGAGCGAGCGCCCCCCCCTCCTGAACCGTACCAGGCCGCATGCCCTCAACATGGGGGGTGGGTGCTTTGGGGGAGGGGGGCGCCCTGCCCCCCCCCCCCAAAGCACCTTGTCCCCATGTTGATGAGGACAAGGGCCTCTTCCCGACAACCCTGGCCGTTGGTTGTCGGGGTCTGCGGGCGGGGGCTTATCGGAATCTGGGAGCCCCCTTTAATAAGGGGGCCCCCAGATCCCGGCCCCCCACCCTATGTAAATGAGTATGGGGTACATGGTACCCCTACCCATTTACCTAGGAAAAAAGTGTAAGTAATAAAACACACTACACAGGTTTTTAAAATATTTTATTAAACAGCTCCGGGGGGGGATCTTTCTCCGGCTTCGGGGGTCTTCTTCCGGCTTCGGGGGTCCCTCCGCTTCATCTTCTCCCGGCGTCCGGTTGGTTCTTCTCCGCTCTCCGGCCTCTTCTCCCGGTGTCGCAGGTCTTCGGCCGGCCCCCTCCGCTGTCTTCATGTAGCTCTATTGCAAGCGGAGGTCCGGACTTCTTGGCTTCTTGGCTTCTCTTCTCTTCCCCCAGATGTTGACACGACGCTCTCTCCGGCTGGACTGGTCTCTGAGGGCTGCGTTGTGACTTATATAGGCGGAGACCCCGCCCCCATATGATGTCACAGTCCCTGGGCATGCTGGGACTGTGACGTTTTAGGGGGCGTGGTCGACCATACCCCATACTCATTTACATAGGGTGGGGGGCCGGGATCTGGGGGCCCCCTTATTAAAGGGGGCTCCCAGATTCCGATAAGCCCCCGCCCGCAGATCCCGACAACCAACGGCCAGGGTTGTCGGGAAGAGGCCCTTGTCCTCATCAACATGGGGACAAGGTGCTTTGGGGGGGGGGCGCAGGGCGCCCCCCTCCCCCAAAGCACCCACCCCCCATGTTGAGGGCATGCGGCCTGGTACGGTTCAGGAGGGGGGGGGGGCGCTCGCTCGTCCCCACCCCCTTTCCTGACCGGCCAGGCTGCGTGCTCGGATCGGGGTCTGGTATGGATTTTAGGGGGGCCCCACGCCGTTTTTTTGGCGTAGGGGTTCCCCTTTATAATCCATACCAGACCTAAGGGCCTGGTATGCCCCGCGCTCGCCGCAATAGGAAGATTTGTTTTTCCTATTGCAGCGAGCGCGAGATGCAATACCCTGCCCTCGTGTCGTATTTGGTCTGTCGGACCAGCCTACACACGAGCGGGCTTTCCGTCGGACCAGCATACACACGGGCGGACTTTCCGCCCGAAACTGAGTCCGACGGAAAGATTTGAAACTTTCTTTAAATCTAGGTCCGGCGGGCTTTTGGGAAGAAGTCCGCCGGAAAAGTCCGCCGCCGCCCACACACGGGCGGATTGTCCGGCACACTCTGGTCCGCCGGACCAAGTATGCCGGAAAGTCCGACCGTGTGTACGCGGCATTACAGTCTCTCAGAGCTTGGACCATCCCCAAGCTTACAGCTGAACTACGGCGCAGGGGAATACCCTACCCTGCGACTGCTAGGAAAGCTGAGCTTTTCAGGTTGCTGTTTTCTCCGCCAGCGGCAGCCCAATCAGGCACCCAGGCGTCACTACAGTCAATCTCATCAGCAATCACTCAGCTGCACTCCTTGGTGACCACACTATCGGCAGCAGTCACCGACGTCCAGACAAGAGTGGGAACCCTGGAGGTACATCAAGCTGCACCCTCACCATCTACAGTAACCACCGCCACCCCCATGCCTCTCCTTACAGGTACGCCCGACATCTGTACCTACGTCCTCCCCGCACATCTCATCCCAGCAGGCATCAGGAAGGACATCATGGATGGGAAGGACATTAACTTAGCATCCCTCCTCATCGCAGTACACGACCCGGCTGAAAACAAGTCCTATTCGTGGGGAGACGTTTCCGTTGTCCTAAAGGCCAAAGACCATAGGCTTACCCGCAAACTCAATGTTGCGGAGTTCGTGCTAGCATTTGGCATGTTCAGAGACGTGCTATGCACGATCAACCCCAACAGGAGAGAGGAGCTGGACCTATACTTACACGCAATAGTAGATCTAGGTTATAAATATGGGGGGTGCTCGTTTTATGACCATAACAGGTCATTTTCAGCAAAAGCAGCAGCCAGACTTTCCCAGTTTCAGGCAACTACCAACTGGAGTACCATCGATACAGAGCTGTTCTGTCGCCATTTCGCTGGCCTACGTTCCCCACTCTGTACTAACTGCCAGTCGTCCACCCATACGGCTAACTGGTGCTCCGAGTCAGGTGGAAGACGCCCCCCCAACCTTCCCTCCTTTCCCAGTGTCACTCGTTACTCAACGGCATTTACTCAGCCGGCTCAGGCAGACAGATTAGGACGACCCGTCCATACACTAGGGGGAGCAGTCATATGCAATAACTTCAACTTTGGGGGTTGTAACTTCCCCCACTGCAAACTACTTCATGTCTGTCTCACATGCCACAAAGCTCACCCCAGGTACGCCTGCGCTGTGAAACAGCCTAAACCCGAATGACTAAGCCGAGTGAACGTCGGATGGCTCGCATTTTACCTCACCTCACACCCAACACCTTCACTGGCAGCCTTTCTCATCCGGGGATTCACGACAGGCTTTCACACCGGACTTATCACACTCCCAAACACAACTCACGAGTGCAAAAACCTGCTTTCAGCCGCTACCGACGAGGAAGCCATCACCACCCTGCTGCAAACAGAACTAGACCGGGGATACATAATCGGCCCCTCTACACAATCACCTTTTTCTGTATGGAGAGTCAGCCCTATCGGCCTTGTGAAGGGCAAGTTTTCAAATAAACTCCATTTAGTTTATGATTTGTCCGCGCCTCATTGTTCCCACATACCCAGTTTAAATTTCCTAATACCTTCAGAAGAGTTTTCACTTAAATATTCATCGGTAGACTCAGCTATTCAATCTATAATTTTCGCAGGAGCAGGCGCCTGGTTGTCTAAAGCAGACATCTCGGACGCATTCAAATTGTTGCCAATTGATCCATGCCTATGGCGATGGCATGGAATCAAATGGAAAGGCCTATACTATTTTGCCACCAAATTAACGTTCGGCTCCAAAAGCAGCCCGTGGCTTTTTGACACTTTTGCTCAGTCCCTTTCCTGGATTCTCTCACAACATGCGTCCTGTCAGAAAGTGATTCACTACTTAGACGACTTCCTACTCATAGAGAAACCTAACGAGCCCCCAGTTGATCTAAACAGCCTAAGAACAATCTTCCACAATCTTAACGTGCCTTTAGCGGATAAGAAGGTGGAAGGCCCGGCACAGATCGTCACTTTCTTGGGTATCATACTCAACACTCACACCAAGCAAGCTAGCCTGCCTCCCAACAAATTGACCCGCATCAGGACAGTCATCCACATGTTTACTAATACGCAAGGCTGCACAAAAAAGCAACTACAATCCCTCCTTGGCATGCTGAACTTTGCCATAAGGATCATCCCTCAAGGGCGATCCTTTGTCTGACGTCTCCTGGTGTTCCTTTCCCAGGTACAAGACCCTGACCAAATATTTAAACTAGACAAGGCAGCCGTAGCTGACCTAGCCATGTGGGACGATTTTCTAACAAATTGGAACGGCATTTCGATGTTTATTCCATCAGCGTCTCCCACTTCACCTCAAATAATCATGGACGCCGCAGCCTCCACAGGCTTTGCAGCTATTTTTGGCCACCACTGGTTTGCAGCACCATGGCCGCCAGAAATACTCTCGATCCCCGGGTTAAGTCAATCCTCCTCGATGTTTGAGATCTACCCCATTGTTGCAGCAGCCCACGTCTGGGGCAACAACTGGGTAGGACAAACAGTGACATTTTCCACAGATAATCAAGCCACAGCCTCTATTATAAATAAAGGTCGCTCCAAGTCCTTGGCCATCATGTCCTTCCTACGCAGGCTGGTGCAACTCTCACTACAGCACCAATTTAATGTCCTCTGTGTCCATATCCCCGGTAAATGTAACACTTCGGCCGACGCGCTATCTCGTTTTAACTTCACAACCTTCTTTTCGCAGGAACCTGGAGCCGACCCGACCATGTCTGCTATCCCACATTGGTCACAGCTAACCCTGGATTAAAGCGACATCTTCATGACGCCACTAGTCTGATTAACCATTCACTATCTCACAATACCCTGAAAGGCTACCATGCTGCCTGGAAAATCTATCACAGGTTTCTATCTGCTAACCCCGGGGCAATACCAGGAGACCTCCATCATATCCTGGCCTTCATATCATACTGCCACACTCAGCTGAAGTTATCCTACAATACTATTAGACTCTACCTAGCTGGCATCCAGCATTTCACCTCTTTACTAGATCCTACCAAACCATCTTTGTTCGCTACCCATGCGGTCAAGGCCATCCTCCGAGGCATCCACAAGCAAAAGCCCCAAGTTAGCGGTAAACGCTTACCGGTCACCAGTGCCATGTTTCGAGACATGTCCACTATCCTTTCACGCTCACCTTTCGGTTTTTTGCCCAGCTTGGTCATCCAAGCAGCCATCTACCTGGCATTTTACGGCTTTCTATGACCCAGCGAATTCACAGTCAGCAGCACCAGTCATAGGGCCTTACGCAGACGCCACTTCACGCGTCACCACAGTCATTTCACAATACACCTCGAGGTGTCCAAAACACAACAGTCCGGTCCAGGGGTTGACATCAAGCTCTTCAGAACGCACAACGCCTGGTGCCCCGTAGCCATCCTAGATCATCTATTAGCCCATATATCTGATCCCTCGCAGGACAGCCCATTGCTGCCGTTCCCGATCAGCCCGCTTAGTACCAACCAGTTCACTACTCACGTCAGGATCCTTCTGCGCAACTTAGGCCTTGACCCCAACCGTTATTCTGGACATTCTTTCCGCATTGGAGCAGCATCAGCAGCCTCACGAAATGGAGTCCCGGACCACGTGATCAGGAAAATGGGAAGGTGGAAATCCACCTGCTTTGCTTGCTACATTCCCAATCCACAAGTAGAAACGTCACGAGCCTTTGGCAAGCTTGCCCTGTAGTTTGTCCATAAACTTAAATAAAGCATTACCTCCCTAAACCAAGTCTTTTTGCGCCCTTCTCTGGCATACCGCCCAGCAGATCTGGGTTTAAAAATACAGCAGGCCAGGGCACACTTCAGGTCTATTTATGTTGTTAGTCTTGTGACGTGTTTATGTGTTTCATATCTGTCAGGACGGAGGGCTCCGACCATAAATAGGAAGGCCAGTTTACTGGCCTGAAGTTATGGGAGGAGCCTGGAGGGTATTTAACCAGACCATCCACGATGGTCTGTGTCGGTTCCAGTGCGCGGTACCCACCCACCCATTCCCCTTCTCAAGGTACTTCTCTTCAAGCAATTTCTCTACAGAAACATCCATTACTTTCTTAAGGTATGCGCCCTTCTCTGGCATACCTCCCAGCAGATCTGGGTTTACCATACAGCAGGCCAGGGCACACTTCAGGTCTATTTATGTTGTTAGTCTTGTGACGTGTTTATGTGTTTCATATCTGTCAGGACGGAGGGCTCCGACCATAAATATATATATATATATATATATATATATATATATATATATATATATACACACACACACACACATATATATACACACACACACTGTATTCAGTTTAGCTAAATCCTGTTCTTCTCTTCCTAATATACTGACAGGCAGGAATGTGTTTTTACAGTATTTCCAGTTACTGTACTGTGTACCCTGCACAGTTGCACCTACAGTATAGCTACCTGAAGACAAGTGCAGGTGTTCTCATACTAATAATACTACAGGCAGGCAGTTGATTCTGCTAGCTGCAGTATAAGCGGTATATATATATACATCCCAGTTTTGTTCAGCTACATCTCACTGCAGGCCAATAGTGTGTCTGAAAGGCCAACAAGGAGAGGCAGACAGTCATAAGCCAATAAAAGAGGGCAAGCAGGCTCTGTGTGTGTAGAGGCAACAGTGCTGGTCGTGGACACGGTGCATCCTCATCAGCACATGGCCGTGGGACACGCTTGGCCTTTTTCTCGGCAGCTGGCCGTTTTGAGCCGCAACATGCGGAAGACTTGGTCGAGTGGTCAAGGGTCAGGGTACTTTGTCTGGCAAAGCAGCTGCCAACGCGGCCTCTTTCCTCGGCTCAATGCCATCAGTGACTCCTACCCTAGCCCCACCATGTCCTCCTGAGGAGTCCTCCGAACTGTTTGACCATCCTGTTGGGTACATGCTCCAGGAGGATGCCCAGCATTTTGAAGGCTCTGATGATGGTACTCAGCTAGAGGAAGGCAGTAACGTGAGCCCAGACAGAGGGGGTGCCCAAGAAAGACAGCAATCTGGCAGTCATGTTCCCCTGCTGCAGCATACTGCCAGGTTTGCTCCAGTGATGAGGAGGGAGGGGATGATGAGGTCACTGACTCCACGTGGGTGCCTGATAAGAGAGAGGAGGAGGCATATCATCAACAAGGCAGGATGCCCTCCAGGGGCCAGCCTAAGGGCAGCACACTGACTGCATCACACCGCAGAGCTCCGCATGAACTGGGCGCTGCTGTCTCTTATTCCAAAAGTTCTTTGGTGTGGGCCTTTTTTGAGACGAGTGCATCAGATCCCACTGCTGCTATTTGCAACATATGTCTCAAGCGTATCTCGCGTGGCCAAAACATCTCCCGCTTGGGCACCACATGCTTGACCAGACATATGTTAATCTGCCATGCAGTTCATTGGCAAGTGTACCTAAAAGACCCACACCAAAGAACAAAAAGTACCTCTCCTTGCTCCTCATCAGCTGGGATCTCCAACCCCACTATACCTTCAGTCCTCTCTGAGACCTGCACTGAGGGGAACGAAAGTGTAGAACTAGGTGTATCACAGCCAAGTACTTGTGGGCAATCTGCTATCGGTACACCTATGTCCGATTGTACCAGTCAAATTTCCCTGCCCCAGCTGCTGCACCGTAGAAAGAAGTTCACTCCCAGGCATCCACATGCCCCGCGGTTGAATGCTAGCTTGGCAAAATTGCTAGCACTTCAACTGCTACCTTTTCAGTTGGTAGACTCTGCCCCCTTCCATGAGTTTGTGGAATGTGGCAGGTTCCCAAACGCCACTTTTTGTCACGGAAGGCGATTTCAGCTCTCTACTGGCATGTGCAAGTCAATGTCTTGACCTCGCTGGACAGGGCGGTCAGCGGTAAGGTGCATATTACCACTGACTCATGGTCCAGCAGGCATGGACAGGGACATTACCCAAGTTTCACGGCGCATTGGGTGACTCTGCTGGCAGCCGGGAAAGATGCAGGACAAGGTGCAGTAGTGTTGGAGGTTGTTCCACCACCATGCCTCCAAAATGCCACTACTGGTGATTCTGACACACCTCTCCTCCACCCCCTCTTCTTCTTCCTCCATGGCCTCTTCCTGTGCTTTGGTCTCGGAAACCAGCGGTGCTCCGTAGGCATTCAAGGGGTTACGCAAGTACGCAGGCCAAAAGATGCCATGCGGTGCTTGAGCTGGTGTGCTTGGGGGACAGGAGCCACACTGGGGCAGAGATTCTATCAGCTCTGCAGGGGCAGGTTCAGAGGTGGTTGACGCCATGCCAACTTAAGCCAGGAATGGTGGTTTGCAACAATGGCACCAACCTCCTCTCCACCCTCCACCCTGTTTGGCTCACGTCCTTAACTTGGTGGTGCAACAGTTCTTGGGCAGGTACCCGGGCTTACAGGATGTCCTGAGGCAGGCCAGGAAAGTCTGTGTGCATTTCCGCTGGTCATATAATGCCAGTGCTTGGCTGGCAGACCTCCAAAATGAATTCAACCTGCCCAAAAACCACCTAATCTGTGAAATGCCCACCCGGTGGAACTCAACGTTGGCCATGCTGCAGTGGCTGTGCACGCAGGAGAGGGCCATCAATAAGTACCTGTGTGACTATGGCACCAGGAAATGGTCAGGGGAGCTTGGTATTTTCCCCCACGCCAGTGGGCCATGATCAGGGATGCATGCACTGTCCTGTCACCATTTGAGGAGGCCACGAGGATGTTGAGCAGTGACAGTGCATGCATCAGTGACACTGTCCCTCTTGTCCACCTGTTGGAGCACACGCTGCGTGGCATAATGGACAGGGCACTTGAGGCAGAACAGAGGCAGGAAGAGGACTTCCTTAGCTCTCAAGGCCCCCTTTATCCAGACAGTGTTCCTGCATGCCTGCTGATCACACAGGAAGAGGACGAGGAGGAGGATTGTGTCAGCATGGAGGTGGAGCCTGGCACTCAGCCTCAGAAGTAGTCTTTAAGGGATCATTTACAGTCCCAAGAAAGCCATGGACTTGTACGTGGCTGGGGGGAGGTGGCTGCGGATCATGTCGTCCTTAGTGACCCAGATTACTCCAGACCGAATGCCTCAGCAAACCTACGCTGCATGGCCTCCCTGATCCTGCAAAGCCTGCGGAAGGATCCTCGTATTCACGGTATCAAAGAGAGGGATCGTTACTGGCTGGCAACCCTCCCTGATCCACGTTACAAGAGTAAGGTTGCAGACCTTATCTTGAATGAATGAATGATTTGTATAGCGCTGCAGTTGCAAACTGAATCGCCTCAAGGCGCTGGATCCGTCCTGTGTTGTCAAGCTTCTCAGAAGAGGTAGGTCTTGAGTTTCTTTCTGAAGACCAGTGGTTTTCTTCCATGCGAATGTGAGTAGGTAGCGCGTTCCATAGCCATGGTCCTTGGACTGCGAATCTCCGCTCTCCCTTTGTTTTGTAGCGGGTTTTTGGAATGAGGAGGAGGTTATGGCTAGAAGATCGAAGACTGCGATTCGGTTTGTAGCATTTTATTTTCTCGCATAGGTAGTGAGGAGCGTTTCCGTATATGCATTTGTGGGTGAGGCAGAGGGTCTTGAAAGTTATCCGATTCTTTACGGTTAGCCAATGTAGGCTCCTCAGGGAAGGGGAGATGGATTCCCAGGGTTTTTTCCTGTTAACAGTCTTGCCGCCGTGTTTTGGATGAGTAAGCGCGCAAGCTGATATTGGGGTAGTCCTATGAAGAGGGAGTTTGCGTAGTCGAGTCTCTGCGATCTTGCCATCGCAGAGGGAGCAGAGGATGAAACATCTTTGGGAGGCCTTGCAGAAAGGTGTGTGCAACGCGTTCCCAGAGACTGGGAGGTTACAAACTCCTGTTCCTGGACAACGTGTTGCTGAGGCTTCGGTCAGTCAAAGAAGGAGCGGTGGAGAAGGTGGCCGTCTGACCGATGCGTTCAGACAATTTTTTAGTCCGCATCCCCAAGGTATGATCGGCTCCAGCAACCATCGCCAGCGTCTGTTTTACATGGTGCAGGAATACCTAGGGGCAAGATCTGACTTGGACACCTTTCCCACCGAAAATCCTCTTGGTTACTGGGTCTTGAGGATGGATCACTGGCCAGAGCTTGCACAGTATGCAATTGAGGTACTGGCCTGTCCTGCATCCAGCGTTCTTTCAGAATGCACATTCAATGCTGCTGGAGGCATTGTAACCGATCAAAGGGTGCACCTGTCCACCGGCTCGGTCGATTGACTGACCTTCACAAAAATGAATCAGTCTTGGATCACCACCAGATACCAAGCACCTGATGCTGATGTAACCGAATAATTTTTTTTGAAATGTCAGATCCCTTCAAGACTGCCTATGCTGATGCTGAGTGACTATCCTGTTATGCTGAGTGATTATCCTATTCCTCCTCAATGATCATGCTGATAGTTTGTAAGAATATTTTTGTTTCTGGGCGCCGCCACCAGTGGTTAAGGACCAATTTTTCAGCCCCTGTTTAACAGGGGTGTGTAATTACAATTTTTGATTCAATTCTTTGCAGCAGGGCTCGTTCCTGCACTCCAACTAGAGTATCTGTGAGGGGTTGCCGTGTTGTGACACCAGCGCCTAAGGCCCAATTTTTCAGCCCCTGTTCAACAGGGACATGTAATTACAATTCTTGATCTAATATTTCACAGCGGGGCCCGTTCCAGGGCCAACCAAGAGTAACTGTGAGGACTTACAGTGTTGTGGCACCAGCACCATAGGCCCAATTTTTTTTCCCCTGTTCAACAGGGGCATGCAATTACAATTCTTGATCTAATATTTCACAGCAGGGCCCGTTCCAGCGCCCACCAAGAGTAACTGTGAGGACTTACAGTGTTGTGGCACCAGCACCATAGGCCCAATTTTTCTGCCCCTGTTCAACAGGAGCATGCAATTACAATTCTTGATCTAATATTTCACAGCAGGGCCCTATGAGGGCTTACAGTGTTGTGGCAACACCAACACCTAAGGCCACAATTTCTGCAGAGTATATAGGGCAGGCCCCTACTTTCAAACAACTCCTACTTGCAAACGGAAGGAGACAACAGGAAGTGAGATGAAATCTACCCCTAGGAAGGGAAATTCTGTCCTGTAAGAGTTAATATGGGAAAAACGTTTTTCCTTTCCACTGATGCTTTATCACCAATCCTTGTTTCACTAAAAACCCCAAATTTTCTAAAAACATTTGTCATTGGGACAGAAAGCGAGGTGAAATATTCTGAAGAGGAGCACAGGCAGCAAAACAAATGTCACAGGGGTGATAACCCTTCCCTATGTTTTCCAAAAAGCTTAAAAAATAGATTTTTTGGCTGGAGCTACACTTTAAAAATGTACCAGTTCAACATTACAAACAGATTCTACTTAACAACAAACCTACAGTCACTGTCTTGTTTGCACCGCCTGTATACTGCTGTTCAGAGTATATAGGGCCTGGGGGCCCCACGCCTTTCCTTTTTTTAATTTGGGTGCAGGGTTCCCCTTAATATACATACAAGACCCAAAGGGCCTGGTAATCGACTGGGGGGGGGTATCCATAATGTTTGTCTCGCTGATTTCATCCATATTGTCAGGACACATTCAGAAGGAGGCTAAAACAGGAATAACCAGCCCTCTGACCGGGCTTCCAGGCATGATTTATAATTACACAGTGCATGTCCCAAGGGCTTTTCATGTTTTAAAATTCTCTTCAGTAGAATTCTTCATACAGTTACCCTTCAAGTAAAACAAAAAATATAACCTGGGGAAGATTTTTTTACAGCATTTTAGTCATTCTCAGTCTGGGAGTGTTCAATGGGGAGGTGTTGTCAATGCATTTAGAACAACTTTTAAAATAGGATTGTTTCGTAAAAAAATAATGTACAGTATCTCACAAAAGTGAGTACACCCCTCACATTTTATTATATCTTTTCATGTGACAACACTGAAGAAATGTCACTTTGCTACAATGTAAAGTAGTGAGTGTACAGCTTGTATAACAGTGTAAATTTGCTGTCCCCTCAAAATAACTCAAAACACAGCCATTAATGTCTAAACCACTGGCAACAAAAGTGAGTACACCCCTAAGTCAAAATGTCCAAATTAGGCCCAAAGTGTCAATATTTTGTGTGGCCACCATGATTTTTCAGCACTGCATTAACCCTCTTGGGCCTGGAGTTCACCAGAGCTTCACAGGTTGCCACTGGAGTCCTCTTCCACTCCTCCATGACGACATCACAGACCTGGTGGATGTTAGAGGCCTTGTGCTCTTCCACCTTCTGTTTGAGGTTGCCCCACAGATGTTCAATAGGGTTTAGGTTTGGAGACATGCATGACCATCCATCACGCTCAGCAAGGCAGTGTTAATCTTGGAGGTGTGTTTGGGGTCGTTATGTTGGCATACCCCCTGTTGCCCAGTCTCTGAAGGGAGGGGAACATGCTCTGCTTCCGTATGTCACAGTACATGTTGGCATTCATAGTTCCCTTAAAGAACTATAGCTCCCCAGTGCCAAACAACATTAATGCAGCCCCAGACCATGACACTCACACCACCATGCTTGACTGTAGGCAAGACACACTTGTCCTTGTAGTCCTCACCTAGTTTCCGCCACACATGCTTGACACCATCTGAACCAAATAAGCTTACCTTGGTCTCATCAGACCACAGGACATGGTTTCAGTAATCCATGTCCTTAGTCTGCTTATAGGAATTGGAAGTTTGGTCCCCAACCAAAACTCCCTAGCCACTTAAGGACCGCCTCACGCCGATGTACGTCGGCAAGGCGGCACGGGCAGGCAAAATCACGTACATGCACGTGATTTGCCTCCCGTGGGTGGGGGGTCCGATCGGACCCCCCCGGTGCCCGAGGCGGTCCTGTTTTGTCCCCCGGCGATCGGAGGTGAGGGGGAGGCCATCCGTTCATGGCCCCCCCCTCGCGTTCGCCGCCGGCCAATGGGAACATTTCTTTGCTGCTGTATGCTAAACAGCAGCAAAGGAAATGATGTCATCTCTCCTCGGCTCGGTATTTTCCGTTCCGGGGCCGAGGAGAGAAGACTGAAATGTGAGTGCACAAACACTACACACACAGTAGAACATGCCAGGCACACAAAACACCCTGATCCCCCCCCGATCGCCCCCCGATCACCCCCCAATTACCCCCCCCCCTGTCACAAACTGACACCAAGCAGGTTTTTTTTTTTTTTTTCTGATTACTGTATTGGTGTCAGTTTGTGACAGTTACAGTGTTAGGACAGTTAGGGTTAGCCCCCTGTAGGTCTAGGGTACCCCCCTACCCCCCTAATAAAGTTTTAACCACTTGATCACCCCCCATCACTAGTGTCACTAAGCGATCATTTTTCTGATCGCTGTATTAGTGTCGCTGGTGACGCTAGTTAGGGACGTAAATATTTAGGTTCGCCGTCAGCGTTTTATAGTGCCAGGGACCCCCATATACTACCTAATAAATGTTTTAACCCCTTGATTGCCCCCTAGTTAACCCTTTCACCACTGATCACCGTATAAGTGTTACGGTTGACGCTGGTTAGTTCGTTTATTTTTTATAGTGTCAGGGCACCCGCTGTTTATTACCGAATAAAGGTTTAGCCCCCTGATCGCCCGGCAGTGATATGCGTCGCCCCAGGCAGCGTCAGATTAGCGCCAGTACCGCTAACACCCACGCACGCAGCATGCGCCTCCCTTAGTGGTATAGTATATGATCGGATCAATATCTAATCCGATCAGATCTATAGTAGCGTCCCCAGCAGTTTAGGGTTCCCAAAAACACAGTGTTAGCGGGATCAGCCCAGATACCTGCTAGCACCTGCGTTTTGCCCCTCCGCCCAGCCCACCCAAGTGCAGTATCGATCGATCACTGTCACTTACAAAACACTAAACGCATAACTGCAGCGTTCGCAGAGTCAGGCCTGATCCCTGCGATAGCTAACAGTTTTTTTGGTAGTATTTTGGTGAACTGGCAAGCACCAGCCCCAAGCAGCGTCAGGTTAGCGCCAGTACCGTTAACACCCACGCACGCAGCATACACCTCCCTTAGTGGTATAGTATCTGAACGGATCAATATCTGATCCGATCAGATCTATACTAGTGTCCCCAGCAGTTTAGGGTTCCCAAAAACGCAGTGTTAGTGGGATCAGCCCAGATACCTGCTAGCACCTGCGTTTTGCCCCTCCGCCCGGCCCAGCTCAGCCCACCCAAATGCAGTATCGATCGATCACTGTCATTTACAAAACACTTAACGCATAACTGCAGCGTTCGCAGAGTCAGGCCTGATCCCTGCGATCGCTAACAGTGTTTTTGGTAGCTTTTTATTGAACTGGCAAGCACCAGCGGCCTAGTACACCCCGGTCGTGGTCAAACCAGCACTGCAGTAACACTTGGTGACGTGGCGAGTCCCATAAGTGCAGTTCAAGCTGGTGAGGTGGCAAGCACAAGTAGTGTCCCGCTGCCACCAAAAAGACAAACACAGGCCTGTCGTGCCCATAGTGCCCTTCCTGCTGCATTCGCCAATCCTAATTGGGAACCCACCACTTCTGCAGCGCCCGTACTTCCCCCATTCACATCCCCAACCAAATGCAGTCGGCTGCATGAGAGGCATTTTCTTTATGTCCTCCCGAGTACCCCTACCCAACGAACCCCCCCAAAAAAGATGTTGTGTCTGCAGTAAGCGCGTATATAGGCATGACACCCGCTATTATTGTCCCTCCTGTCCTGACAATCCTGGTCTTTGCATTGGTGAATGTTTTGAACGCTACCATTCACTAGTTGAGTATTAGCGTAGGGTACAGCATTGCACAGACTAGGCGCACTTTCACAGGGTCTGCCAAGATGCCATCGCATTTTGAGAGACCCAAACCTGGAACCGGTTACCGTTATAAAAGTTAGTTACAAAAAAAGTGTAAAAAAAAAAAATATATATATAAAATAAAATAAAAAGTTGTTGTTTTATTGTTCTCTCTCTCTATTCTCTCTATTGTTCTGCTCTTTTTTACTGTATTCTATTCTGCAATGTTTTATTGTTATTATGTTTTATCATGTTTGCTTTTCAGATATGCAATTTTTTATACTTTACCGTTTACTGTGCTTTATTGTTAACCATTTTTTTTGTCTTCAGGTACGCCATTCACGACTTTGAGTGGTTATACCAGAATGATGCCTGCAGGTTTAGGTATCATCTTGGTATCATCTAGGTATCATCTAGTGGCTAATTAGCCACTAGGATTGCTTTCATGTAAAAGCAATCCTAGTGGCTAATTAGCCTCTAGACTGCTTTTACAAGCCGTGGGAGGGAATGCCCCCCCCCACCATCTTCCGTGTTTTTCTCTGGCTCTCCTGTCTCAACAGGGAACCTGAGAATGCAGCCGGTGATTCAGCCAGCTGACCATAGAGCTGATCAGAGACCAGAGTGGCTTCAAACATCTCTATGGCCTAAGAAACCGGAAGCTACGCTTATTTTATGACTTAGATTTCGCCGGATGTAAATAGCGCCATTGGGAAATTGGGGAAGCATTTTATCACACCGATCTTGGTGTGGTCAGATGCTTTGAGGGCAGAGGAGAGATCTAGGGTCTAATAGACCCCAATTTTTTCAAAAAAGAGTACCTGTCACTACCTATTGCTATCATAGGGGATATTTACATTCCCCGAGATAACAATAAAAATGATTAAAAAAAAAATGAAAGGAACAGTTTAAAAATAAGATAAAAAAGCAAAAAAATAATAAAGAAAAAAAAAGCACCCCTGTCGCCCCCTGCTCTCGCGCTAAGGCGAACGCAAGCGACGGTCTGTCGTCAAACGTAAACAGCAATTGCACCATGCATGGGAGGTATCACCGCGAAGGTCAGATTGAGGGCAGTAATTTTTGCAGTAGACCTCCTCTGTAAATCTAAAGTGGTAACCTGTAAAGGCTTTTAAAAATGTATTTATTTTGTTGCCACTGCACGTTTGTGCGCAATTTTAAAGCATGTCATGTTTGGTATCCATGTACTCGGCCTAAGATCATCTTTTTTATTTCATCAAACATTTGGGCAATATAGTGTGTTTTAGTGCATTAAAATTCGCAATGCGCAAATACTATGTGAAAAAAAAAATGAAACACCCACCATTTTAATCTGTAGGGCATTTGCTTTAAAAAAATATATAATGTTTGGGGATTCAAAGTAATTTTTTCATGTAAACAATAAGTGTCAGAAAGGGCTTTGTCTTTAAGTGGTTAGAAGAGTGGGTGAAGTGTGACATAAGCTTCTAAATGTTGTGCATAAAATGCCAGGACAGTTCAACCCCCCCCCCAAATGACCCCATTTTGAAAAGTAGACACCCCAAGCTATTTGCTGAGAGGCATGTCGTGTCCATGGAATATTTTATATTGTGACACAAGTTGCGGGAAAGAGACAATTTTTTTTTTTTTGCACAAAGTTGTCACTAAATGATATATTGCTCAAACATGCCATGGGGATATGTGAAATTACACCCCAAAATACATTCTGCTGCTTCTCCTGAGTACGGGGATACCACATGTGTGAGACTTTTTGGGAGCCTAGCCGCGTACGGGACCCCGAAAACCAAGCACTGCCTTCAGGCTTTCTAAGGGTGTGAATTTTTGATTTCACTCTTCACTGCCTATCACAGTTTTGGAGGCCATGGAATGCCCAGGTGGCACAAAACCCCCCCAAATGACCCCATTTTGGAAAGTAGACACCCAAAGCTATTTGCTGAGAGGTATAGTGAGTATTTTGCAGACCTCACTTTTTGTCACAAAGTTTTGAAAATTGAAAAAAGAAAAAAAAATGTTTTTTCTTGACTTTCTTCATTTTCAAAAACAAATGAGAGCTGCAAAATACTCACCATGACTCTCAGCAAATAGCTTGGGGTGTCTACTTTCCAAAATGGGGTCATTTGGGGGGGTTTTGTGCCACCTGGGCATTCCATGGCCTCCGAAAATGTGATAGGCAGTGAAGAGTGAAATCAAACATTTTCACCCTTAGAAATCCTGAAGGCGGTGATTGAATTTCGGGGCCCCGTACGCGGCTAGGCTCCCAAAAAGTCCCACACATGTGGTATCCCCATACTCAGGAGAAGCAGCTAAATGTATTTTGGGGTGCAATTCCACATATGCCCATGGCCTGTGTGAGCAATATATCATTTAGTGACAACTTTGTGCAAAAAAAAAAAAAGTGTCACTTTCCCGCAACTTGTGTCAAAATATAAAATATTCCATGGACTCAATATGCCTCTCAGCAAATAGCTTGGGGTGTCTACTTTCCAAAATGGGGTCATTTGGGGGGGTTTTGTGCCACCTGGGCATTCCATGGCCTCCGAAACTGTGATAGGCAGTGAAGAGTGAAATCAAAAATTTACACCCTTAGAAATCCTGAAGGCGGTGCATGGTTTTCGGGGCCCCGTACGCGGCTAGGCTCCCAAAAAGTCCCACACATGTGGTATCCCCATACTCAGGAGAAGCAGCTGAATGTATTTTGGGGTGCAATTTCACATAGGCCCATGGCCTGTGTGAGCAATATATCATTTAGTGACAACCTTTTGTAAATATATATTTTTTTTTTTTTTGTCATTATTTAATCACTTGGGACAAAAAAAAAAAATATTCAATGGGTTCAACATGCCTCTCAGCAATTTCCTTGGGGTGTCTACTTTCCAAAATGGGGTCATTTGGGGGGGGTTTGTACTGCCCTGCCATTTTAGTACCTCAAGAAATGACATAGGCAGTCATAAACTAAAAGCTGTGTAAATTACAGAAAATGTACCCTAGTTTGTAGACGCTATAACTTTTGCGCAAACCAATAAATATACGCTTATTGACATTTTTTTTACCAAAGACATGTGGCCGAATACATTTTGGCCTAAATGTATGACTAAAATTTAGTTTATTGGATTTTTTTTATAACAAAAAGTAGAAAATATCATTTTTTTTCAAAATTTTCGGTCTTTTTCCGTTTATAGCGCAAAAAATAAAAACCACAGAGGTGATCAAATACCATCAAAAGAAAGCTCTATTTGTGTTAAGAAAAGGACACAAATTTCGTTTGGGTACAGCATTGCATGACCGCGCAATTAGCAGTTAAAACGACGCAGTGCCAAATTGGAAAAAGACCTCTGGTCCTTAGGCAGCATAATGGTCCGGGGCTCAAGTGGCTAGAGAACAGGGGCAATTGGACTATCTCAGTACAAGTTAAACTAAGGTAGATCCAAATGTATAAACACGTATATAACGTTATAATATATAACGCTTATTAATACAAAATCAATAAAAGATAACACATAATCAGATACAGATTAAACGCATGGTGACAATCCATGTATATCACCAGTATAATGGTCCCCAAAAGGGGAGGATCACAGTGGGGTAGTTGGTCACGAAAAGCATCTTAACTAGTTTTTCAATCTAATGCAGTTTCATCAGGAGAAAATCTGTAATTTGATTGACAAAAGATCAATAGCAGTACAATTGACCAAAAAAGTTATACAGTTTCATACAGAGAAATCAATAGCAGTATATACATGGGGGAGGAGCAAAGCTGCTTACCTATAACCCTGGCAGGTGGAGGACGTCACCAAAAAGTCCCCCCGCGGAAACTAGGGGGAACATGCAGATCTATGGATGGATATCTGGATAGATAGGGTAAAGTGATGAGAAAGACAGAGAAAGACAGAGAAAGACAGGGAGGAGAAAAGTAGAGATAGAGTGGAGGGTCTTAAATAATGAGTGTAGCAAGAATGCAAATGGGACAAGAAAGAAGGAGAGGGGGAGAAAAAAGGGGGAGGGGGGGGCAAGGGGGAGAGAAGGAGAAAGAGGGGGAGGGGGAAAGGAAGGTCGCAGGTATGTACCTTGTATGCAGATGCACAAAATGTAGGGGTCCTTGAATGTAGGGGCCAGTGTAGGCTGGAAGTCCCAATACTCAGCAAGGTTTAAAGGCCAGTACAGAAGAAGGTGCGATGAAAGGAAGGTTGGGACTTTAAATGAGTTTCAAGACATGGTGGAGATATGTATAAAATATCACGTTTATTGACATTGAGAATGTGTAGGTGTACATGCATGGGTCATGGGATAGCACATAATATACATATACAACATGGACATAGGCTGCACATAATCGTATCAACTTGGAAACTCATGACAATACATATATATAATATGGTACATCAAGGATGCGGAGTAGTGTCAACTTAAGAACACATGACAGTAATAAGAATTATTGAGCAATTCCCATGAGTCCATATACGTAAACATGTCTAAATGCGGCACACTGCATAAAAATAACAAAATGTGAATGCATGGAAGCACGATTGGTGGGGGAACAGTGAATAAGGTTGGTTGCTAGTAGTTTGGAGTTGGGTTTGTCGTATGTGAATAAGGTTGGTTGATAGTAGTAGTGTATGTCGGCATCCTGAAATTTCCGACGCGTTTCGTGTTTGCACACTCATCAGGGGAGATGCTCCCAAATATCTAAAAAAAAAAAAAAAAAAAAAAGGTGGGGGTGCGTTTAAGCACACACAATAAATCCAAATGTATATAACCTATAGAGAAAGGAAATGTAATGGCTGCAGATGAATTAAGAGACAGGGATGCAGCTCTATTGCTAGGCACAGCAAGGTACCTGTGATCAGGGCTGTGACAGTGAGGCATACTTACTGTGGGTTGGTTAGAGTACAGGATTCCCGGGACCCGGCGTCCATGGCACTTACAAGCAGGCAGAGCCTGCTTATATAATCCCCAACCCAGCAGCGTTAGCAGATGCCGGTCGTCGCGTAACATCACTGGGTCAGAACTCCCACATGGGGCACGCGCGCTCGTCCTACGGCCAAAGGGCGGAGGCCCATGCCAAGACGTGCACAAGTAGGAGGGGTGGTCCCATAGAGACGGGACCCGTCCATCCACCAGGGAGGTCACCTAGCCACCACATGGGAACACAAGGATGCCCAAACAGGTCACAGGAAAGGCAAGCAGCTGAGCTCAGATAACACAGGAAAAAAAACAAAATATACAAAGCATAACATACGATACAGGTTCATTTGTGAAACAATGAAAGATAATAATACAAGCATATAGACACTTTTGTATAGGTATTTAAAAATACAGAAAATATCAATTATGTCAAAGCAACCTCTTAATGAACCCAAATTGGAGGATCATAGGTATATGGGACCTCATGCTATATAACAGGATAAAAAAAGAAGGGAAATATAGGACATGGCACAGGAAAAGAAGAAACAAACAAACAAACCAACAAACAAACAAAGAGGGGCAGGAAAATACCAGGAATTTTGCAAATAACCATGAGAGGAATGAACCAGACAGAGAAAAGGCCTAAAAGACCTTAGAGGGGCAGGATTATTTAAAGAAACGGCTTGAAGGAGTTAACCTCCTTCAAGCCAGGTGGAATTGTAGCATTGGGTCCAAAATTGCAAAAGCCCCTTGTCACCGTCACCTCCCCTGGGGTCAAGGGGCACCACTTCCAGGGCCAGGAATTTGACAGCTAAGGGATTAAACCTGTGGTAAAGGCTGATATGTCGGCCAATGGTGGTGATTTTGCCATTTGTTGAATAATAAAGATGATCTCAACCTCTCTGTCTCCCTGATCGTCTTTCCTACATAGAAAGGCCTTGCAATCGCAAAGCATTAAGTAAATAACCCTAGTTGTGCCACAATGGGCTGGGGTATGGGGATTAAAGAGTTCCCCATTGGGAAATCTGAAAGGGGTGCTGGTGAGGATCCAAGGGCAGTGAGGGCATTGCCCACATTGAGAGGCGCCTCTTGAACCCAAGAGGCGATTGAGGTTTGGTTGATAATTACTGCTGGTTAGACGGTCTTTTAAAGAATCTGCTCTACGGAACACTAGTTCTGGGGTATTGCGAAGAGGTTTGTTTAAGATGTGATGATCTGTTAAGTGTGCCAGTGTTTAAAGAAAATATTGCGAAGCTAGCCATGATGTGTAGAGAATTTAGTGATAACCTTAATGGTATTATTACATCTTGTACGTGGAGAGACATATAGTAAAGATGTTCTAGTACATGCAAAAGCTTTTATTACAGGCCCTTCTCAGATTGGTCCAAGAGTAGCCGCTAAGAAGCAAACGTTCGCATAAAAATGCAGCCTAAATGTAAAAATCATCGTCTCGTGTGCAGTTCCTGCGCAGTCGCAAGTACTGCGCATATGGGATACTGCGCACGAGAGGCCTGGGATGGGCACTGGAAGCATGCAGCAGGGTATTCCCAGCTGTGGGCTTCCGACAGAGGTCAGTACCTAAGGTTCCAGAGTTCTTGATGATCAACAGATCCAGAAATGTAATCTGTGTATCATCAAGATTGTAGGTAAAGTGTAGATTCATAGAGTTGATGTTCAGTACCCGGATAAATTCCTTGATCTGGGCTGGAGAACCAGTCCATACAACAAATAAATCATCTATGAATCTATACCAGCAAAGTACAGTCTGCAAGAAGGTAGTATATTTGTCAGGTTCCCAGATATAAATTGACGTAGGACGGGGCACAGGACATGCCCATGGCCACGCCTTGAGCCTGTAGAAAGTGTGGGTCCTCAAAGATAAAGTAGTTCTGAGTAAGATTAAAGGATAATAGATGCAAGATAAATCCATTCAAAGGCCAAGAAGTACGGTTCTGTTCCATCAGGAAAGATTTGGCCATCAGGACTCCATGCTCATGGGGGATGCTCGAGTAAAGAGCCTCGACATCTATAGCCACGAGGAGGGAGTCCCAAGGGACCTGAAACCTCTCAATGTGTCTCAATAGGTCTGTTGTGTCGCGAATGTAAGATGGTAAACTCAACACATGTGGCATCAGAAAACTCTCCGCAAGTTTGCTGGCATTGTTCATGAGAGAACCAATGCCCAACACAACAGGCCTTCCTGGAGGTCAAAGAAGGTTCTTGTGTGTCTTTGGCAGCAAAAAAAAGGTAGGGTTGCGAGGATGCTTGGGGATCAGATCATTAAGAGTATCTGTATCTATGAGACCCCTGCCAAAGTTTGTGCACCAGTACACAATTCTCAATAATCGTTAATGAATCAGTTAATTTGAGTAAGTGGAATAGGTCTCTACCATGTGGTGTTATTAAGGACATTGTGACTCATAGTCTGATATGGAACATGGCACATGACAATAATATTCCCACCCTTATCAGATGGTTTAATAACGATATAATTTTGTTTTTGGCATTTTGCATTAATACATGTCCCCCAGGGCAGTATCCAGACCCCCATACCCCTTTTATGGCCAATTACTTGCATATAAGCCTTCAAAAATGGGCACTTTTGATTTTTCCTGTTCAGCTCCCATAGACTTCAATGGGGTTCAGGTTAGAACTTTTTCCCTGTTCGAGAATTCTGCTGCAAACCAAACAGGGGGTGTTCAGCCCATCTCTAATGATGTGGACAAGGGCCTCTTCACCACAAATTTAATAATGAGGGCCCAGGTACAGCCCATCCTATATGAATGAGTATGGGGTATATAGTACCCTACTCATTCACAAAATGTACCCAACACTAGTAGCCTACTTACTAAATAAGTAAGATGGCAAATACCGGGGGCGTGGCTTGGACGGGATCGGAGATGGCCGCTTGAGAGGAGAGCTCCGGCACACTGAGGACGATTTTAGCCTCTTCTACCATCACCACCAGCCAGATTAAGCCATGGGTAAGCCGAATGGAAGCACCTCGGCACCCCGCTCCACCAAGGAGGCAGAGAAACAATCCGGGACACAGCTAAGTAACAACATCCCGGACATCTTTCGCACAAAGGCCGCAACCCTCCACGAGGAGACACAGGCCTCACAGACATCCAAGGCCTCATCCCCGGCCTCGCTTAGTTGCTCCGTGATCGCGTCGGCGGACATACACAGCGCAACATCAGCAATCCCATCCCTACTGGATCTGCAAAGAGACCTGCAGAGGGTCGCTCTGGACATAAAACATACCCTAACAACTGCCATATCAGATCTGAAAACGGACATCCAGTCAATGCATAATCGCCTATCTGAAGTGGAGGAATCATCTCAAATACAGGCAGCGGCAATAAGGCAAGTACAAAAAGCACATGATTTGCATCTCCCACATATCTTTGAACTCCACAGACAAGTGGAAGACCTCGACAACAGAGGACGCAGACATAATATCAGAGTAAGGGGGGTCCCTGAGGGCATAGATCCATCTGCACTGACGCAGACAGTTTGCACTATATTCAATGAACTCCTTGAACGGCCTGCTGATACCCCCATTGATATGGAGAGAATCCATCGTGCACTAAGACCACCTCCCCGAGACACAGAACCCCCACGGGACATAGTGTGCTGTCTAGTAAACTTTCCACTTAAAGAGGAGATTCTTAGAAAGGCGAGAGATAGAGGCCGCATTCTATACAATGGCACAGACATTAAATTGTTCCAAGACCTATCTCAGATAATATTACAAAACAGACGCACACTACGCCCCCTGCTGGAAACGCTACGGGCACGTAACATACAATACAGATGGAAATTCCCATTTTGCCTCGCAGCCACCACCAGAGGGCGCACCGCACTCCTCAGAACACCAGAAGACCTTCCCATGTTCTGTGAACAGCTCGACATCCCTGCGATTGATCTACCGGAATGGTACTCCTTCTACTTCCCATCGGAACCCTGGAAGGCAGTATCCTACAATACTTCCCCAAAAGCACAGCGTCACAGATCCAGACGCCGAAGACTGGACCCCACATCCCCGGGAGAACGCTTTTCACGTCGAGATATACCACCGCATGCCATGAACTGCGCTGACACCCCACGCAGGAATTACAGAGATGACTAATCTAGTGCTCACCATACCCCAGTGTTATATACTGTGTATGCCTGAATCTTTCTATGTGTAAGATGACGGAATTTCATCAGAATCAAACTACCAACTGAGATACGGTGTTCTATCCAGAAAAGTACCAATTGTATAACGAATACAAACACATTTCTTCAACGCCACTGGACTGAATCTCCAAAGACACACAGAGGCTGATTACCACATAACTTGCCCAAAACCCTTTTGCCACAAGTTAACGGGAAAGGTAAAAGTTTTAATTTTTGATTGACTCAACAGTTAACTGACCCCCTACAGTGGTAAGAAATACATATCCCAAGTATAGCAAGGAAGAGGATTTTTATTGTTTATTTTTAACTGCCTCGATGGAAGTGGTCCAATATAATCTCTTGTTTTTGCCGTTTTTATCTTTTTGCAATTTTTCCTTTTTATGTTTTTCAAGTTTTTTTCTCTCATGTGTCTCGCTGTAACAGATAATAAACAGTCCTAGGCTGCAAAATAGAGGAGGGGGGACCGGTCCATTTGTTGCAGACTGACCCTCCCCCACTATGCTATGCTAACCGCTCGTGCATCCGTGGGATCCGCCTCCCTACTTTGGGGGGGCGGAGCCCGGGAACCGTATCGAGGGGTAAACAGACACAGGAAATTTTTAATAGCCATGGCGAGTCTTCTCATGCCAATAGCCAATACAACTTGCTCACAGACACCCCTATGCAACTTACTCAGACCGAACCTTCATTGTAATGAAGAGACTATATCCTGAGCAATTACTATCACCACAAATTAATGGGGATAGGTAAAAGGTTTAATTTTTGAAAAATTTAACGAATAACCTATTCCTTAACCACTTGCCGACCGCCTCACGCCTATATACGTGAGCAGAGCGGCACGGGCAGGCAAAATCACGTACCTGAAACGTGATTGCCTTCCCGCGGGTGGGGGGTCCGATCGGACCCCCCCCCTGTGCCAGCTGCGGTCGGCATTTGGTTGGGAGCGATGAGAGACGAGGGGGAGACCATCCGATCGTGGCCCCCCCCCTCGCGATCGCTCCCAGCCAATGACAAACATCCCCTGCCTCTGTATAGTACACAGAGGCAGAGGATGTGATGTCATCTCTCCTCGGCTGTCAGTTTCCGTTCCAGCGCCGAGGAGAGATGACATGTAAGTAAGTGCACAACACAAACACACACAGTAGAACATGCCAGGCATACATTACACCCCCGATCCCCCCCCGATCGCCCCCCGATCCCCCCCCAATCACCCCCCCCCGTCACAAACTGACACCAAGCAGGTTTTTTTTTTTTTTTTTTTTTTCCTGATTACTGCATAGTGTCAGTTTGTGACAGTTAGCAGTGTTAGGACAGTTACTGTAACCCCCCTGTAGGTCTAGGGTACCCCCCTTACCCCCCCTAATAAAGTTTTAACCCCTTGATCACCCCCCCTCACCAGTGTCGCTAAGCGATCATTTTTCTGATCGCTGTATTAGTGTCGCTGGTGACGGTAGTTAGGGACGTAAATATTTAGGTTTGCCGTCAGTGTTTTATAGCGACAGGGACCCCCATATACTATCTAATAAATGTTTTAACCCCTTGATTGCCCCCTAGTTAACCCTTTCACCACTGATCACCGTATAACCGTTACGGGTGACGCTGGTTAGTTAGTTTATTTTTTATAGTGTCAGGGCACCCGCCGTTTATTACCGAATAAAGGTTTAGCCCCCCGATCGCCCGGCGGTGATATGCGTCGCCCCAGGCAGCGTCAGATTAGCGCCAGTACCCCCCCTAATAAAGTTTTAACCCCTTGATCACCCCCTGTCGCCAGTGTCGCTAAGCGATCATTTTTCTGATCGCTGTATTAGTGTCACTGGTGACGCTAGTTAGGGACGTAAATATTTAGGTTCGCCGTCAGTGTTTTATAGCGACAGGGACCCCCATATACTATCTAATAAATGTTTTAACCCCTTGATTGCCCCCTAGTTAACCCTTTCACCACTGATCACTGTATAACCGTTACGGGTGACGCTGGTTAGTTAGTTTATTTTTTATAGTGTCAGGACACCCGCCGTTTATTACCGAATAAAGGTTTAGCCCCCTGATCGCCCGGCGGTGATATGCGTTGCCCCAGGCAGCGTCAGATTAGCGCCAGTACCGCGAACACCCACGCACGCACCGTACACGCACCATACACCTCCCTTAGTGGTATAGTATCTGATCGGATCAATATCTGATCCGATCAGATCTATACTAGCGTCCCCAGCAGTTTAGGGTTCCCAAAAACGCAGTGTTAGCGGGATCAGCCCAGATACCTGCTAGCACCTGCGTTTTGCCCCTCCGCCCAGGCGAGCCCAGCCCACCCAAGTGCAGTATCGATCGATCACTGTCACTTACAAAACACTAAACGCATAACTGCAGCGTTCAGAGTCAGGCCTGATCCCTGCGATCGCTAACAGTTTTTTTGGTAGCATTTTGGTGAACTGGCAAGCACCAGCCCCAGGCAGCGTCAGGTTAGCGCCAGTACCGCTAACACCCACGCACGCAGCGTACACCTCCCTTAGTGGTATAGTATCTGAACAGATCAATATCTGATCCGATCAGATCTATACTAGCGTCCCCAGCAGTTTAGGGTTCCCAAACACGCAGTGTTAGCGGGATCAGCCCAGATACCTGCTAGCACCTGCGTTTTGCCCCTCCGCCCGGCCCGGCCCAGCCCACCCAAGTGCAGTATCGATCGATCACTGTCACTTACAAAACTCTAAACGCATAACTGCAGCGTTCGCAGAGTCAGGCCGGATCCCTGCGATCGCTAACAGTTTTTTTTGTAGCGTTTTGGTGAACTGGCAAGCACCAGCGGCCTAGTACACCCCGGTCGTAGTCAAACCAGCACTGCAGTAACACTTGGTGACGTGGCGAGTCCCATAAGTGCAGTTCAAGCTGGTGAGGTGGCAAGCACAAGTAGTGTCCCGCTGCCACCAAAAAGACAAACACAGGCCCGTCATGCCCATAGTGCCCTTCCTGCTGCATTCGCCAATCCTAATTGGGAACCCACCGCTTCTGCAGCGCCCGTACTTCCCCCATTCACATCCCCAACCAAATGCAGTCGGCTGCATGAGAGGCATTTTCTTTATGTCCTCCCGAGTACCCCTACCCAGCGAACCCCCCAAAAAATATGTTGTGTCTGCAGCAAGCGCGGATATAGCCGTGACACCCGCTATTATTGTCCCTCCTGTCCTGACAATCCTGGTCTTTGCATTGGTGAATGTTTTGAACGCTACCATGCACTAGTTGAGTATTAGCGTAGGGTACAGCATTGCACAGACTAGGCACACTTTCACAGGGTCTCCCGAGATGCCATCGCATTTTGAGAGACCCGAACCTGGAACCGGTTACAGTTATTATAGTTAGTTACAAAAAAAAGTGTAAAAAAAAAAAAAACACAAACAAAAATATAAAATAAAAATAGTTGTCGTTTTATTGTTCTCTCTCTCTCTATTCTCTCTCTATTGTTCTGCTCTTTTTTACTGTATTCTATTCTGCAATGTTTTATTGTTATTATGTTTTATCATGTTTGCTTTTCAGGTATGCAATTTTTTATACCTTACCGTTTACTGTGCTTTATTGTTAACCATTTTTTTGTCTTCAGGTATGCCATTCACGACTTTGAGTGGTTATACCAGAATGATGCCTGCAGGTTTAGGTATCATCTTGGTATCATTCTTTTCAGCCAGCGGTCGGCTTTCATGTAAAAGCAATCCTAGTGGCTAATTAGCCTCTAGACTGCTTTTACAAGCAGTGGGAGGGAATGCCCCCCCCCCAACATCTTCCGTGTTTTTCTCTGGCTCTCCTGTCTCAACAGGGAACCTGAAAATGCAGCCGGTGATTCAGCCAGCTGACCATAGAGCTGATCAGAGACCAGAGTGGCTCCAAACATCTCTATGACCTAAGAAACCGGAAGCTACGAGCATTTTATGACGTAGATTTCGCCGGATGTAAACAGCGCCATTGGGAAATTGGGAAAGCATTTTATCACACCGATCTTGGTGTGATCAGATGCTTTGAGGGCAGAGGAGAAATCTAGGGTCTAATAGACCCCAATTTTTGCAAAAAAGAGTACCTGTCACTACCTATTGCTATCATAGGGGATATTTACATTCCCTGAGATAACAATAAAAATGATTTAAAAAAAAAAAAAAAATGAAAGGAACAGTTTAAAAATAAGATAAAAAAATAATAATAATAAAGAAAAAAAAAAAAAAAAAAAAAAAAGCACCCCTGTCCCCCCTGCTCTCGCGCTAAGGTGAACGCAAGCGTTGGTCTGGCGTCAAATGTAAACAGCAATTGCACCATGCATGTGAGGTATCGCCGCGAAGGTCAGATCGAGGGCAGTAATTTTAGCAGTAGACCTCCTCTGTAAATCTAAAGTGGTAACCTGTAAAGGCTTTTAAAGGCTTTTAAAAATGTATTTAGTTTGTCGCCACTGCACGTTTGTGCGCAATTTTAAAGCATGTCATGTTTGGTATCTATGTACTCGGCCTAAGATCATCTTTTTTATCTCATCAAACATTTGGGCAATATAGTGTGTTTTAGTGCATTAAAATGTAAAAAAGTGTGTTTTTTCCCCAAAAAATGCGTTTGAAAAATCGCTGCGCAAATACTGTGTGAAAAAAAAAAATGAAACACCCACCATTTTAATCTGTAGGGCATTTGCTTTAAAAAAAATATATAATGTTTGGGGGTTCAAAGTAATTTTCTTGCAAAAAAAAATTATTTTTTTATGTAAACAATAAGTGTCAGAAAGGGCTTTGTCTTCAAGTGGTTAGAAGAGTGGGTGATGTGTGACATAAGCTTCTAGATGTTGTGCATAAAATGCCAGGACAGTTCAAACCCCCCCCAAATGACCCCATTTTGGAAAGTAGACACCCCAAGCTATTTGCTGAGAGTCATGTTGAGTCCATGGAATAATTTATATTGTGACACAAGTTGCGGGAAAGAGACAATTTTTTATTTTTTTTATTTTTTTTTGCGCAAAGTTGTCACTAAATGATATATTGCTCAAACATGCCATGGGAATATGTGAAATTACACCCCAAAATACATTCTGCTGCTTCTCCTGAGTACGGGGATACCACATGTGTGAGACTTTTTGGGAGCCTAGCCGCGTACGGGACCCCGAAAACCAAGCACCGCCTTCAGGCTTTCTAAGGCCGTAAATTTTTGATTTCACTCTTCACCGCCTATCACAGTTTCGGGGGCCATGGAATGCCCAGGTGGCAAAAAAAACCCCCAAATGACCCCATTTTGGAAAGTAGACACCCCAAGCTATTTGATGAGAGGTATAGTGAGTATTTTGCAGACCTCACTTTTTGTCACAAAGTTTTGAAAATTGAAAAAAGAAAAAAAAAATTTTTTTTTCTCGTCTTTCTTTATTTTCAAAAACAAATGAGAGCTGCAAAATACTCACCATGCCTCTCAGCAAATAGCTTGGGGTGTCTACTTTCCAAAATGGGGTCATTTGGGGGGGGTTTGTGCCACCTGGGCATTCCATGGCCTCCGAAACTGTGATAGGCAGTGAGGAGTAAAATCAAAAATGTACGCCCTTAGAAATCCTGAAGGCGGTGCTTGGTTTTCGGGGTCCCGTACGCGGCTAGGCTCCTAAAAAGTCCCACACATGTGGTATCCCCGTACTCAGGAGAAGCAGCTAAATGTATTTTGGGGTGCAATTCCACATATGCCCATGGCCTGTGTGAGCAATATATCATTTAGTGACAACTTTGTGCAAAAAAAAAAAAAAAAAAATTGTCACTTTCCCGCAACTTGTGTCAAAATATAAAACATTCCATGGACTCAACATGCCTCAAAGCAAATAGCTTGGGGTGTCTACTTTCCAAAATGGGGTCATTTAGGGGGGGTTTATGTCATCTGGGCATTTTATGGCCTTCAAAACCGTGATAGGTAGTGAGGAGTAAAATCAAAAATGTACGCCCTTAGAAATCCTGAAGGCGGTGCTTGGTTTTCGGGGCCCCGTACGCGGCTAGGCTCCCAAAAAGTCCCACACATGTGGTATCCCCGTACTCAGGAGAAGCAGCTAAATGTATTTTGGGGTGCAATTCCACATATGCCCATGGCCTGTGTGAGCAATATATCATTTAGTGACAACTTTTTGTAATTTTTTTTTTTTTTTTTTTTTTTGTCATTATTCAATCACTTGGGACAAAAAAAATGAATATTCAATGGGCTCAACATGCCTCTCAGCAAATTCCTTGGGGTGTCTACTTTCCAAAATGGGGTCATTTGTGGGGGTTTTGTACTGCCCTGCCATTTTAGCACCTCAAGAATCGACATAGGCAGTCATAAATTAAAGGCTGTGTAAATTCCAGAAAATGTACCCTAGTTTGTAGACGCTATAACTTTTGCGCAAACCAATAAATATACACTTATTGACATTTTTTTTACCAAAGACATGTGGCCGAATACATTTTGGCCTAAATGTATGACTAAAATTGAGTTTATTGGATTTTTTTTAGAACAAAAAGTAGAAAATATCATTTTTTTTCAAAATTTTCGGTATTTTTCCGTGTATAGCGCAAAAAATAAAAACGGCAGAGGTGATCAAATACCATCAAAAGAAAGCTCTATTTGTGGGAAGAAAAGGACGCAAATTTCGTTTGGGTACAGCATTGCATGACCGCGCAATTAGCAGTTAAAGCGACGCAGTGCCGAATTGTAAAAAGTGCTCTGGTCAGGAAGGGGGTAAATCCTTCCGGGGCTGAAGTGGTTAAAGCGGAAATAGTTATATGATAAACTCATAGCAAACATGTAAATCCGTTCCTTGAATAGATATGGGGTTTTTTTTGTTTTTTTATTGTATATGTTTCTTTTCTTTTTCTCCTTTTGTTTACTTAAAATTCTCGATGCAATATAACAGAAAACGATCAATACCAGGATGCAAAATAGTGGTGGAGGAGACGACCCCTTGAATGGGGCTGATCCCTCAACACTAAGAAAGGACAACCCCTCTTGGCTTCGAGGGACTTTCTCCCCTACTGTGGGGGGCGGGGCCCGAGAGCTGAGACGGGAAATAATTAGACAAGAGGAACTCCCATCTAACATGGGGTATACCCTAAGGTTATAGTTAACACTGTTGGCTATGTTTATTTGTTTTATTTGTTTTAGTAAGATTTGAATGAGAAGAAATGTACACACTTAAAGAAGTCTTGATCATAGACCCAGATCCTTAAAATTCACCTAAGTAACATGTGATCTATATAGATTAATCTTAATCATAAACAATGGGCTTACCAATTACAAATATCCCCCTTACAACAACCACGGCTTTCACCACATAGTGAACTTTATCTCAACCTCATCTCTGTATTACCCCATTGCAACACACTTGAAGACACATTATTATACCTTACTAGTCCTTATATGTGCCAACACCTCTGATCACCTTTCAAGTTTATTGTCCCACCACAGTAGTCCTATTGGACCCTAACTGACACTCCGGAACCCCTTGTAACTAGGTGGTTAGGTTTTCCGTTAACCACCTCCGGTAAAAATTCATACACAGAGTGTGGATTATTCACAACTGTGCAAGCTGATACTTTCCCATACCCCAGGCTACAATCCGTGGGGAAATAACGGATAAACGTACGATCTGAAACCCCTTTACCCCTTACCCCTCTGGTCATCTACCTCTTCTATAACTCCACCTATTACCCTTACTACCCTAGTTCCTCGTGAGGGCTGCTCTTCCAAACCACACATATACACCTCCCCTCTCCCTCTAGACTCTTAAAATGCTTTCAAAGCCGAGAACCAGTAAGATGCAAATCTCACTAAAATGCTTATCCCTTAACGTTAAAGGCCTAAACCTACCAGAAAAGAGGTCACAAGTCCTGGCAGCTCTGACAAAACACAAAGCACACTTTATCCTACTTCAGGAGACACATTTCAGAACTAACGCCATACCAAAATTGCAAAATCACATCTATAAACAAGTCTTTCACTCCACCAACCAGGAATCCAAAACAAAAAGGAGTCTCAATTCTCATCTCTAAACAAGCCGACTTCCAAGTGACAGACACATTAGCTGACCCGGAGGGCAGATTTATATTCATAAAAGGAACTTTCGCAGCCAAACCCATCACCATAGCTAACATCTACTGCCCAAACGAACACCAGGTGTCCTTTGTCAAAAAAATATGTGACCTTCTACAAAATTTCCAAACAGGTTTATTGCTATTAGGAGGCGACTTTAATGTACCATTAAATCCCGGCCTCGACACGTCCACAGGTACATCCACACTTACATACCGGGCCCTACGCCAAATGAAACTTCAATTACAAAACCTTACCCTCCATGATACCTGGCGCACTATGTACCCATCTGATAAAGACTATACATTCTATTCAGCCCCACACCACAAATATTCTAGGATAGACTATCTATTCCTATCGCAAAATGATTTACCCTTACTCACACAAGCGACTATTGAACCAATGTTTCTATCAGACCACCACCCTATCTCAGTAACACTCACCTTCCCCGAAAAAAGAGAAATTACCAAAACATGGCGACTGAACCCCGCACTACTTCAGGACCCTGACAATTTGACCCAGCTACACTCCCGCATTAAAAACTACTTCAGAGAAAACAACACCCCAGACATCACACCAATCACTATATGGGAAGCACATAAGTGTGTACTAAGGGGGGAAATCATTACACTCACATCCACTATCAAAAGGAGACGTCAGGAACAAATTAGATCTCTAATCCAGACCATAAACCGATTAGAAGCTACACACAAACAAACATCACTAAACACATTACAGGAACTACTACAAACTCGCTCTGCATTACTAGACATATTAGGAAAACGTACCAGGAGGAGATATATCCTCCAACAGAAAGTGTTCTATGAACACAGCAACAAGAGTGGGAGACTGCTCGCTCGGGCAGTCCAAGCAACCAAAGCACCCTCTAGAATCCACACGATTCGAGATAAACATAACACTCTACTCTCCAAAAATGCAGATATAGCCAAACACTTCGAAGAATATTACTCTAAACTGTATAACATAAACCAACATACCGACCCTAAACCAAAACAGGACGACCGAAAGTCCCAACTAAAAGAATTTCTAACACAGTTCTGCCCCAAACCTATCACCCCTCAACAAGCAGAATCCATGGAAAGGCCCCTGTCCTCAGAGGAACTCCTACTAGCAATCAAACAGATGAGCGTAGGCAAGAGCCCAGGCCCAGATGGTTTTCCATTAATATATTACAAAAGCTTCCAAGATATTTTGATTCTAGAAATGTTTAAATCCTTTAACTCCCTCGCAGACCCACACACATCAACGAGCAGACTATTAGAAGCACACATAACCCTCATACCAAAGGAAGGCAAGGATCACACACAAGCCCCGAACTATAGACCGATTTCTCTACTGAATGTAGATATCAAACTATACGCCAAAATGCTGGCAAATAGGCTACTACCATTTATCCCTGATCTCATATCTCCTGATCAAGTTGGGTTTATCCCGGGAAGAGAGGCCAGGGATAACACTATCCGTACCTTAAATATACAACATTGGCTAGCCACTTCTGGAACCAAGGGCTTTCTCCTATCCCTGGATGCTGAGAAGGCGTTTGACAGGGTGGCCTGGGACTACATGCGGGAGGTCCTCAAGGGCATAGGCCTCAAGCCCCGCATGTATACACATATCAACGCATTATATACTAACCCCTCAGCCAGGGTAAGAGTCAATGGCCTCCTGTCAAACGCCTTCTCGATAAGCAACAGTACCCGCCAGGGATGCCCACTCTCCCCACTGATCTATGTCCTGACATTAGAACCCCTACTGAATAAAATACGCAACAACTCAGATATTAAAGGAATACCCATCGCACATAAAGAGTTTAAAGTAGCCGCTTTCACGGATGACATTCTACTTACCCTCCAAGAACCTTGAATCTCCCTACCCAACTTACTGAGAGATTTAAAACATTTCGGAGAATTATCTAACCTAAAAATTAACTATACCAAATCCAATGCCTTGAATGTATCTCTTACCCCGCAAGAAGTAACCCATGCCCAACTACACTTCCCATTTCATTGGGAAAAAGAAGCCATTACATATCTAGGAATACGGATTACTGAACGAACATCAGAACTGTATAATCACAATCACGCAAAAGCACTAACTAAACTTCAAACAAACTTTAAAGAATGGACCAACTTAAACATTTCCTGGTTCGGCCGCGCAGCCTTAATAAAAATGATTGCTCTTCCCCGCCTCTTATACCTCATGCAAGCAATCCCTATACACTTACCCCCCTCATTTTTTGCCAAATACAAAAGTATGTGCACAGACTTTCTTTGGAACAAAAAATCTCCACGCATAAAATATACCCGATTAACCCTCCCAAAACTTAGAGGGGGAATTGGCCTTCCTGACTTACACAAATACCACATGGCATGCCATCTGGCCAGGATTGTGGACTGGAAGATACACAATATAGAAAAAGCATGGGTGACAATAGAACACCTTTATACCTACACCTCCACTCATATTCTCCCCTGGCTTCACCCAAGACTATGGCCTCAGACCCTTAAAACACACCCCTTTATATACCCCACTCTAATGGCCTTTAATAAGGCCATAACAGTGCATAAATTATCCACACATATAGGTCCCCTTACTTCCTTACGAGGAAACCCAGAATTTCCACCTGGGGAAACCCTGAAATTCCTACAAACTGAATGGCCACATAAAGAGATAAGGGCCCACAGACTTTTTGACAAAGGCACTATACGTTCATATCAAGACCTGAAATCAGAATTTCACCCAAATACGTTCCCTTTCTGGTCCTACAGACAAATAAGACATTATTTAACATCTAAAAGCGTAACCGCAATGTGGACTAGAAAATTAGCAACATTTGAACACCTCTGCTCAAGCGACTCCCCTCAGAGACATATCATCTCTCAAATCTACTCAATGCTCCATGACAACGACACAACAAAACTTTCTGAAATCCCACGATACTCATGGGACACAAACCTACAACTCACACTGACAGAAGAAGACTGGGAAACCATATACTCTTACGCACACAAAGGATCAATGAATGTAGCGATACAAGAAAATGGCTACAAAATCATAACTAAGTGGTATAGGACCCCATCGCGATTGCACAAATTCTCTCCATCTATACCTGATGTGTGTTGGAGATGTAAAAAAGCAGTAGGTTCCATGTTACACATCTGGTGGGAGTGCGACTCTATCCAGGTTTTCTGGAGGGAGGTCCACTCCATCATAGAACAAGTCTCTACATACACCTTAAACTTCACCCCTGCCCAATATCTATTGCATCATACTACACTTCCCAAACACGAGTACTTTAAATCCCTGGCCATGCATATGGTCAATGCTGCAAGACTTTGCATTCCAACCCACTGGAGATCAACAGACATACCCACAATCAGGGAATGGTTACAGAAAATATCCAAGATAGCAGAAATGGAAGAACTGATTTCTATAGCTCAAGAGCGTATACAAAAATTCACAATCACTTGGGCCTGCTGGAACCACTTCAAAACGAAGGATTATTATAAATCTTTATTCCCAACATAAAGTGCAATAACTCAGATCCCCCCTATTACTGGATTCCACAGTACTCCCTCCTACCATTGTGCAGGAGGGAAGATAAAGCATATAATGGAAGAGCAGCCCTCACCCCCCCCCCACCCTTCCTCCCCACCTACCCCACTATCCCCTTTTCTAATAGCACACTTAATCATATTATCCTGTTTCTTAACATTTAAACCCCCTCTTTAAACACCAAAAACGTGAAGTTTTCTTTGATCAAAATGTCACAAGCTGACTAAAAGGGAAAATCACACAAACACCATAATTAACCATTCGATACCAAATAAGCCCTTGGAGACACGCTATCTTGAGCAAAGCTAAACTAAGTCAAATGCTCTAAATGATATCTAAAGGAGCATCTCTATCTCAAAATCCAACTTTACCGAATATAAATGCAAGACTCTCTAAGGGACAAAAATTTAAAACATATTATTCGATTTTCCATGACTTAAGATGTAAAATTATGTTTGTTTTATTTACTTGTGTGAAACATGGAAGCCTCTTCTCTTGTACTTTATACATATGTAACACAGATTGTAAAAGTTGTATGTACAATTGCCTGAATAAAAATCTTTTATGGAAAAAAAAAAGATGGCAAATACCTTCTGTTGTAGGAGGGCTCTACTATGTTGCTCATTAATTACGTGTGGGGAGATTTTGTTTATTTTTAGCCCTCCATCCTTACCATAATGCATCTAGTTGACCTCTATTATGTTTTCCATGTTTGTATAATTACAATCTATACATTGCAACTATGCAACATGCTGGGGAGAAGTCTTGAAGTGTTTGCCATGGTGCTATAGAACAATGCCATATAGCATTTTCAAAGTAAATAAAGGGACACAAAATATTGGATACTTCATAATATTTCATTTTTAATAAAAAGCTTTAAAAAAAGCTATGTATAAAACTCCCTGTTTTTTCCCTGGGACACATACATGGAAATATCTGCATCTCAAAAAACATGCAGCCATTAAATATTACAAAATATACAAAAATTTAACAAATATAACAAAAAGTTACACACAGGGCCCATTTAAACCTAAATAGCTTAGTGCGTCCAATTAATGCTTATGCGTTATGATGCATGTTATTGTGTATTGCCTTGCGTTGTCAGCCAATTCAATCATTAGGAAACCTACATGATGCAGCGAGCATGCACTTCTTGTTCTATTCTGTTTTATTTGATTCTATTATTTTCCAATCTATTCTGTTTTATTCTATACTTTCTCCTTCTATTCTATGTATGTATTAGAATCCGCGCTTAGGTGTAGGCTAGGCTGCAGCCTTCCCTGTGATGCCCCAATGGAGCACCAATAAATTAAAAGGTATATGCAAAAAAACCAAAAAAATTATAATATTATATATCTATATATCTATATATATATATTTATATATCTATATATATCTATATATATATATATATATATATATATAGATATAGATATAGATATAGATATAGATATAGATAGATAGATAGATAGATAGATAGATAGATAGATAGATAGATAGATAGATAGATAGATAGATAGATAGATAGATAGATAGATAGATAGATAGATAGATAGATAGATAGATAGATAGATAGATAGATAGATATAGATAGATAGATAGATAGATAGATAGATAGATAGATAGATAGATAGATAGATAGATAGATAGATAGATAGATAGATAGATAGATAGATATGGATATATATCTATATATCTATCTATATATATATATATATATATATATATATATATATATATATATATATATATATATATATATAATTTTTTTGCACTGAGTTGAAAAACGCTCTGTATCTCTGAATACCTACACCACTTTGAAGAGTGATCCAATAGCACTTTGAGGTGGACTTCACCTCTGAATGTGGCTATATTTATAAATGTTATAGTTTATGTTGATTGTTTTGATGTATATGCACTTACTAGTAATGTATGGACACAACAGTGGGTTTTTGGAAACTTGGAGCAGTAAATAAGACTCCAGGATATTGTGATTCTTATCACTTACCTGATAAGGGGGATACTTACTACTTCACCTTTAATAGCTACCAGGGAAGGGGGGTTTATTATTATCACTTTTCAGTTCATAGGCAGCGCCATCTATTCCCTATTTTATATACCTTTTATTTTCTAGTCTAATCTATCCTATTCTAACCTTTTTATTTTCTATTCTATTGTTTTCATTTCTATTTTGTTCTATAAAGCAGCTTAAGTAGGTATCATCATTTTTTTCACTAATATACCTTACTGCATTCATTGCAATATATTTCCATATTTAGTTCAAATTCATTTTTTTAATTCAAATTTATTTTCAAATTTAAATAATTTTCTTCTTTATGATTATTTTGGATTTGTTGAAATTGGTTGCTACTGTGATACATCTGAATCTCTGAAAAAAAGTTTGTCTGAATTTCGATTTGTAAGCAAACAAAACGAACATATCTACATATCAGCCCACATGCCCTCAACCCGGGGGGACCTTGGAGGGACCTCCGTGGCAAAGCAACTTGTTCCCACGATGTGAAAAATGCATCTGCACCTCCCCCCATGCCATAGCAGGCCTCATACCCTCAACTAGGGATGAGCTTTATGTTCGGGTCAAACAAGGGTTCGACTCGAACATTGGCTGTTCGCCCATTCATCGAAAACCGAACATTATGGGGCGTTCGTGCAAAATTCAAGTGCCAAGTAACGCCACATAATGCACTGCGGTGCATTGCTGTAGGATTGGCAAAAGCATGCACCATGACCTGCATGCTTTGGCCAATCCCAGCATCCTCAGCTAAGAGAGCCATAATTGGCCAAAGGCTGGGTGCTGCCTTTGGCCAATTATGCCCCACTAAAAGAGGGAAAGCAGGCTCTGTGTCTACAGTCAACAGTGCTGGTCATGGACATGGTGCATCTTCTGTAGGTGGCCGTGGGGCACGCTTGTCCTTTTTTTCTCCTGCTGGGACTGGGGCAGAAAAATTGGGCCTCTGGTGGTGGTGGTGCCACAACACTGTAACCCCTCACAGATACTCTTGTTGGGTGCAGGAACAGGCCCCGTTGTGAAAGATTAGATCAAAAATTGTAATTACATGCCCCTGTTAAACAAGGACAGAAAAATTGGGCCTTAGGCAGTGGTGGTGGTAACCTAAAACAAATATATTGTTGGAAGCCCACATCCATAGAAAAATCAGTTACATCAGCATCAGTGTGAGCCTATCAATGGAGTCTGTGGACAGGCACACTCTATGATCTGTTACAAACCCTCCAGCAGCACTGAATGTGCATTCAGAAAGATCGCTGGATGCAGGACAGGTCAGTAGCTCAATTGCATATTGAGCTAGTTCTGGCCAGTGGTCCATCCTCAAGACCCAGTAACCCAGTGGATGCTCTGTTGGAAGGGTCTCCAAGTCTGCTCTTGCCCCTAGATATTCCTGCACCATGTAATGCAGATGCTGGCGATGGTTGCTTGAACCGATCAGACCTTTGCGCTGAGGACTGAAAAATGTAATCAAGAAGGGTTGCCAGCCAGTAATGATCCCTCTCTTTGATACCACGAATCCTAGGGTCCTTATGCTGCATGGCCTCCCTAATTCTGCAAAGCCTGCAAAAGTTTGCAGAGGCATTCGATTCTGAGTCCTCTGGGTCACTAAGGATCACATGATCCGTAACAACCTCCTTCCAGCCACGTACAACTCCTTGTCTTTCTGGGGACTGAAAACCGTCCCTTAAAGACTGCTGCTGAGTGTTATCCTCCACGTCCGTGCCAACACAATCTGCCTCTTCTTCTTCCTGTGTGTTTGGCGGGCCTGCAGGAATAATATCTGGATAAAGGGGGCCTTGATAGGTAAGGAAGTCCTCCTCTTCCTCCCGCTGTTCTGCCTCAAGTGCCCTGTCCATTATTCCATGAAGCGTGTGCTCCAACAGGAATACAAGAGGGACAGTGTCACTGTTGCATGCATTGTCGCTGCTCACCATCCTCATGGCTTCCTCAAATGGTGACAGGACAGTACATGCATCCTTGATCCGTAGCCATTGGTGTGGCAAAAAGAAGCCAAGCTCCCCTGACCCTGTCCTGGTGCCATACTCACACAGGTACTCATTGATGGCCCTCTGCTGCTTGTGCAGCCGCTGCAGCATTGCCAACATTGAGTTCCTCCAGGTGGACATGTCACAAATGAGACGGTTGGTGGGCAGGTTGCATTCCCTTTGAATGTCAGCCAGCTGAGCACTGGCATTGTATGACCAGTGGAAATGACCACAGACTTTTCTGGCCTGCCTCAGGAGATCTTGGAAAGCCTGGGTACCTGCTCAAGAACCACTGCACCACCAAATTCAGGATGTGTGCCAAACATGGAACATGGGTCAAGTGTCCCTGTCGGAGGGTGGAGAGAAGGTTGGTGCCATTGTCGCATACAACCATTCTTGGCTGAAGCTGGTGTGGCGTCAACCACCTCTGAGCCTGCCCTGCAGAGCTGACAGAATCTCTGCCCCAGTGCGGCTCTTGTCCCCTAAGCAGACCAACTCATGCACTGCATGGCATCTTTTTGCCTGAGTGCTTGCGTAGCCCCTTGAACGCTTACAGAGCACAGCTAGTTCAGAGAACAAATCTGCAGAAGAGGCCATAGAGGAAGAAGAAGAGGAGGGGGTGGATAAGAGAGCTGTGGCAGAATCACAACTAGCATTTTGGAGGCATGGTGGCAGAACAAGCTCCAACAATACTGAATCCTGTCCTGCATCCTTCCCAGCTGCCAGCAGAGTTACCCAGTGTGCCATGAAGGAAAGGTAACATCCCTGCTAGACCATGAGCCAGCGGTAATATACACCTTACTGCTAAATAGGGATGAGCCGAACACCCCCCGGTTCGGTTCGCACCAGAACCCGCGAACGGACCGCAAGTTCGCACGAACGTTAGAACCCCATTGACGTCTATGGGACTCGAACGTTCGAAATCAAAAGTGCTCATTTTAAAGGCTAATTTGCATGGTATTGTCCTAAAAAGGGTGTGGGGACCCGGGTCCTACCCCAGGGGACATGTATCAATGCAAAAAAAACTTTTAAAAACGGCCGTTTTTTCGGGAGCAGTGATTTTAATGATGCTTAAAGTAAAAAAAAAAAAAGTGAAATATTCCTTTAAATATCGTACCTGGGGGGTGTCTATAGTATGCCTGTAAAGTGACGCGTGTTTCCCATGTTTAGAACAGTCCCTGCACCAAATGTCATTTTTAAAGGAAAAAATCTCATTTAAAACTGCTTGCGGGTTTAATGTCATGTCGGGTCATGGCAATATGGATGAAAATCAGTGAGACAAACGGCATGGGTACCCCCCAGTCCATTACCAGGCCCTTTGGGTCTTGTATGGATATTAAGGGGAACCCCGCACCCAAATTAAAATAAGGAAAGGTCCCTATATACTCTGAACAGCAGTATACAGGCGGTGCAAACAAGACAGGGACTGTAGGTTTGTTGTTAAGTAGAATCTGTTTGTAATTTTGAACATTTTTAACGTGTTTAGCTCCAGCCAAAAAATCTTTTCTAAGCTTTTTGGAAAACATAGGGAAGGGTTATCACCCCTGTGACATTTGTTTTGCGTCTTTCCTCCTCTTCAGAAGATTTCACCTCACTTTTTTGTCCCAATGAAAAATGTTTTTTGAAAATTTGGGTTTTTTTGTGGAACAAGGATTGGAAAGCATCAGTGGAAAGGAGAAATTGTTTTCCCATATTAACTCTTACAGGAGAGAATTTCCCTTCCTAGGGGTAGATTTCATCTCACTTCCTGTTGTCTCCTTCCGTTTGCAAGTAGGAGTCGTTTGTAAGTTAGATGTTTGAAAGTAGGGTCCTGCCCTATATACTCAGCAGAAATTTGGGCCTTAGGTGTTGCTGTGGCCAAAACACTGTAAGCCCTCACAGGGCCCTGCTGTGAAATATTAGATCAAGAATTGTAATTACATGCCCCTGTTGAACAGGAGCTGAAAAATTAGGCCTTAGGCACTGGTGCTGGTGCCACAACACTGCAACCCCTCACAGACACTCTAGTTGGAACGCAGGAACGAGCCCTGCTGCAAAGTATTGCATCAAAAATTGTAATTACACGCCCCTGTTAGACAGGGGCAGAAAAATTGGGCCTTAGGCACTGGTGCTGGTGCCACAACACTGCAACCCCTCACAGACACTCTAGTTGGAACGCAGGAACGAGCCCTGCTGCAAAGTATTGCATCAAAAATTGTAATTACACGCCCCTGTTAGACAGGGGCAGAAAAATTGGGTCTTAGGCACTGGTGCTGGTGCCACAACACTGCAACCCCTCACAGACACTCTAGTTGGAACGCAGGAACAAGCCCTGCTGCAAAGTATTGCATCAAAAATTGTAATTACACGCCCCTGTTAGACAGGGGCAGAAAAATTGGGCCTTAGGCACTGGTGCTGGTGCCACAACACTGCAACCCCTCACAGACACTCTAGTTGGAATGCAGGAACGAGCCCTGCTGCAAAGTATTACATCAAAAATTGTAATTACACGCCCCTGTTAAACAGGGGCTGAAAAATTGTGCCTTAGGCACTGGTGGTGGCGCCCAGAACCAAAAATGTTCTTACAAGCTATCAGCGTGATGATTGAGGAGGAAGAGGATAATTACTCAGGGATAGTCACTCAGCATCAGCATAGGCAGTCTTTGAAGGGATCTGAAAAAAATTATTCAGTTACATCAGCATCAGGTGCTTGGTAGCTGGTGGTGATCCAAGACTGATTCATTTTTATAAAGGTCAGCCGATCGACCGAGTCAGTGGACAGACGCACCCTGTGATCGGTTACCACGCCTCCAGCAGCACTGAATGTGCGTTCCGAAAGAACGCTGGATGCAGGACAGGCCAGTAGCTCAATTGCATACTGTGCAAGCTCTGGCCAGTGATCCATCCTCAAGACCCAGTAACCCAGAGAATTTTCGGTGGGAAAGGTGTCCAAGTCTGATCTTGCCCCTAGGTATTCCTGCACCATGTAAAACAGACGCTGGCGATGGTTGCTGGAACCGATCATACCTTGGGGCTGCGGACCAAAAAATTGTCTGAACGCATCGGTCAGACGGCCACCTTCTCCACCGCTCCTTCTTTGACTGACTGAAGCCTCAGCAACACGTTGTCCAGAAACAGGAGTTTGTAACCTCCCAGTCTCTGGGAACGCGTTGCACAGACCTTTCTGCAAGGCCTCCCGAAGATGTTTCATCCTCTGCTCCCTCTGCGATGGCAAGATAAGGTCCGCAACCTTACCCTTGTAACGTGGATCAAGGAGGGTTGCCAGCCAGTATTGGTCCTTCTCCTTGATACCACGAATACGAGGATCCTTACGCAGGCTTTGCAGGATCAGGGAGGCCATGCAGCGTAGGTTTGCTGAGGCATTCGGTCCGGAGTCCTCTGGGTCACTAAGGACAACAACGTCCGCAGCCACCTCCTCCCAGCCACGTACAAGTCCATGTGTTCCTTGGGACTGATCCCTTAAAGACTGCTGATGCTGAGTGCCAGGCTCCACCTCCATACTGACACAATCTTCCTCCTCCTCCTCCTCCTCCTCCTCTTCCTGTGTGATCGGCGGGCACGCAGGAACACTGTCTGGATAAAGGGGGCCTTGAGAGCTAAGGAAGTCCTCCTCTTCCTGCCTCTGTTCTGCCTCAAGTGCCCTGTCCATTATTCCATGCAGCGTGTGCTCCAACAGGTGGACAAGGGGGACAGTGTCACTGATGCATGCACTGTCAGTGCTCACCATCCTCGTGGCCTCCTCGAATGGTGACAGGACAGTGCATGCATCCCTGATCATGGCCCACTGGCGTGGGGAAAAAAAAACAAGGTCCCCTGACTCTGTCCTGGTGCCATAGTCGCACAGGTACTCATTGATGGCCCTCTGCTGCGTGTGCAGCCGCTGCAGCATGGCCAATGTCGAGTTCCACCTGGTGGGCATGTCACAGATTAGGCGGTTCTTGGGCAGGTTAAACTCCTTTTGGAGGTCCGTCAGCCGAGCACTGGCATTATATGACCGGCGGAAATGCACACAGACTTTCCTGGCCTGCCTCAGGACATCCTGTAAGCCCGGGTACCTGCCCAAGAACTGCTGCACCACCAAGTTAAGGACGTGAGCCAAACAGGGCACATGGGTCAGTTGTCCCTGTCGGAGGGCAGAGAGGAGGTTGGTGCCATTGTCGCAAACCACCATTCCTGCCTTAAGTTGGCGTGGCGTCAACCACCTCTGAACCTGCCCCTGCAGAGCTGACAGAACCTCTGCCCCAGTGTGGCTCCTGTCCCCCAAGCACACCAGCTCAAGCACCGCATGGCATCTTTTGGCCTGCGTACTTGCGTAGCCCCTTGAACGCCTACGGAGCACCGCTGGTTCCGAGGAAGAGGCCATGGAGGAAGAAGAAGAGGAGGGGGTGGAGGAGAGAGGTGTGTCACAATCAGCATTTTGGAGGCGTGGTGGCGGAACAACCTCCAACACTACTGCACCTTGTCCTGCATCCTTCCCAGCTGCCAGCAGAGTCACCCAATGCGCCGTGAAACTTAAGTAACATCCCTGTCCATGCCTGCTGGATCATGAGTCAGCGGTAATATGCACCTTACCGCTGACCGCCCTGTCCAGCGAGGCATGGACATTGCCTTCCACATGCCGGTAGAGAGCCGGAATCGCCTTCCGTGAGAAAAAGTGGCGTTTGGGTACCTGCCACTGAGGAACCGCACATTCCACAAACTCACGGAAGGGGGCAGAGTCTACCAACTGAAAAGGCAGCAGTTGAAGTGCTAGCAATTTTGCCAAGCTAGCATTCAACCGCTGGGCATGTGGATGGCTGGGAGCAAACTTCTTTCGGCGGTGCAGCAGCTGGGGCAGGGAAATTTGCCTGGTACAATCTGACGTCGGTGTACCAAAAGCAGATTGCCCACAAGTACTTGGCTGTGACACACCTAATTCTACACCTTCATTCCTCTCACTGCAGGTCTCAGAGAGGACTGAAGGTCTAGTGGGGTTGGAAATCTCAGCTGATGAGGAGCAAGGAGAGATCCTCTTTGTTCTTTGGTGTGGGTCTTTTAGATATGCTTGCCAACGAACTGCATGGCAGGTCAACATATGTCTGGTCAAGCATGTGGTACCCAAGCGGGAGATGTTTTGGCCACGCGAGATACGCTTGAGACATATGTTGCAAATAGCAGCAGGGCGATCTGATGCACTCGTCTCAAAAAAGGCCCACACCAAAGAACTTTTTGAATAACGCGCAGAGACTGCAGCGCCCTGCACATGTGGAGCTTTGGGGTGTGATGCAGTCAATGTGCTGCCCTTAGGCTGGCCCCTGGAGGGCATCCTGCCTCCTTGGTGATGTGCCGCCTCCTCCTCCTCCTCCTCTCTCCTATCAGGCACCCACGTTGAGTCAGTGACCTCATCAACCCCTCCCTCCTCATCACTGGAGCAAACCTGGCAGTATGCTGCAGCAGGGGGAGCATGACTGCCAGATTGCTGTCCTTCTTGGGCACCCCCTCTGTCCGTGCTCATGTTACTGCCTTCATCAAACTCAGTATCATCATCAGAGCCTTCCAAACGCTGGGCATCCTCCTGGAGCATGTACCCAACACTGTGGTCAAACAGTTCGAGGGAATCCTCAGGAGGACATGGTGGAGCTAGGGAAGGAGTCACTGATGACATTGAGCTGAGGGAAGAGGCCGCTGCTTTGCCAGACAAAGCACCCTGGGCATGGGTGAGAGAGGATGAGGAGGATGAGGACGGCTTGGTCATCCACTCGACCAAGTTTTCTGCATGTTGCGGCTCAACACGGCCAGCTGCCGAAAAAAAGGCCAAGCGTGTCCCATGGCCACGGGCTGATGAGGATGCACCGTCTCCACGACCAGCACTAGACACAGAGCCTGCTTGCCCTCTCTTATTGGCTTGTGACTGTCTGCCTCTCCTTCTTGGCCTTCCAGACATACTAATGGCCTGTAGCTGCACTAAGCTGGGATAGAACACCTGTAATTTTCTTCAGGTAGCTTTATATACTGTAACCAGACAAGCCTGCCTGTCAGTAGGAAGATAACAGGAACGGATCTAGCTGAACACTGTGAGCAGGACGCACTGACTGCACTAAATGTAAATAGCAGGAACAGATCTAGCTGAACACTGTGAGCAGGACGCACTGACTGCACTAAATGTAAATAGCAGGAACGGATCTAGCTGAACACTGTGAGCAGGACGCACTGACTGCACTAAATGTAAATAGCAGGAACGGATCTAGCTGAACACTGTGAGCAGGACGCACTGCACTAAATGTAAATAGCAGGAACAGATCTAGCTGAACACTGTGAGCAGGACGCACTGCACTAAATGTAAATAGCAGGAACGGATCTAGCTGAACACTGTGAGCAGGACGCACTGCACTAAATGTAAATAGCAGGAACGGATCTAGCTGAACACTGTGAGCAGGACGCACTGCACTAAATGTAAATAGCAGGAACGGATCTAGCTGAACACTGTGAGCAGGACGCACTGCACTAAATGTAAATAGCAGGAACGGATCTAGCTGAACACTGTGAGCAGGACGAACTGCACTAAATGTAAATAGCAGGAACAGATCTAGCTGACCACTGTGAGCAGGACGCACTGCACTAAATGTAAATAGCAGGAACTGATCTAGCTGAACACTGTGAGCAGGACGCACTGCACTAAATGTAAATAGCAGGAACGGATCTAGCTGAACACTGTGAGCAGGACGCACTGACTGCACTAAATGTAAATAGCAGGAACAGATCTAGCTGAACACTGTGAGCAGGACGCACTGCACTAAATGTAAATAGCAGGAACAGATCTAGCTGAACACTGTGAGCAGGACGCACTGCACTAAATGTAAATAGCAGGAACGGATCTAGCTGAACACTGTGAGCAGGACGCACTGCACTAAATGTAAATAGCAGGAACGGATCTAGCTGAACACTGTGAGCAGGACGAACTGCACTAAATGTAAATAGCAGGAACAGATCTAGCTGAACACTGTGAGCAGGACGCACTGCACTAAATGTAAATAGCAGGAACGGATCTAGCTGAACACTGTGAGCAGGACGCACTGCACTAAATGTAAATAGCAGGAACAGATCTAGCTGAACACTGTGAGCAGGACGCACTGCACTAAATGTAAATAGCAGGAACGAATCTAGCTGAACACTGTGAGCAGGACGCACTGCACTAAATGTAAATAGCAGGAACAGATCTAGCTGAACACTGTGAGCAGGACGCACTGCACTAAATGTAAATAGCAGGAACGGATCTAGCTGAACACTGTGAGCAGGACGCACTGCACTAAATGTAAATAGCAGGAACAGATCTAGCTGAACACTGTGAGCAGGACGCACTGCACTAAATGTAAATAGCAGGAACGGATCTAGCTGAACACTGTGAGCAGGACGCACTGACTGCACTAAATGTAAATAGCAGGAACGGATCTAGCTGAACACTGTGAGCAGGACGCACTGACTGCACTAAATGTAAATAGCAGGAACGGATCTAGCTGAACACTGTGAGCAGGACGCACTGACTGCACTAAATGTAAATAGCAGGAACGGATCTAGCTGAACACTGTGAGCAGGACGCACTGACTGCACTAAATGTAAATAGCAGGAACGGATCTAGCTGAACACTGTGAGCAGGACGCACTGCACTAAATGTAAATAGCAGGAACAGATCTAGCTGAACACTGTGAGCAGGACGCACTGCACTAAATGTAAATAGCAGGAACAGATCTAGCTGAACACTGTGAGCAGGACGCACTGCACTAAATGTAAATAGCAGGAACGGATCTAGCTGAACACTGTGAGCAGGACGCACTGCACTAAATGTAAATAGCAGGAACGGATCTAGCTGAACACTGTGAGCAGGACGCACTGACTGCACTAAATGTAAATAGCAGGAACAGATCTAGCTGAACACTGTGAGCAGGACGCACTGACTGCACTAAATGTAAATAGCAGGAACGGATCTAGCTGAACACTGTGAGCAGGACGCACTGACTGCACTAAATGTAAATAGCAGGAACGGATCTAGCTGAACACTGTGAGCAGGACGCACTGACTGCACTAAATGTAAATAGCAGGAACGGATCTAGCTGAACACTGTGAGCAGGACGCACTGACTGCACTAAATGTAAATAGCAGGAACGGATCTAGCTGAACACTGTGAGCAGGACGCACTGCACTAAATGTGAATAGCAGGAACAGATCTAGCTGAACACTGTGAGCGGGACGCACTGCACTAAATGTAAATAGCAGGAACAGATCTAGCTGAACACTGTGAGCAGGACGCACTGCACTAAATGTAAATAGCAGGAACAGATCTAGCTGAACACTGTGAGCAGGACGCACTGACTGCACTAAATGTAAATAGCAGGAACAGATCTAGCTGAACACTGTGAGCAGGACGCACTGCACTCAATGTAAATAGCAGGAACGGATCTAGCTGAACACTGTGAGCAGGACGCACTGACTGCACTAAATGTAAATAGCAGGAACGGATCTAGCTGAACACTGTGAGCAGGACGCACTGCACTAAATGTAAATAGCAGGAACAGATCTAGCTGAACACTGTGAGCAGGACGCACTGACTGCACTAAATGTAAATAGCAGGAACGGATCTAGCTGAACACTGTGAGCAGGACGCACTGCACTAAATGTAAATAGCAGGAACAGATCTAGCTGAACACTGTGAGCAGGACGCACTGACTGCACTAAATGTAAATAGCAGGAACAGATCTAGCTGAACACTGTGAGCAGGACGCACTGCACTAAATGTAAATAGCAGGAACAGATCTAGCTGAACACTGTGAGCAGGACGCACTGCACTAAATGTAAATAGCAGGAACGGATCTAGCTGAAAACTGTGAGCAGGACGCACTGACTGCACTAAATGTAAATAGCAGGAACGGATCTAGCTGAACACTGTGAGCAGGACGCACTGCATTAAATGTAAATAGCAGGAACAGATCTAGCCTAATCTAGCTAACTCAAATCAAATGACACTGTCTGTCTCTCTCTCTATCAGCACACCGGAACACACTACACAGGGCCGCCGTGCAGGCGGCCTTATATAGTGTGGGGCGTGTACTAAATCCCCATGAGCCATAATTGGCCAATTACAGCTCTCTCTACTGACGGCGCTGTGATTGGCCAAGCATGCGGGTCATAGTGCATGCTTGGCCAATCATCAGCCAGCAATGCACTGCGATGCCGCAGTGAATTATGGGCCGTGACGCGCCACACGAATTTGGCGCGAACGGCCCATAACGTTCGCAATTCGACGGACGGTCGAACAGCCGATGTTCGAGTCGAACATGGGTTCGACTCGAACACGAAGCTCATCCCTACTGCTAAACCACCCTGTCCAACAAGACAAAAACATTGCCTTCCACATGCCGGTAGAGAGCTGGAATGGCCTTCCATGAAAAGAAATGGCATTTTGGAACCTGCAACTGAGGTACAGCACATTCCACAAATTCATGAAAGGGGCAGAGTCTACCAGCTGAAAATGCAGTATTTTTAGTGCTAGCAATTTGGCCAAGCTAGCATTCAGAGCCTGAGCATGTGGATGGCTGGGACCGAACATATTATCTTCACAGAAATCTCTGTTAGACCAGACAAGCCGGTGCCTAGGCTTGTGTATACAAACAATGGGATCCAAACCTCATTGTTTTACACATACTTGCTTCAAATGATCCCATGCTGGGATATGCAATGAAGGGAAGCCAACCCGTAATCAATACTTAACTTCCCGGGAAAAGTCAAGTTAATCTCCTGTTCAGAATAGTCATAAGGATTTGCATTAAAGGGGGCTGACTTATGTAAAGTATAGGGATTGGAGATGTAATCATTCCTTAACCAGGAATAGGGAAGCTCACCAATCAGCGCCACGCTTTGCCAACCAATGAGGCATCAGCATGTAATGATATACACAGACTAGATGGGAGGGAAACACACACTTTTATGGGAGAGCAACCATCAGAATGGAACCTTGGTGCAAAGGGTAATTATAGGAAAGGTCTGCATTTTACTTGTAACTAAATATGTTTGTAGATGAATGTTTTAAGGAATATGTGTATTAGATAGACTTTCAACTACTCACCAATAAATGTTGTTAATGTGTTAAAGCTTTCACTCATGGTCAAAGAACTCTCATTTAACCCAAATCATATCTGAGAGATATTAAATCTCAAATACGGGAAACAGACTGCATGGGAGGTCGTCATGTGTCTGGTCAAGCATGTGGTGCCCAGGCAGCTGCTGTTCTGGCTAAGGTTGATCCGCTTCAGACATAGGTTACAAACAGCAATAGTGCGATCTGCTGCACACGTGTCCAAAAAGGCCCACACCAAGGAAATTTTCAAAACCTGCGGGGAGTCAGCAGCGCCCTGCACCTGCAGAGCTCTGCGGTGTGATGCAGTAGGGTGGCGGCCCTTAAGTTGCCCCCTAGAGGACATCCTGCCTCGTTGGAGTGCCTCCTCCTCAATTTTATCAGACACCCAAGTAGAGTCAGGGACCTCATCCCCTCCCTCCTCGTCACTGGGGCAAACTTGGCACTATGCTGCAGCTGGGGGGAACATGACTGCCAGTTTCTTGTCCTTCTTGGGCACCCCCTCTCTCTAGGTTTACGTTACTACCTTCCTCAACCTGGGAACCAACATCGGAGCCTTAAAATCCCTGCGCATGCTCCAGCAGCATGTACGCGACACTGATCGAATAGTTCGGGGGACTCCTTCGTGCATGATGGTGGGGCTATGGAAGGAGTGACTGGACAAGGAGCCGATGGAATAGGCCGCTTTGGCAGCTGCATAGGAAGGAAAACTACTCTGAGCCTGGGCGACAGAGAATGAGGAGGATGAGGACTGCTTTGTTATCCACTCCACCAACTCTTCTGCATGTTCTGGCTCAATAACACGGCCAGCAGCAGAAAAAAAGGACAAGTGTGCCCCACGGCCACCCGCAGAGGATACACCATGTCCACGACCAACACTGTTTACTGTAGACACAGAGCCTACTTGCCCTCTTTTAGTGGCCTGTGAGCGTCTGCCTCTCCTTGGTGGCCTTCTGCACATAATGTATATTTTGTTTTGCAACACCACACTACACTGTATTGTGTACTGTGTACACAACCAGAAAAGTAGTAGCAACTGCACTACTGCTGCACTTTATTGTAATTACAATTTTTGATCTAATATTTCACAGCAGGCCCATTCCTGCGCCCACCAAGAGTAGCTGTGAGGCTTTACAGTGTTGTGCCACCACCACCACCTAAGGCCCAATTTTTCTGCCCCTGTTTGACAGGGGCATGTAATTACAATTCTTGATATAATATTTCACAGCAGGGCCCATTCCAGTGCCCACCAATAGTAACTGTGAGGGCTTACAGTGTTCTGGTACCACAAACACCTAAAGCCCAATTTTCCTCAGAGTGTATAGGGCAGGCCATATAGTATATATAGGCGGTCCCATATTTTCAAACATCTGACTTACAAACGGCTCCTACTTACAAATGAAGGGAGACAACAGGAAATCTACCCCTAGGAAGGGAAAATTCTCTCCTGTAAGAGTTAATATGGAGAAAAGGTGTCTCCACTGATGCTTTATCACCAATCCTGGTTTCCCTAATAACCCAAAATTTTCAAAATCCAATTGTCATTTGGACAGAAAGTGAGGTGAAATCTTTGAACAGGGGCACAGACAGCATAACAAATGTTACAGGGGTGATAACCCTTCTCTATGTTATCCAAAAAGCTTAAAAATGTATTTTTTGACTGGAGCTACACTTTAAAAATGTACCTGTTCCAAATTACAAACAGATTCAACTTAAGAACAAACCTACAGTCCCTATCTTGTTTGTAACCCTGTATATTGCTGTTCAGAGTACATAGGCCCTGGGGGCCCCACGCCTTTTTTTGTAATTTGGGTGCGGGGTTCCCCTAATATCCATACCAGACCCAAAGGGCCTTTGCCATTTTTCTTACCAATTTTAATTTATATTGCTGGGACCCGACCTTACATTACAGCCGCAAGCAGTTTTAAATGACTTTTATTCCTTTAGAAACGTCATTTTGTGCAGAGACTGTTCTAAACACGGGAAAAATGCGCCACTTTACAGACATACTATAGTCACCCCCAGGCATGATATTTGAAGGAATATTTCACTTTTATTGTTTCACTTTAAGAATTATTAAAATCACTGCTCCCAAAAAAAGGCCGTTTTTTTTGCATTGGTACATGTCCACTGGGGCAGGACCAGGTCCCCAAACACTTTTTATGACAATAACTAGCATAGTAGCCTTTAAAATTAGCACTTTTGATTTTTCACGTTTGCGTCCCATAGACTTTAACGGTGTTCGCACAAATTTTTTGCCTGTTCGCATGTTCTGCTGCGAACCGAACCGGGTGGTTGTTCAGCTCATCCCTACCCTCAACATAGGAAGGAACCAAAGCATCTTGTTCCCATGATGCCTCTTCACCACAACGCTGGCCTAGTAGTTGTAGCAGTTTGCATGTGGGGCTTATCAGAATCTAGTAGCCCCCTTTAATAATAAGAAAGCCCCCCCCCATATGAATAATACAGCCCTCCCATTTTGGCAGGTCGATGGACATCGTGATTGACATGTATATGCTTTGCAGGACAACATGATTGTAGATCCATCTATAAACGTTGACAAAAAAATCCCAAAATTTTTTTTATGGTTGTAGAAAACATTTTTGGGGAATTTTTTTTGCCAAACCTTTGTTTACCTTTATTTCAAGGTACACTTTTTTTAGTACCCCATACTTATTCACATAGGGAGAGGGCCGGTATCTGGGTATAATAGGGCCAATGGCATCACTGGTTAATAAAGTGGAACTTTTGTCAGAAAATTAAGGCGTGATAGATCACTTCGGCTGGCCCCTTTTGCAGGTATGGCTAAAGTATTAAAATAAATGCCTATACTATTTATCAAGGATGAGCTCAGGCATGTTCGCAAACCGCACGTGCAGAGCCCGCCAGGAAGTCGGCACTGCACAGCGCTAATCATAAGCAGTGAGACATTGTCCCGATGCGTGGCTGCAGAGATCGGGAAATGTCTCACTGCTTGTGATTAGCGCTGTGCTGTGCCGACTTCTAATGGGCTCTGCACGTGCAGTTTGTGAACACACCTGTGCTCATCCTTACTATTTATCCATCTACAACCCATCGTTCCTGGTGAGTCAAGTTGCATACTCAGATTAAGAGCCTTGTATTGATTTTTTGGGGTCTCCCTTTAAATTCATATCAAAACAAAAGGGTTTTTTCTTGCTAAACTATCCCCACTCCTTTGCTTCCTGACCATGTACGTGAATGGGGCAGTGATGTCACTGGTTGTTAAAATGGAACTTTACAAAATGAAGTCATGATAGATCACTTCAAGCTGGCCCCTTTTGTAGTTATAGCTAAAGTATTAAAGTATTAAAAATAAATGCTGATGTTATTTAGAAGTAACCACATCCCCTCATTCTTTGGAGGAATTCAGAAAATATTAACTTTAATTGTTTTTCCTGAGTCTTATCAAAGTAAGATAACACACAAATCATATTCCAATATTCTGCTATTTTAGAGATAATTAACTAAACCACATCCATATTTAACTTTGGAGTGTCAAAAAAAGTAACGTAGAATTTTATCATAAAAATAAAAGGAATAATCCTTGCCAGGCTTTTCCAGGAATTATTGCACTGTGCTAGGTTGCGATTAGAACCGGTAAACAATGGTAAAGAGGATGAGGTCCCGAAATGGAACCAAAGTGTGGTCAGCAGAGATGCACATTTATTTAAAGGGTGCTATCAAATTAATTCCTTTGAAAGGTCAACATTTATTGATCATAAAAAAAGGTTAAAAAAAAACATTAACATGATTCATAACTCTTTAGTGGCCACTTAGTCATGAAAAAGTGTACATTACACTAAAAAATACACAAAAATATGACAAGAACATTTTCAATGTGAATCCAAAGGGTGGGAAATTTATACCTAAAAAACTACTATAATATATAATTTAATTATGGTGATTGTAGGTAACATTTATAAAAATCAAAGTTAGGAAATGTAATAGATGCATGTATATGGCATTATGCATATTATTATGGTTTGTATTGTAATATTTAGGCTAGGTTTACACCGATGCAGGTTTCGATTGATACATTTTTCTGATGCATTTTGCATTTTTTGATGCTTTAAGTGTTTTATTTTTTATTTTTTGGGAGGTGTCTGTTTTCATGCAAGAGAAACCAGCAAAAAACACAGCAGAACTGCATCAAAAACGCAACCACTTGATGCCAGTCTGCTGTATTTACATTGAAGTCTATGGAACCAAAATGCAACATCCTGTGGGCAAAAAAGTCACTGACCCTTTCCAAAAAATGCATCAATGTAAATGTGACCCATAGGAAATCATGTTAAATGGACTGCAGTGCCTTTCTGCAAAACTGAAAACACACTGCAAAATGCATAGGTGTGAACCTAGCCTAAGTGGTGATGGTTGTATGTGTATATTCTCGTAACAAGCACCCCAGTATATGCTGGAGTGATTTGTGTAATACAGATTGTAATAGAGAATAATAGGACTGTACCATATGTCCATGGGCATCTCTGCTGACCACACTTGTTCCATTTTGGGGCATTATCCTTTTTAACAGTACAGTGTTTATTTTTTCACAAAAAAAAGAAGGATTATTGTACATACTGCACAGACAGGGGGCCATTTACTATAGCGCCACAGCGCTAATTAGTGTGAATTATTGCAAATTAGCGATAATTGCTCTAATTAGCGCAAAAACGTTATTCACTATAGCGCTGGTGAAAAAATACTCCCAAAATCAAATTTACTATAGCTCCCTGAAAACAAATAGCGCCAGGGCCGGTGCACCCACTAGGCAAATTAGGCAGCCGCCTAGAGCGCACTGCCGCCTAGGGGCGCGTCTGACCCTTGCCTCCCCCTTCTTGTCGCCCCCCCCCAAGCTCCCGGCAGACCTGCTGATAGGGGACCCAGACAGCAAGGAGTTTGGTGCGGCAGGCGTGCGGGTGGTAGCCTTGCAGTGCGACGTGCAGCTCCTCCCCTCTCCCTCCCATCGGCTTTCACACATGCTGGAGGGAGAGGGACGTCTGTGTAACAGGGCAGGCAGCCAATAGCGCTGCTCTTCTGAGTGGAAAGGCGTGACTGCTAAGTTGCTCCACCTCCCACTACCTCCTTAGCCAATCAGATTGCCCAGCCCGCCACATTTGACTAGAAGATGCTAGTGGCCAGAGCAGGGCGGGATGGAGAGGATCCGACATACCTGAGTATGATGAAGAAGGTATGAGATCAAACATGTCACAATGCATTGCTGGCTGCAGAAATGTATCAGTGTGTTCTCCTTCTCCCGTTCTCTGTGTAGAATATGCAGTGATCACACTGATCGAGGGATTCCCCTCCATCTTCTCACACTGCTTCTTATCTGTGTTTTTATTTACACTGAACACAGGACAGGAGAATGCTGATTAGACTTCTGCCAGATGCTGCAACTTCAGCTCTTTCTATAGCTATATAGACCATCTAGGATTTGTTTGACCTTTTATTTGTTATTTTTGAAGGCATTATCTGGTCAGGCTGGGAGCTTCTCAGACCTTAAGTTAACCATTTACTGTCCTCCTGTGCTTGAGAAATGACTTTTGTTTTTTTGGCACATTGTTATATCTTGTAAACTCCTGTTTACACATAGTGCAGTGATCGATGTATTTCCACACTGGTCACTGCTAGCCTAGGACACACTTGTACTATGTCTGCAGTCTCTGATCATCTCCTGTACTATGTCTGCAGTCTCTGACCATCTCCTGTGCTATGTCTGCAGTCTCTGATCATCTCCCGTACTATGTCTGCAGTCTCTGACCATCTCCTGTACCATGTCCCCAGTCTCTGACCATCTCCTGTACTATGTCTGCAGTCTCTGATCATCTCCTGTACTATGTCTGCAGTCTCTGACCATCTCCTGTACCATGTCCCCAGTCTCTGACCATCTCCTGTACTATGTCTGCAGTCTCTGATCATCTCCTGTAGTATTTCTGCAATAAAGGAGGGCTACAGGCATGGTAGGTGGTGAGGGAAGAGGGCTGTGGGTGCAGTGGGTGGTAAGGCAAGGGAGGCTGCAGGCACAGTAGATGATGAGGAAAGGGGTCCCAGGTGCAATGGGTGGTGAAGGAAAGAATGCCTAGGCACAAGTGATGGTTAAGGCTGGGCTGTAGAGAAAATTTTAATGTATCATACAGGGCAAAGGGCTTCATGATCCAGAGCCCACCAAAATCCTCAGCACCATGCCCATGATGCTCTTAATCCAGGCCAAACGGCCAGGGTCACAAAGGTCGCACTTGCAATCAGGCCCTGGTGTTCACAGTGAAAGTGCACTGTCAGATTGTCACACAATACACACTGGGATCTGTGATCAAAGAGTGTGTTGTGCTATTATTTAATGACACTGCACAAAGCCATTCAGTGTGTTTTTTTTTGTTGTTTTTTTTTGGGGGGGGGGCGCACTGGATTCGCAGGGTTGCCGCATCGCTCCAGCGTGAACTGACCCTGACCCTAGGCTCACACCTGTGCATTTTGCAGTTTGCAGAAACGTTCTACAGTTCATCTAACATGGTTTTCTATGGCACTAGCTCACATCTATGCATTTTGCGGCCAGTGCGTTTTTGGAAATGGTCAAGGACTTTTTTCCTGCAATTTGCGTGTAATAGATTTCAATGGAATTGCACCAGAAACACAAATGTTGCGTTTGTGATGCGATTTTTGATGCGTTTTGCGTTTTTTATTTTAAACACTGTATATAGCTGGTTGCTAAGCCGGGGGCCAAGAAGCCAGCCGCTGCATCCTTAACAACGAATGAGTCATCAGCTGTCAGCGGCTTCCCCACAGAAAGTAAAAAAAAAAGTGTGGAGGTTCCCCCAAAAATCCCTACCAGGCCCTTCAGGTCTGGTAGGGATTTTAAGGGGAACTCCGGCCAAAATTAAAATGGCGTGGGGGTCCCCCCAAAATCCATACTAAACCCTTATCTGAGCATACAACCTGGCAGGCCACAGAAAAAGGGGGGGAATGAGAGAGCGCCCCCCCTCCTGAAACGTACCAGGCCACATGCCCTCAACATGGGGAGGGTGCTTTGGGGTCCCCCCAAAACATCTTGTCCCCATGTAGATTAGGACAAGGGCCTCATCCCCACAACCCTTGCCCGTTGGTTGTGGGGGTTTGCGGGCAGGGGGCTTATCAGAATCTGAAAGCCCCCTCTAACAAGGGGGCCCCCAGATGCTGCCCCCCTATGTGAATGGGTATTGGGTACATTGTACACTTACCCTTTCACCAAAAAAAGCAGTGAAATGTGACAAAAAAAAAGAGGGGGTGGGCTCTCCGTGTGACGTCACCTGATGGTCACGCCCCATGGCTGTGTAAGAGATGCCAGAGAGTGACAACACAACGGAGGAAGACGGAAGCAAGGAAGAACACAGCAGCGGGAGAAGTAGGCGGTGGTGGGAGAGGCAGTGGCAGGAGACGATCGCGACAGAAGATGGAGGCAACTCACGCCATTTTTTCAATGATTTTTATCTATATTGCCAGGATTTGACAATACATTACAGCTACGAGCAGTTTTCAATTACATTTTTTCCTTTAGAAATGTTATTTTGCTGTGGTACTGTTATAAACATGGGAAAAAGGCGCTACTTTACAGGCAGACTAAGGAGACCCCCAGGCATGATATTTAAAAGGAATATTTCATTTTTATTGTTTCACTTTAAGCATTATTAAAAATCACTGTTCCTGAAAAAACGGCCGTTTAAAAAAATAAATAAAAAAAATTCCATTGATACATGTTGCAAAGAAATTGCATACAAGCCTTTAGTGAGAACTTTGGATTTTGCAGGTTCGAGCCCCATTGATGTCCACTATTCCCACATATGCCGATCTGACAGGCATGTTTGCCGGCAATAGCGCAATTTCCATTTGCATGTGCGCCCAGTTTCTGAGAGTTGAAGTCCTAATTGGCCTTAATTGGGCGCTATTTTCCGGGATCTGCAGGATCATATATTGGCGCTATAGTAAATGACCCCCACAGTGTATGGCAAGACGAAAAGTCTGTCAGCTTGGATTTTGTGATGGATGCCGGATTAGATGTGATAGCTGCATTAATTTTCCTTTATAAGGCTTCTTTTATTTTTAACGGTCAATTCTGTATATAACTTATATCTAGGAGCAGCATTGTCTCCTAAAACAGAATGTGTATTAGGACTATAAAAAACATTTCCATACCATTGGGGGGAGTTGTTCGGTAGTTGAGAGAAAGCTGAGAACAATATAATTATTAACTATGCAGCAGAAAGCACAGGATGCTTTCAGTTGACAAGATTTATGGCCGGAGCAACTGTTTTGTTTTTTTACACAATACCAAATGAAAAAAAGCTTTAAAATAGTATATTTAACAGACAGAGGAGCCACACAAAAAGTTCATGGTTAGTGGGTTTACCTACACTTTAAAATTTAGTGGGCCAACAAATCAGATTGAGTTTATATCATGTCATTTATTTAACAGTTCAACTAGGTTTTAAGCAAAAAAACGACAAAAAAACCAAAAGGATGCTCAGGAGAAAGTAAAACAGAAAATTGTTATCAAATACTTACCGTAATTTTCCTTTCCTGGCCCATCCACACGTCAGCACACAATGGGTTAACATCTCCTCTGGAGCCCCACATTACCACCTGTATAGCTGAATAAAAGACCAACTAAGACAGTTCGATAACAGCCTGCGACAGGCCACTAGGGAGGGAGTCCTGTGCTGACGTGCGGATGGGCCAGGAAAGGAAAATTACGGTAAGTATTTGATAACAATTTTCCGTTTTCCTGGCCCATCCTCCCGTCAGCACACAATGGGATATACCAAAGCTTAATATTAGGGTGGCAGAGAACAATTAAGAGAGACACTAACATCCAAAGAAAAGATGCTAAAACCAGAAGGAATTGATCTCTCTGGTCCCAAACATGCTGGTCACATATTTAGTTTGTAAGGTTGAATGAAGGCCACAACCAACCTTCAAGCTAGCCCTTACCTCCAAGCAATCCTGGCATAATTGCCTCAAAGGCTGCCACCCCTCTAGTCAAATAGACTTGCAATTATTTCAGAGCAGAAAAGCGTACTTCCTGCATGCCAGTTTAATCATCCAGGCAACCCAAGAGTGGATGACTTTAAGGGCCTGATGGCTAAATGGGATTTTTTTTTCTACACTTTCCTCCTTTGACCAAGTTTCCCTGCTTCCCAGTTTTCCTGAAAAAATTTTTACCACTATAAAACCTAACTTTGTGGATAGATGTGGTATCCCTATTTCTGCTAAAAAAAGAAAAAAAAAAAAAGAAGATACCAAAGCGCTCTTGCTGGAAAGTGTTACAATCTTAAACATCTTTCTGTCTGACGTAGTTGTCAGGAGAACTAGTTTTACCATGCAGTACTCCAATGGAAATGAAACCTGTTGGAGCAAAGGGTGCTCTCAGATCCAAGCCTAAGTTCCACAGAGGGAACAAGGATTTCCCTCAAGGTCATATATAGATTGTTATCTGGAAGAAGCATCTGGTCACTGACTTTGCACCCATCTGCAGCCTGTAAAAAAAAATAAGTAGAGATCCCTTAAATGGCGTATGCCAGACCAACTTCTAGCACTGAATGAAAAATGTCAAGGATATTGGCTAGAGGCAAGGAACACAGGAGAGAAAGCTTTGCTGAGCAAACAAAAACAAACTTCTTTCATATCCCCTCCTATGTAGCATTCATGGGTGATCTTCTGGTCACCAGGATCTGAACAGCATCAGATGAGAATCCCTGCACCTCTAGTGTAGCCTATTCCATAGCCAGGCTATTAAAAGTAGTCCAATTGGATTGGAGTGCCGTTACCGACCTTGCCATAAAATAATTCACTTGATCAGAGACAAAAATTAAACAAAATTCCATGGCACCCTGCACCTTGTATAATGGAGTCTTTTCATTGATATCCTGTTGCAACTATCAGAAGTTGCATGTTCAGTGAAGTCTCCCTGAGAACTACTGCTGGAATGCCCCATAGGGCCAAAATTGACATAACTGAACCAATAATTGATTTTGTTCCCTGGCAAGAAGACCAATTTAACGGACTAAATGGTTTTCTGCCCACAAAAGGTTTCTTTGCAAGATGTAACAAGAAAAGACTTGGTGTCTCCTTGTCAGGTAATGTAGGTTACTACTGTCTTGTTGTTAACCTTACTAGGGCCCCCTCAAAGATCCTGAAAGGCTTGCAATGCTAGAAAAAGCTTCCTTCCATTCAAGATACTTGGGGAGTCTGTGCTTCACTGCTATCCAATGGACTTGCACTTGTATCTTCAGATCTTGGACTCCCCAGCCCCAGAATCATCCTATCTGCTGGGCTGAGAGGCATGCCTCAAAAAAAAAAAAAAAAGGAAGAAGAGCACAGTGGCAATGTTCAAAATTCCAGTTCTTGTTAAATTTGTATAGGCACAAGGATTTTCTGATCCATAGATAGCCCAGCTCATAGGCTAAAGAAGGCAAAATTGAAACACCCTCATGTGCCACCTGGCCCAAGCTACCACCACTGCCAACAAGATCTTTCAAAGATTCCTGGGACTGTGCCAATTCTGTAAAGCACCTGAACTGGAAGTGACATCTGGCCACTGAAAATCTCACATGCTTCTGGCGCTCGGCATTGATCAGTACATGGAAATATGAGTCGGCCGGTCGATTGATACCAACTGGTCCTCCAGCTGAACTGTCCCTGTGACTGTCTGCATGAACCATCTTGAACCGATTGGCGTATATGAACACATTTGATTCCATCAAACTAAAACAGGCCAGAAGGCTCCTGCCTTAGGAGCTATAAAAACTGGGGAGAAAGGCCCCCAGATGATTCCATGTCTTCCGCATACATAGAGGGGTAAGTTCGGCAGGGGGGGATTCAGCAAACAACTTACTTATCAACAGGACCAAAAAAGAAGAACTGTCTTAGTTGGGGAGGAGCTGCCTTTTATTCAGCTATACAGGTAGTAATGTGGGGCTCCAGAGGAGATGTTAACCCATTGTGTGCTGACTGGAGGATCGGCCAGGAAAACTCATCACTTTATTATGGAAAGAACAGAACTATTACAGAACAGAATAATTTTTATCACATTACAATATCAGTAAATCATTTAAGAGGGAACATCATCTGGTCTTTCTAGGTTGACATTCAAAAGTTCTGTAAAGTTAATAGGTTTTCTTTTACTGTAAAAAAAGTAAGAATTTACATGTCATTATAAATGTTAAATGATGAAACAGTAAAAACCATCAGTTTATACATGCAGAATTATTAAACAAAAACTTGTTTGCACTTCCAACATATTAGTCTCAATTTCTTTTAAAGTAATTTGCATTAATATCAATCAGTTGAGGACCCTGGACACGCTACACCTCTAGAAAGACATCCTCAGAGGACATGTGTGGCAAATTGCAGTCCTTCTGCCCCTCTGCCATGTCCTCCTGTCTTAATTGCCAGCAATTCTAGGCTCTAAAAATGAAGTCAGGTGTTGCTGTGTAAATACAGCAGCTCCAGCTGTCAAAAAACAAAAGACCCTTCTGACTTTATCATCACTTTTCAGATGCTAATTACAAGCAGGAGCAGGGATGTAATGGAGGCAATGTATGGGGTTTCTCTGAAACAGTTAATTAAAAGCCCAATCTGAGGTGATCATATTCTAGATTTCTAGATGTCACTTGCCTGACAAAGGGGCCCTGTGTGGCTCTGAAACATTGCTATATGTGTACCGTGTGGCAATGTGATTAAAGCTTTTGGACCCTTTGAGGAATCCTTCGTGTGCTGATGACATTTCTACACTCTAATTGTCTACGGTTTGCAAGCGGTGGGCATTAAAGCACCCAACATTACTACAGCCATTTTCATGAATGTAAGCATGGGAATATTACATTTGAACATATTCTAGGATTAGTACTCTGACAAATGGGGATCGATTATCTGATGTAGAGGTGGGTGAAAATGTGGGTTCTATTGATCGTCAATGTCTTTGGTTTGATATTAAAACAAGAACTGAAAAATCATATGCAAAAACAAAAGCTTTAGATTTCAAAAAGACACATTTTGCTTAAATGGGGAAATTAAAAAAAAAAAAGTAAAAATTAAAAGGTCATAGTAAAGTGACAGCATTCCGTAATCAATGGGCACAGTTTGAGTCTGACAAAAAACAGTAAAATTCTCCTGCGCTTAGGTGTTTAGTCTCTAAATGCGTGGTGCGACCAACTCTTTAGAGCAATGCCTATCATCTTGCAGCCCTCCTCAGAACAATTGGTATTCTTAAAATTGGAAAAAAAGAAAGAAGGAGGGCGCACCGACAAACGAGCATGTACATGAGGCTTGTCAATTGGTGAGACTGCGTCTCTGAACACCGGCAAACCGAACCTGATGTTGAGGGGATCAGACGATATCCCAAAATACTGACGCATTTTAAAGGTGTACCCTTTTCCTCAGATCCTAAACAGACAAGGGCACGTCTCTCCCAGTTGCCTCTATATGTGTCTGCATGCCCATGCACCAAGCTATACCCACCCAGATCGGTCATGCCCACCCACATGGACTAGCTCCACCTAGCTCCTCCTAGTTGGTCAGTAACATCACATGCCTCTTTCTAATAGGATAACATACCATAGCCCACATCCAGAATTTAGGGATGTAATACGAGCTGGGATTAGTCAAGCTATACAACCCCCCCAAGCGTGGTCAGCCACATCTTACCTTATCCTTGCAGTCCCTGCGTGTCAGACTGTGGAGGGGTATGAGGGGATTGTGATGTGCGACCTGTATGAGGCAGGGACCGAGAACCGCAAGAGACAATGGGTGGAACGCACGCCTCTCTAATTGCCAGGAAGTGTGGGTGTATTTGCGTTCTACCCACAACTTCCGCTCCTGCGCATGCAACCAACCATGCTGCGTGCGCAGGAGACGCAGCCAGGAAGTGCAGGCGTGTTTGCGTTCCACCCGCTACTTCCGGCCGCTTGTGATGAAACTTCCGCCTGGAGCATACCGACTCAACAGTGGTGTGTATGTGCGCACACCTACACTCCCTGCTAGCCTCGAACTTCCCCCTCCAGTGGCCCAGTACAGCATTTCAGTCAGGCTCTTCTAGAGGGGCATGTTAGTGTGTAATTAAATTGGTATACTGGAAGTTGCTGCATAGGCATTTTGGAACGCGGACACATACAGAAGACCTAAAGTATGCACAGTGGGTAGGACCTACAATCTGCTCCATAGTAGTAGCCATCCATAATTTCCATACAGGAAAATGATTAAAATAATAATTAAAAAGTATTTAAAAAACGCAATGGAAGTATTCAAAGAAATCCCATATACATTCCATAGAAACATTTCCAGCATTAGACCATATAGCCACGCTAGGATGAAGCGTGTATGTACAACCAATATTAAAATCATTGGAACATATATGGACTGGCATGTATATAAAAGTGTACACATACATGCGTATGCATGCATGTATGCAACAGTCTATAATGATAAATATTATTAAACGTATGTACACTTCTATGGATACACTAACCGCCAACCCACTGTGCAGTGAATGAATGGAACTAAGCTAATTTCTAAACACATAACTAATAAAAAACACACACAGTGCACCAAAGGAGCAATAATAGGGCTTCCTTGCACATGTTAAGCGTAGTTAAAATAATCATACCCAATTTACGGTGTATGTATAAACATATTATTCCATCTTTCTACGGAGAGACCATTAGCCTGCTTATGTCTAATTCATTTTTTCTAAAAACAAATCATGTAGGTTAAAAGAATTATATATTGTTACAAAAGGTGTAAGACAACTGTCAGAATGCGGCCGGCCTGCACACGTGCGCATGCACGCATTCACGGGCATCAGATTTCCTTGCGCACCAATGCGCATGCTCGTGCACGTCGCACTGCATGCACACGCAGGAGCGCAACTCTAGCCACAATTGGCACCAGGCGGCCTATTTAAGGGTGGCTCTGACTTCTGAAAAGTGTTGACTGATCTTCAGCTGTGTTCTGAGATTCTGAACCCTGTTTACCTGACTTGATACCTGTTGCTGAACCTTGGCTTTCCTGACCCTGCTTTTGGACTCTGATTACTCTGAATATTGGTTCCTGATCCTGGCTTCCTGTTTGACCCTGCTTCTGCTTATACCTTGGTACCTCTCTGCCCCCCTGTTGCTGAACCCGGCGTTCCTGATGACCTCGCTCCTGTCTCATGCTTGGCTCTACGCTGTTTCCGAGTGCCTGTGCTTGCCTTCCATCCTCTCAGCCTTCTTGGTTCCAGTTCTTCACCAGATACCCTGCCTGCACCTCAAGTATGCAACTCCTCCTGCAAGTTCTGGACGCAGCATTCACAGGCACTCGTATTCCTCCTGATCCTAGCCACCATCTGTTCCACCTCCAGTGGGGCTTGGATTGGAGATACAAGAGAGGCTGACCTCGTCATTTCAGACTCCTACCAGGTATGTGACAAAAGGATACATAGTTCTAAATCTCTATTGTATCACTATCGAAATACCCTATCCAAACTTATCAACTACACACATTATTCATATCTGTCTATTATAGACCTCACTATCAAAATACCCAATCCAAGGCTATCAACTACACTCATTGCTCATAACCGAAACTCATCAGAAGGTCTAATCCTAACCAAAATACAACACGCCCTTATATCTCCATAGCAACAAAGTTAGATGCCATGGGTATATACAGACCAAATGTTTGGGCCGAGCCCATATAGATAGTGTCTGTATCACAGAGAGTGGGGCCAAGCTTTCGAGCTGATAGTCAAAGGATAATAGAATGTGTGAAATGGATCCCCATAACTAAACCCAGGGCTGTTTTTCTCAGAGGATAGGTGCAGGAACTCACCCCTTCTGACTCACCCCTTGTTCCTACCCCATACTCACCTCTGAGCATTGTTTCTTGGTTCCACCTCCCAGTACCGCCCCTTTTACAGAATACAGAACCAAGAATCATTTTGTGGTGCGAAGTAATTTGTATGGAATTTGTTAATGACAACAAGAAAGACAGCAAAATAGATTCCCTGTAGCTAGCAACAATGGACCTTCCAGCAACAATAGATCCACCCCAGCAATGTTAGACTCCCAACAGCCAGCAACAATAGACCCCTGTCTCAACAATAGATGCCTCCCAGCAACGATTGACTCCCCACAGGAACATAAGACCCACCCCCAGCAGCAATAGATCCTTCCCCAGCAACAATAGACCCCTCCCTGCAAAAATAAATATCCTCCAGCAACAATTGATTCCCCAGCAGATAGCATCAATAGAACCTCCAGTACACCCCCAGCACCCCTTGTCATTACATACATTCAGTGCTGGAGGTGCCGGAACTGTATTCCTCTGCGTTCCTGCTGAAAAAAAGCCCTGACTAAACCACGTATATCAAAGGACTCTATGGGTGCTACAAGCGTCATACGACATTGTGCAGTTCAATGTCCTCATTCAGGCCTTTTGGGGCTAAAGTCCCCAAAGTAAAAATCCAAAACGCTTCTCTTGTGCATAGTATCTGATACTTTTTGCCACTATCCAAATCGTTTGATATGGCCTCCATTCCAAATACTTTGAGGCCATCTGTACTACTGTTGTGGACCTCCTTGAAGTGTCTTGGCACTGAATATTTATCTTTTTCTGTTGAGATACTACTTCTGTGTTCGTTCATCCTTGTCCTCATTGTCACAAGTCCGACCAATGTATATGAGGCCACAGGGACACAGGAGGCCATATATGACGTATGAAGTGCCACAGTTGATGAACTTTGAACTTTCGGTCAAAGATAGTGGTCCAAGGATTGTTGGGCCCTCTATTCCTTATCTTCTTCACTCTGCTCGGGGCAATATTGCTCCTTAGATCTTTGGGTCTCCTAAAGACTAAATTCGAATGTGAAGATAAACTTGTCTTCAGGATCGGGTCTGATTCAAGAATCTTCCAGTTTTTTCTGAAGATTTTTTGTATTGTGGTAGCCTTATTGCTAAATCTGGTGCAAAACCGTACTTGTGGCTGTTCATCTCTATCATATTTTGTCGTTTTCTCTCCCTCTACACAGACATTGTCATACAGCTGTAGATATTTTTGAAAGGCTTCTTCTATATGCTCTTCTTCGTACCCCTTTTCTTTAAATTTGCTCCTAAGGATCAGACTTTCTTCTTCATAGTAATTTTTTTGGGTACAGGTCCGTATGTCTATAGAACTGGCCAAAGGGGATCTTCTTAATCCATCTGGAATGATGGGTTCTTGAGTAAATTGCTCCAGTGTCATCAACCCGTAACTCAAGGTCTAGAAAGACCAGGGACTTTTCATCTACCACATGCGTGAATGAGATTCCGATGGGGTTCCTTGCACAATGTGCAAGGAATCCTTCCAGTTCATCATCGGTACCGTTCCAAATAATGATATCATCAATGTACCGTGAATACAGTATTAGGTTCCTTCCAAATGGGTTGTTAGCTTAAATATGATTGAGCTCCCAATATCCCATGAATAAATTTGCATAACTGGGAGTGAACCTAGCACCCATGGCTGTGCTCTTTACCTGCCTATAAAAACTATCCATGAATGTGAAGTAATTATGGGTCAAGGTAAATTCAATACACTCGTGTATGAATTGGCTTGCACAGGATTGAACAAATGCGCTTCTGCCAAGTAGCATTCAATGGCTCTAAGGCCAAATTCATGCCGAATAGATGTGTACAGGGACGCTACATCGAGCGATAGCCATCTGTATCTTTTCTCCCATGTATATGCACTAAGAATCTCTTGGGCGTGGCCCAAGTCCTTTATGTATGATGGCAGACTTATTACCAATCCCTGGAGAAAATGGTCGATGTAGCTGCCGAGATTACTGGTCAGGCTATCAATTCCTGCAATAATTGGTCTACCTGGGGGCTTCTCCATATCCTTACGTACTTTTGGAATGTGGTAAAAGTAGGGGACCACTGGGAGCTTTGAATATGCTTGACTGTAGGCATGCTTGACTGTAGGCAAGACACATTTGTCTTTGTACTCCTCACTAGGGATGAGCCGAACACCCCCCCGGTTCGGTTCACACCAGAACATACCAAACAGGCAAAAAATTCAGAAGAACACACAAACACCATTAAAGTCTATGGGACACGTACATGAAATATCAAAAGTGCTAATTTTAAAGGCATATATGCAAGTTATTAACATAAAAAGTGTTTGGGGACCTGGGTCCTGCCCCCGGGGATATGTATCAATGCAAATAATGTTTTTAAAAACATCTGTTTTTTCAGGAGCAGTGATTTTTTTAATGCTTAAAGTGAAACAATAAAAATGAAATATTCCTTTAAATATCTTGCCTGGGGGGTGTCTATAGTATGCCTGTAAAGTGGCACATTTTTCCCGTGTTTAGAACAGTATCAAAGCAAAATTACATTTATAAAGGAAAAATTGTCATTTAAAACTGATTGCGGCTGTAATGAATTGTTGGGTCTCGGCAATATAGATAAAACTCATTGAAAAAAGGAGCATGGGTCCCCCCCAGTCCATTACCAGGCCCTTTGGGTCTGGAATGAATATTAAGGTGAACCCGAACCAAAATTAAAAAAAAAAAATGCTTGGGGGTCACCCTAAACTTCACACCAGGCCCTTCAGGTCTGATATAGAAATTAAGGGGAACCCTGCACCAAAGAAAAAAAAATGGCATGGGGTCCCCCCAAAATCCATACCAGACCCTTATCCGAGCACCTGGCAGGCTGCAGGAAAAGATGGGGGACGAGAGAGCACCCCCCCTGAACCTTACCAAGCTACATGCCCTCAAAATGGGGAGGGTGCTTTGGGGTCTGACCCCCAAAGCACCTTGTCCCCATGTTGATGGGGACAAGGGCCTCATCCCCACAACCCTTGCCCGGTGGTTGTGGGGGTATGCGGGTGGGGGGCTTATCAGAATCTGGAAGCCCCCTTTAACCACTTGAGCCCCGGACCATTATGCTGCCTAAGGACCAGAGGTCTTTTTCCAATTTGGCACTGCGTCGCTTTAACTGCTAATTGCGCGGTCATGCAATGCTGTACCCAAACGAAATTTGCGTCCTTTTCTTCCCACAAATAGAGCTTTCTTTTGATGGTATTTGATCACCTCTGCGGTTTTTATTTTTTGCGCTATAAATGGAAAAAGACCGAAAATTTTGAAAAAAAATGATATTTTCTACTTTTTGTTATAAAAAAAATCCAATAAACTAAATTTTAGTCATACATTTAGGCCAAAATGTATTCGGCCACATGTCTTTGGTAAAAAAAATGTCAATAAGCGTATATTTATTGGTTTGCGCAAAAGTTATAGCGTCTACAAACTAGGGTACATTTTCTGGAATTTACACAGCTTTTAGCTTATGACTGCCTATGTCATTTCTTGAGGTGCTAAAATGGCAGGGCAGTACAAACCCCCCCCAAATGACCCCATTTTGGAAAGTAGACACCCCAAGGAAATTGCTGAGAGGCATGTTGAACCCATTGAATATTTATTTTTTTTGTCCCAAGTGATTGAAAAATGACAAAAAAAAAAAAAAAAAAAATATTTACAAAAAGTCGTCACTAAATGATATATTGCTCACACAGGCCATGGGCCTATGTGGAATTGCACCCCAAAATACATTTAGCTGCTTCTCCTGAGTATGGGGATACCACATGTGTGGGACTTTTTGGGAGCCTAGCCGCGTACGGGGCCCCGAAAACCAATCACCGCCTTCAGGATTTCTAAGGGTGTAAATTTTTGCTTTCACTCTTCACTGCCTATCACAGTTTCGGAGGCCATGGAATGCCCAGGTGGCACAAAACCCCCCAAAATGACCCCATTTTGGAAAATAGACACCCCAAGCTATTTGCTGAGAGGCATATTGAGTCCATGGAATATTTTATATTTTGACACAAGTTGCGGGAAAGTGACACTTTTTTTTTTTTTTTTTTTCATAAAGTTGTCACTAAATGATATATTGCTCACACAGGCCATGGGCATATGTGGAATTGCACCCCAAAATACATTTAGCTACTTCTCCTGAGTATGGGGATACCACATGTGTGGGACTTTTTGGGAGCCTAGCCGCGTACGGGACCCCGAAAACCAATCACTGCCTTCAGGATTTCTAAGGGTGAAAATTTTTGATTTCACTCTTTACTGCCTATCACAGTTTCGGAGGCCATGGAATGCCCAGGTGGCACAAAACCCCCCCAAATGACCCCATTTTGGAAAGTAGACACCCCAAGCTATTTGCTGAAAGGCATGGTGAGTATTTTGCAGCTCTCATTTGTTTTTGAAAATGAAGAAAGACAAGAAAAAACATTTTTTTTTTCTTTTTTCAATTTTCAAAACTTTGTGACAAAAAGTGAGGTCTGCAAAATACTCACTATACCTCTCAGCAAATAGCTTGGGGTGTCTACTTTCCAAAATGGGGTCATTTGGGGGGGTTTTGTGCCACCTGGGCATTCCATGGCCTCCGAAACTGTGATAGGCAGTGAAGAGTGAAATCAAAAATTCACGCCCTTAGAAAGCCTGAAGGCGGTGCTTGGTTTTCGGGGTCCCGTACGCGGCTAGGCTCCCAAAAAGTCTCACACATGTGGTATCCCCGTACTCAGGAGAAGCAGCAGAATGTATTTTGGGGTGTAATTTCACATATTTCCATGGCATGTTTGAGCAATATATCATTTAGTGACAACTTTGTGCAAAAAAAAAAAAAAAAAAAAAAAAATTTGTCTCTTTCCCGCAACTTGTGTCGCAATATAAAATATTCCATGGACTCGACATGCCTCTCAGCAAATAGCTTGTGGTGTCTACTTTCCAAAATGGGGTCATTTGGGGGGGTTTTGAACTGTCCTGGCATTTTATGCACAACATTTAGAAGCTTATGTCACACATCACCCACTCTTCTAACCACTTGAAGACAAAGCCCTTTCTGACACTTATTGTTTACATGAAAAAGTTTTTTTTTTTTGCAAAAAAATTACTTTGAACCCCCAAACATTATATATTTTTTTAAAGCAAATACCCTACAGATTAAAATGGTGGGTGTTTCATTTTTTTTTTTCACACAGTAATTGCGCAGCGATTTTTCAAACGCATTTTTTGGGGAAAAAACACACTTTTTTTAATTTTAATGCACTAAAACATGCTATATTGCCCAAATGTTTGATGAAATAAAAAAGATGATCTTAGGCCGAGTACATGGATACCAAACATGACATGCTTTAAAATTGCGCACAAACGTGCAGTGGCAACAAAAAAAAATCCATGTTTAAAAGCCTTCAAAAGCCTTTACAGGTTACCACTTTAGATTTACAGAGGAGGTCTACTGGAAAAATTACTGCACTCGATCTGGCCTTCGCGGTGATACCTCACATGCATGGTGCAATTGCTGTTTACGTTTGACGACAGACCGCCGCTTGCGTTCGCCTTAGCGCGAGAGCAGGGGGCGACAGGGGTGTTTTTTTTTTTTGTTTTTTTTTTTCTTTATTATTTTTTTGCTTTTTTAATCTTACTTTTAAACTGTTCCTTTCATATTTTTTTTTTTAATCATTTTTATTGTTATCTCGGGGAATGTAAATATCCCCTATGATAGCAATAGGTAGTGACAGGTACTCTTTTTTGAAAAAATTGTGGTCTATTAGACCCTAGATCTCTCCTCTGCCCTCAAAGCATCTGACCACACCAAGATCGGTGTGATAAAATGCTTCCCCAATTTCCCAATGGCGCTATTTACATCCGGCGAAATCTAAGTCATGAAATACTCGTAGCTTCCGGTTTCTTAGGCCATAGAGATGTTTGGAGCCACTCTGGTCTCTGATCAGCTCTATGGTCAGCTGGCTGAATCACCGGCTGCATTCTCAGGTTCCCTGTTGAGACAGGAGAGCCAGAGAAAAACACGGAAGATGGTGGGGGGGGGGCATTCCCTCCCACGGCTTGTAAAAGCAGTCTAGAGGCTAATTAGCCGCTAGGATTGCTTTTACATGAAAGCCGACCGCTGGCTGAAAAGAATGATACCAAGATGATACCTAAACCTGCAGGCATCATTCTGGTATAACCACTCAAAGTCGTGAATGGCGTACCTGAAGACAAAAAAATGGTTAACAATGGTTAACAATAAAGCACAGTAAAGTGTAAATAATTACACACCTGAAAAACCAACATGATAAAACATAATAACAATAACAATAAAACATTGCAGAATAGAATACAGTAAAAAAGAGCAGAACAATAGAGAGAGAGAATAGAGAGAGAGAGAACAATAAAACAACAACTATTTTTTTTTATTTCATATTTTTTTTTTTTTTTACACTTTTTTTGTAACTAACTTTTATAACGGTAACCGGTTCCAGGTTCGGGTCTCTCAAAATGCGATGGCATCTTGGGAGACCCTGTGAAATGGCGCCTAGTCTGTGCAATGCTGTACCCTACGCTAATACTCAACTAGTGAATGGTAGCGTTCAAAACATTCACCAATGCAAAGACCAGGATTGTCAGGACAGGAGGGACAATAATAGCGGGTGTCACGCCTATATCCGCGCTTGCTGCAGACACAATATCATTTTTGGGGGGGTTCGTTGGGTAGGGGTACTCGGGAGGACATAAAAATGCCTCTCATGCAGCCGACTGCATTTGGTTGGGGATGTGAATGGGGGAAGTACGGGCGCTGCAGAAGCGGTGGGTTCCCAATTAGGATTGGCGAATGCAGCAGGAAGGGCACTATGGGCACGACGGGCCTGTGTTTGTCTTTTTGGTGGCAGCGGGACACTACTTGTGCTTGCCACCTCACCAGCTTGAACTGCACTTATGGGACTCGCCACGTCACCAAGTGTTACTGCAGTGCTGGTTTGACTACGACCGGGGTGTACTAGGCCGCTGGCGCTTGCCAGTTCACCAAAACGCTACCAAAAAACTGTTAGCGATCGCAGGGATCAGGCCTGACTCTGCGAACGCTGCAGTTATGCGTTTAGTGTTTTGTAAGTGACAGTGAGCGATCGATACTGCACTTGGGTGGGCTGGGCCGGGCCGGGCGGAGGGGCAAAACGCAGGTGCTAGCAGGTATCTGGGCTGATCCCGCTAACACTGCGTTTTTGGGAACCCTAAACTGCTGGTGACGCTAGTATAGATCTGATCGGATCAGATATTGATCCGTTCAGATACTATACCACTAAGGGAGGTGTACGGTGCGTGCGTGGGTGTTAGCGGTACTGGCGCTAATCTGACGCTGCCTGGGGCTGGTGCTTGCCAGTTCACCAAAATACTACCAAAAAAACTGTTAGCGATCGCAGGGATCAGGCCTGACTCTGCGAACGCTGCAGTTATGCGTTTAGTGTTTTGTAAGTGTCAGTGATCGATCGATACTGCACTTGGGTGGGCTGGGCTGGGCCGGGCGGAGGGGCAAAACGCAGGTGCTAGCAGGTATCTGGGCTGATTCCGCTAACACTGCGTTTTTGGGAACCCTAAACTGCTGGGGACGCTGGTATAGATCTGATCGGATCAGATATTGATCCGTTCAGATACTATACCACTAAGGGAGGCGTATGCTGCGTGCGTGGGTGTTAGCGGTACTGGCGCTAACCTGACGCCTGGGGCTGGTGCTTGCCAGTTCACCAAAATGCTACCAAAAAAACTGTTAGCGATCGCAGGGATCAGGCCTGACTCTGCGAACGCTGCAGTTATGCGTTTAGTGTTTTGTAAGTGACAGTGATCGATCGATACTGCACTTGGGTGGGCTGGGCTGGGCTGGGCGGAGGCACAAAACGCAGGTGCTAGCGGGTATCTGGGCTGATCCCGCTAACACTGCGTTTTTGGGAACCCTAAACTGCTGGGGACGCTAGTATAGATCTGATCGGATCAGATATTGATCCGATCAGATACTATACCACTAAGGGAGGCGCATGCTGCGTGCGTGGGTGTTAGCGGTACTGGCGCTAATCTGACGCTGCCTGGGGCGACGCATATCACCGCCGGGCGATCGGGGGGGCTAAACCTTTATTCGGTAATAAACGGCGGGTGCCCTGACACTATAAAAAATAAACGAACTAACCAGCGTCAACCGTAACGGTTATACGGTGATCAGTGGTGAAAGGGTTAACTAGGGGGCAATCAAGGGGTTAAAACATTTATTAGGTAGTATATGGGGGTCCCTGACGCTATAAAACGCTGACGGCGAACCTAAATATTTACCTCACTAACTAGCGTCACCAGCGACACTAATACAGCGATCAGAAAAATGATCGCTTAGTGACACTGGTGACAGGGGGTGATCAAGGGGTTAAAACTTTATTAGGGGGGGTTAGGGGGGTACCCTAGACCTAAAGGGGGGTAACAGTAACTGTCCCAACACTGTAACTGTCACAAACTGACACTATGCAGTAATCAGAAAAAAAAAAAAAAAAAAAAAAAAAAAAACTGCTGGTGTCAGTTTGTGACAGGGGGGGGGGTGATTGGGGGGGGATCGGGGGGCGATCGGGGGGGGGGATCGGGGTGTTTTGTGTGCCTGGCATGTTCTACTGTGTGTGTGTGTGTTGGTGCACTCACATTGATGTCTTCTCTCCTCGGGCCGGAACGGAAATTACCGAGCCGAGGAGAGATGACATCATTTCCTTTGCTGCTGTTTAGCATACAGCAGCAAAGGAATGATTCGATTGGCCGGCGGCGATCGCGAGGGGGGGGCCACGAACGGATGGTCTCCCCCTCATCACCGATCGCCGCTGGACAAAAGACGACCGCCTCGGGCACCGGGGGGGGTCCGATCGGACCCCCCACCCGCGGAAGGCAAATCACGTACCCTGTACGTGATTTTGCCTGTCCGTGCCACTTTGCCGACGTACATCGGCGTGAGGCAGTCGTCAAGTGGTTAACAAGGGGACCCCCAGATCCCAGCCTCCCCATGTGAATTGGTAATAGGGTACATTGTACCCCTACCATTTCATAAATAAGTGTCAAAAATGGTAAAAAAGACAAGAGGCAGCTTAGGACAAGTCCTTTATTAAAAAATGAAAAAATAAAAATGTCCAGCAATGTCCATTCATCTTCTATCATGCCGCCCGATGGACCGAAAAGGAAAAAAAAAGCTGCAACCATTCCGCCTCCATGGGAGGCTCCTGCCGACTGATGCTTCTTCTTTGTGACAGTTCTTATATAGCTGAGGGCGGGGCCACCCAGTGACGTAAACGGGTGACCCCGCCCACCTCTGACGCCACGGGGAAGAGGGGGCGGGGTCACCCTTTTACTTCACCGGGCGGCCCGCCCTCAGCTATATAAGAACTGTCACAGAGTAGAAGCGTTAGTCAGCGGGAGCCTCCCTTGGAGGCAGAACGGTTGCGGCTTTTTCTTTTTCGTTCCATCGGGTGCTGTGAATTTACATTACAGGACTTTTTTTTTATTTTGGCACAGGGTTCCCCTTAAAATCCATACCAGACCTGAAGGGCCTGGTATGGATTTTGGGGTGACCCCCACACAATTTCTTTTCTTAATTTTGGTGGAGGGGTTCCCCTTAATATTCATACCAGACCCAAAGGGCCTGGTAATGGACTGGGGGGGACCCATGCCTTTTTTTTCAATTAGTTTTATTTATATTGCCGAGACCTGACAATTCATTACAGGCGCAAACAGTTTTAAATGACAACATTTCCTTTAGGAATGTCATTTTGCTACTGTTCTAAACACGGGAAAAATGTGCCAATTAACAGGCATACTATAGACACCCCCCAGGCACGATATTTAAAGGAATATTTCATTTTTATTGTTTCACTTTAAGCATTAAAAAGATCACTGCTCCAAAAAAAAGGCAGTTTAAAAAAAAAATTGCATTAATTCATGTCCCCTGGGGCAGGACCCAGGTCCCCAAACACTTTTTATGACATTAACTTGCATATAAGCCTTTAAATTTTTAGATTTTTCATGTTTTTTTTAATTTTTCATGTTAGTGTCCCATAGACTTGACACATAACAGAGTTCCGGTGGCTTTCGAATTTGCCGCAAATTCGCCGCAAACTCTGCATATTGTTTGCTGTTTGGCGAACAGGCGAACACTGGGCTCATCCCTACTCCTCACCTGGTTGCTGCCACACATGCTTGACACCATCTGAACCAAATAAGCTCATCTTGGTCTCATCAGACCACAGGACATGGTTCCAGTAATCAATGTCCTTAGTCTGCTTGTCTTCAGCTAACTGTTTGCGGGCTTTCTTGTGCATTATCTTTAGAAGAGGCTTCCTTCTGGGATGACAGCCATGCAGACCAATTTGCTGCAGTATGGTCTGAGCACTGACAGGCTGACCCCCCACTCCTTCAACCTCTGCAGCAATGCTGGCAGCACTCATACATCTATTTCCCAAAGACAACCTCTGGATATCACGCTGAGCACTTAACTTCTTTGTTCGACCATGAGGAGGCCTGTTCTGAGTGGAACCTGTCCTGGTAAACCGCTGTATGGTCTTGGCCACTGTGCTGCAGCTCAGTTTCAGGGTCTTGGCAATCTTCTTATAGTCTAGGCCATCATTATGAAGAGCAACAATTCTTTTTTTCAGATCCTCAGAGAGTTGCCATGAGGTGCCATGTTGAACTTCCAGTGACCAGTATGAGAGAGTGAGAACGATAACACCAAATTTAACACACCTGCTCCCCATTCACACCTGAGACCTTGTAACACTAACGAGTCACATGACACCGGGGAGGGAAAATGGCTAATTGGGCCCAATTTGGACATTTTCACTTAGGGGTGTACTCACTTTTGTTGCCAGCGGTTTAGACAATAATGGCTGTTGTTGAGTTATTTTGAGGGGACAGCAAATTTACACTGTTATACAAGCTGTACACTCATTACTTTACATTGTAGCAAAGTGTCATTTCTTCAGTGTTGTCACATGAAAATATATAATAAGATATTTACAAAAATGCGAGGGGTGTACTCACTTTTGTGAGATACTGTATATATCTTTATTTCTTTTCATATGAAATTGACTTTTTGAGCTACACTGAGGCTATGAAATTGACTTTTTGAGCTACACTGATGCTAAATTTAGCAGAGCAATTGTCCCTTTAAATAGTAGTATACAATATCGCTGCACAAGTGCATTGGTAGCATTTGCACATATTTGGTTCAGACTAAGCACAAGACACTTTGTTTCTGTTTTTGGTTTTATTTTATTTCAATTTAATTTTGGTATTATTACATTGGGATCTCTTGAAAGTCACACAGGGGCATGTAGCATTGCACCATAGAACAGCACCATTTCTACCTTTTCCTATTCACACATTCACTTTTACATTCCACTCAAGTGGTTGTACTGGTAGAGGCAGCAGTTCTCCTTCTTGTCCATCCCCCCCCGTAAGCATGGGGCCACTAACACTTTTTACAAAGCTCATATTCCATTTGTGCTTGAACTTAAAGGGGTTGTAAAGGCAGAAGGTTTTTTTTTTATCTTAATGCATTCTATGCATTAAGATAAAAAGACTTCTGTGTGCAGCAGCCCCCCTCAGCCCCCCTAACACTTACCTGAGGTCCCTTTATGTCCAGCATTGTCCATGAGTGTCTCAGCCATCTGAAATTCTCTCTCCTTATTGGCTGAGACATAGCAGTGGCGCCATTGGCTGCAGTCAATCAAAATCAGCTAGCTATTCAGGAGATATAGGGGTGAGGCCAAGGCAGGGCTCCGTGTCTGATTGGACACACGGAGCTGTAACTCGGCTTAGGTGCCCCCATAGCAAGCTGCTTGCTGTGGGGGCACTGAACAGGAGGGAGGGGCCAGGAGCACAGAAGAGGGAGCCGAGAAGAGGAGGATACGGACTGCTCTGTGAAAAACAATGCCACAGAGCAGGTAAGTATAACTGTTTGTTAATTGTATAGGAAAAAAAAGGAGACTTTACAATCACTTTAAGCCCTTCCTGCTGTCACCCTTTAAGAGCTTCTAAATGCTGGGAAGCATGGGAGGCGGTCCCTGCTAGTGACTGTGCTGGGAACACACAGGGCGCATGCTCTCAGCACAGAAAAGTATTTACATGGGGCCACATATATGCGGCCTTTAAGGGTTAAAGCCCACCACTTGAGAGGCTGCATATATACCGTCAGTGGGTTGAGGTTAAGGCCCTGAGTACTGATCTGGGATGAATAGATGAGCAAATTTGCTTTGCTGGAAGCTTGCCCAATCCAGAAAATCTGCTTTTTACCTAGTAAACCAAAATTCTTAGTTTTGGATAGAGTAGATAAGGTTCAAAACCTCTGACAGTTTATCTCTTGCTGTCTCTATCCTATTGGGGAGATTTTTTCTTCACTACCAGTCACAGAGAGGCAACAGGACATGAGAGTAGATTATCAGTTGTCACTGTAACAGGTGTCCTCATTGCAATATTTACCTTCACCGCTTGTTTTGGTGACAACTTCAACATTTTAGGATTTCCCGTCACTTTCTGTCTCAGTAACAATGGTCACCAGGACAAATAGAGAGGGTTAATCTCCCCAGTGGGGACACCAACAGTAACAAAAACCCAATAGATTTTAATACCCCCACCCCCTCAAAAAAATAACTCCATGTACACTTTAGAGAAACATGTACAGAGAAAAGCATGTAGCGTGCAGGCTGCCATCACTGACCTCTGCTTGTTTCTGAACTTTCATACAGCTTGTCTGAAAAGTCAGCCAATCGGACAGTACTGAAGCCACAGACAGCCATGCAACTAGAATTTTCAAAATACATCTATATTTATATTTATTTATTTCACTCTTTGTTATATTGCTGCCATTTGCTAAAATCATTTAAGTTCATTTTTTTTCCTCATTAATGTACACACAGCACCCCATATTGACAGAAAAACACAGAATTGTTGACATTTTTGCAGATTTATTAAAAAAGAAAAACTGAAATATCACATGGTCCTAAGTATTCAGACCCTTTGCTCAATATTTAGTAGAAGCATCCTTTTGATCTAATACAGCCATGAGTCTTTTTGGGAAAGATGCAACAAGTTTTTCACACCTGGATTTGGGGATCCTCTGCCATTCCTCCTTGCAGATCCTCTCTAGCTCTGTCAGGTTGGATGGTAAACATTGGTGGACAGCCATTTTTAGATCTCTCCAAAGATGCTCAATTGGGTTTAAGTCAGGGCTCTGGCTGGGCCATTCAAGAACAGTCACAGAGTTATTGTGAAGCCACTCCTTTGTTATTTTAGCTGTGTGCTTAGGGTCATTGTCTTGTTGGAGGGTAAACCTTCGGCCCAGTCTGAGGTCCTGAGCACTCTGGAGAAGGTTTTCCTCCAGGATATCCCTGTACTTGGCTGCATTCATCTTTCCCTCGATTGCAACCAGTCATCCTGTCCCTGCAGCTGAAAAACACCCCCACAGCATGATGCTGCCACCACCATGCTTCACTGTTGGGACTGTATTGGACAGGTGATGAGCAGTGCCTGGTTTTGTCCACACATACCGCTTAGAATTAAAGCCAAAAAGTTCTATCTTGGTCTCATCAGACCAGAGAATCTTATTTCTCACCATCTTGGAGTCCTTCAGGTGTTTTTTTTTAGCAAACTCCATGCAGGTTTTCATGTATCTTGCACTGGGGAGAGGCTTCTATCGGGCCACTCTGCCATAAAGTCCCGACTGGTGGAGGGCTGCAGTGATGGTTGACTTTCTACAACTTTCTCCCATCTCCCGACTGCATCTCTGGAGCTCAGCCACAGTGATCTTTGGGTTTTTCTTTACCTCTCTCACCAAGGCTCTTCTCCCAGCTCAGTTTGGCCGGACGACCAGCTATAGGAAGGGTTCTGTTCGTCCCAAACATCTTCCATTTAAGGATTATGGAGGCCACTGTGCTCTTAGGAACCTTAAGTGCAGCAGACATTTTTTTGTAACCTTGGCCAGATCTGTGCCTTGCCACAATTCTGTCTCTGAGCTCTTCAGGCAGTTCCTTTGATCTCATGATTCTCATTTGCTCTGACATGCACTGTGAGCTGTAAGGTCTTATATAGACAGGTGTTTTGCTTTCCTAATCAAGTCAAATCAGTATAATCAAACACAGCTGGACTCAAATGAAGGTGTAGAACCATCTCAAAGATGATCAGAAGTAATGGACAGCACCTGAGTTAAATATATGAGTGTCACAGCAAAGGGTCTGAATACTTAGGACCATGTGATATTTCAGTTTTTCTTTTTTAATAAATCTGCAAAAATGTCAACAATTCTGTGTTTTTCTGTCAATATGGGGTGCTGTGTGTACATTTTTGAGGAAAAAAATGAACTTGAATGATTTTAGCAAATGGCTGCAATATAACGAGTGAAAATTTTAAGGGGGTCTGAATACTTTGCCCCCACTGTATATATCTATATTTAATGGCTCATGTTGATGGGTATTTTCCTGTACATCAACATATAAGTAGGGACCTGATCCACTACCAGCAATGGTCATGCTGGCCAAGGACACCTCCCATTATCTTTCTGGGACAAGAAAGAGATGGGGTACCACACGCCTTGGTTATGGAATAAATCCACTACTTTGGCTACTAATGTACTCCTGATCCCTTCTCCAAATAAACAATTATCCACATGATCAGATTTTTTGAACATTTACTGCAAACAATGCACAAAACTCTCTTTGCTATTTGGTTATGGAGTAATTATGTAATTTAGGCTACTCATGCACTCCCGACCTGAGGCCCAATTCTCCAAATAAACCATTGTCCACACAATCAGCCTATTTGCATATTATTGTAGAATTACAGGTACTGAGTTTCCCCTTCTCTATAGCTGCTTCTGCCATTGTCTCCTCTGCTATTATTGCATCCAATATTTTAGCTCTTCATCCCTTAGGCTCCATTCACACCTAAGCAATTCCAGAATTGTGACAAAATGCGGAACGCATTTGCGATGCCATTATTTCTTAATGGCACCCCAAACACAGTGCGATTTTGCCGTCATTGTCGAGCTACAATCGCGGCAAAAAGAGACTGCAAACACTCCTGGCTCTGTGCCAAGATTTGGTACATGAGTTTCTTATGTAGCATTTTTGGAGCAAAGGGAGGCTTATTAAAAACGAATGGTGCCGCTCCAAAGATACTCAACCTGAAAAAAGCTAAAAAAGCGCGCTGCAGCAGGTGTCAGCTGCGCTACGCTTAGGTGTGACTGGAGCCTTAGACAAACACTGATGATGTAACTTCTGTATATGTGCTCTGGAGGCACATTCCCTTTCTGCACCTGGCTCTGTTCTCTCCATCTTACAGATGGCAGGAGTTGACCTGGACTTTTTATGGTGCTTTCACCACAGGCAATGTACACCAAAAACAAATGCAAGGAGACACTCGTTTTTTTTTTTTTTTGGAAGCTGCCAAAACGTTTTACCTACTAGGACTTTTTTTTCAGTCTAGTTCTGCTTTAACATCTAACCAGTAATGCTATTGATGCAAGTATTTTTTTGCTTTATTTAAGTTTTTAAAGGTATATATATATATATATATATATATATATAGGTCCACAAAAGAATATAGCAAACCTTTCTTGTATACCATACAGTCTGTTCCATACTGAAGTGATTGTGCTTAAAGGAGATGTATGGCCAACACTTATTGGCTTTACTTTTCCTGTGGATCACAAAAGTGCATTTTGTTCTGCACTCCTGTGACCTGTTTTCAGCTGACAGGAGGCTACAGCCCGCTATCTGCTGACATCACTCAGCCGGTCCAGGCTCTGAAAAGTTTCCGACCATATGGTCGGGATCCACACAGAAGTTTGGACTGACAGCTGGCTCAGCATCTCAAAGAAAAATAACGCTTTCAAAGCTATTATAAATTGATCTGATCATTGGTGCACAGCTTTCCAGAGTCGATCACGACAGTTCATGTAAAATTATCTGATGGGACAAACACAACATTTTTTTCTCGTACAATACCAGAATGTACAATTTTTGTTTAATCAGTACAATAGTCGTCCGCTAAAATCGGAAGACTAAGACTCATGGTCAGAAATGTAAGGATACATTACAATACAATACATTACATAATTTCCATAGTTGCATTCTGTCGTGCAAGAATTTTTGTAACTTTAGTAACCTCTTCATTTTTGATATGAGACTAGCATGCAAAAAAAAGCAGACGATCATTTGTCCAATATTCTCGCTATGTGTAAAAGACTGCAAACAACTTCTGTTTTAAGAGGGCTCTGCCATGTTGCTCATTTAAGTGAAGGGACATTTTGTTTTCTTTTAGCCCCCCCAAACACACACTATAACGCGTCTGGTTGTCATCTACTGTGTTTTGCCATGTTCATGTAGTAACAATCCTAAACATAGCAGCAAGCATTTTTAAACATTAACATATTTTTATTTTATTTTTTTTACAAAAAACAATACTATTTTACATGTTATTACAAAAAAAAAAAATTGTCAACATCTCCCCATTAAACACTCCCTGACTGAGAACCATAAAATGCTGTGAAAAATGATGTGCCACTTTATAAGCAGACTAAGGGGTCCCTCCAGGCACTATATTTAACCACTTGCTTACTGTGCACTTAAACCCCCCTCCTGCCCAGACCAATTTTCAGCTTTCAGCGCTGACACACTTTGAATGGCAATTGCGCAGTCATACAACACTGTACCCAAATTAAATTTTTATCATTTTTTTCTCACAAATAGAGCTTTCTTTTGGTGGTATTTAATCACAGCTGGGATTTTTATTTTTTGCTAAACAAACAAAAAAAGATGTAAAATTTTGAAAAAAAAAAATCATGTTTCATAGTTTGTTATAAAATTTTGCAAACAGGTAATTTTTCTCCTTCATTGATATGCGCTGATGAGGCGGCACTGGTGGGCACTGATAGGCTGCACTGATGGGCACGGATAGGCACAGTTAAGGCGGCACTGATAGGCACAGTTAAGGCGGCACTGATAGGCACAGTTAGGGCGGCACTGATAGGCACAGTTAAGGCGGCACTGATAGGCACAGATAAGGCGGCACTGATGGGGACAGATAAGGCGGCACTGATGGCCACTTCTGGACGTTGATGGGTAGCACTGATAGGTGGCACGGATGGGTGGCACGGATAGGTGGCACTGATGGGCACTGATAGGTACCACTGATGGAGGGCACTGATGGGTGGCACTAATGGGGGGCACTGATGGGTGGCACTGATGGGCAGTGATGAGCGGCACTGATGGGCACTGGTAGGTGACACTAAAGGGTGGTGCTGGTGGGCACTGGTAGGCGGCACTGCTGCCTATTTCTAGGTGTCACTGGCAGGAGGCACAGATGATCGCCATGATCGGGACTGATGTCTCTCCCACGGCCGCCAGTGATCGGCTTTTTTTTTCCTCCTCACGCTGTCAAAGTGAGGAGAAAAAATAGCCAATTACCGGCTCTGTTTACATCACATGATCAGCTGTCATTGGCTGACAGCTGATCATGTGGTAAGGGGTCGGGACCGACCCTTACTCCGATCTGTGATCAGGCAAGTCTCATAGACTCGCTGATCACCGAGCGTGCCGCGCGCGCCCTGCAGGGGGCATGCAGGCCGCTCGTGCACGGGACGACGTCAATAGACGTCGTCCCGGCAATGTAGGTCCGCGCTGTTGCCGTCATTCGGCAATAGTGCGGATCTGAAGAGGTTAAAGACATTTTTCCTTTTTATTGTTGCACTTTAAGCATCATTAATATCACTGCTCCCAAAAAAATTATGGTTTTAAAAAATGTTTTTGCATTGATACAGGTCCCTCAGGGCAGGATCCACACTACCCATACCCCTTTTATGGCCAATTACTTGCATATAAGCCTTCAAAATGGGCACTTTTTTTTTTCCTGTTGGGCTCCCATAGACTTCAATGGGGTTGCCATTCGGGTTAGAACTTTTGCCCTGTTCGAGAGTTCTGCTGTAAACCAAACAGGGGGTGTTCGGCCCATCTCTAATGATATGGACAAGGGCCTCTTCACCACAATTTAATAATAAGGAGGGCCCAGATACAGCCCATCCTATATGAATGAGTATGGGGTATATAAGACCCTACTCATTCACAAAATGTACCTAACACTAGTAGCCTACTTACTAAACAAGATGGCAAATGCCTTCTGTTGTAGGAGGGCTCTACTATGTTGCTCAATAATTATGTGGGGGACGTTTTGTTTACTTTTAGCCCTCCATCCTTACCATAATGCGTCTGGTTGTCCTCTATTATGTTTTCCATGTTTGTATAATTACAATCTATACATTGCAACTATTCTCAAACATTAACATATAATATTTTTTTTTATTACAAAAACAATACTATTTTACAAGTTGTTCTAAAAAATTGACAACACCTCCCCACTGAACACTCCCAGACTGAAAACAATAAATGCTGTGAAAAATCTCCCCCAGGTTATTTTTGTTTTACTTGAAGGGTAACTTTATGAAGAATTCTACTGAAGAGAATTTAAAACATGTAAATGACATTACCCTGTATCATTATACGGTAAATCATGCCTGGAGGACCAGTCAGAAGGCAATTTTCTACCATTTTGTTCTCCTTTTGAATGTGCCTGAAGGTAAATGATCTGATATAAGTACATGGCCATGGGAAGCTGGACACTGCCGTGGGAGACATGTACAAATTAAAAAAAATACAGCTGAGCGGGAAGAGGATCTTTTCATGTGACTTAAAGACCAATGATAAAAACACAGAAATCATTTAATTCACATGCTGGAGAGAGGTCTTAAAGTGATTGCCATGGTGCTATAGAGCAATGCCATATAGCATTTTCAAAGTAAATAAAGGGAAAAATAAATAAATTGCAAGTCATCGTGTGATAATGTTGATGGACAAGGGTCTCTTTCCCATATCCTGTCCCCAAACAACTGAAAATCTGAAAAGTAACTCCTCCTAGAATAAGGGAGCCCCCAAATATCCACCTCCTTCAAGTGGAATGAGTAAAGGATAAATTAGTAGTATAGTAGTTATTAGGTAATGTTATTGATGCCATTATTTTGTGTAATATATTTGCTTTACTGAAGCTTTTGAAGGTATAGGTAGACGAATATTACAAACATTGCATGTATACCATCATAGGTGTGCGCAGCCTATTGCATTAGGGTGTGCACCACAAAGCTCAAACACACGTGTGTGTGTGTGTGTATGTACCATGCCATCCTTTATTTTCTATTCTGTTTTATTTTATTCTATTATTTTCCATTCTCTTTTATTCTATTTTATTCTATTCTTTTTTCTTCTATTCTATTTTCTGTTCTAGTCTAATCTATCCTATTCTATGCTTTTATTTTCTATTCGATTCTTTTCTTTTCTATTCTGTTCTATAAAGCAGCTTACGTAGGTATCATCATTTTATTTCACTGTTATACCTTACTGCATTCATTGCAATATATTTCCATTTTTAGTTCAAATTAATTTTTTATTCAAATTAATTTTCAAATTCATTTTAGAATTTAAATAATTTGTTTCTTTATAATTATTTTGGATTTGTTGAAATTTGTTGCTACTGTGATACATCTGAATCTCTGAATAACGAAAAGTTTGGCTGAATTTTGATTTGTAAGCAAACAAGATGAACATTTCTACATAGCAGCCCACATGCCCTCAACCTGGGGGGGGGGGGGGGACTTGGAGTTGGGACCTCCCTGGCAAAGCAACTTGTTCCCATGATGTGGACAAGGACATCTGCACCCGCCAAGCCATAGCAGGCCACATGCCCTCAACATAGGAAGGAACCTTGGCAGGGGGGACTCCCCTGACAAAGCATCTTGTTCCCGTGATGCGGACAAGGGTTTCTTGACCACAACCCAGGCCTAGTATTTGTAGCAGATTGCATGTGGGGGCTTATCAGAATCTAGATGCCCCCTTTAATAATAAGAAAGCTCTCTCCCTATGAATAATGCAGCACTCCCATATGAATGAGTATGGGGTTAATAGTACCCTACTAATTCACAAAAAGAAAAAAAACAAAAAACTATAAACCTAGAAATAAAGACACCCAAATGAAAATCCATCATCAATCACATCCTCCAGCAATGCAGATCAATGTCATTCATGATGCTTGATGACCACTGTTCCCCTGAAAGAAAAAAGCACCACTACCAAGTTTGCTTGTCCCTCACAGATTGACAAGTCCAGTGGATGACAGCTGTTATATACAAGCGGTGGAGTCTTTCAAGTGACATCATATATTATTCATATATGGTCAATGACTTCACACAGTAGACCCTGCTACCTTTGTATCTAACAGCTGTCCTCCACTGGAATTGAAAGCTGAGAACACGTCTTGACAGCAATTTTTTTTTTTGGGCATGTCAACAGACATCGTAATTGACATGTATATATTGCAGGACAACATAATTGTAGATGACTTGTAGATCCATTTATAAACGTTGACAAAAAAATCCCCAAAAAATGTTATGGTTGTAGAAAACATTTTTGGGAATGTTTTTTTGCCAAACCTTTGCGTATCTTTTTTTCTAGGTTACACATTTTTTTAGTACCCCGTACTTATTCACATAGGGAGAGGGCCGGTATCTGGGTATAATGGGGCCAATGACATCACTGGTTTTTTAAAGTGCAACTTTAGTCAGAATATTAAGGCGTGATGGGTCACTTCAGACTGGCCCCTTTTGCAGGTATGGCTAAAGTATTAAAATAAAGGTCTATACTATTTATCTATCTACAACCCATCGTTCCTGGCCTGCCAGGCTGCATACTTGGATTAAAAGTGCTGTATGGATTTTTTGGGGGTCTCCCTTTAAATCCATATCGAACCCGAAAGTTTTTTCTTACTAAACTATCCTCACCCCTTTGCTTCCTGACCATGTACGTGAATGGAGGCAGTGATGTCACTGGTTGTTAAAGTGGAACTTTAGTCAGAAAATAAAATTTTTTATCGTTCTATTTTAACATATTGAATGTCTATTCAACAGACATTGGGGCTGATTTATGAACCGTTTGCGCCATGAGTTGGGGCGCATGCTGATGCACAACGTACGTTTTCGTATTTACGAAGTATTTGCGCCTGTAACACATCGTAATTCCCCATTTACTATAGTATTCTCGGCGCACGGGAGAAGGCGATCGGTGCGCCACTATAGACATGGCGCACGGTATCTTCAACCCAAAATGTAAAGAAGCTGGAAGTGCCAATATTATGGGGGTGATGTGGGTGATGTGAGGAAGTATAGTAATAACTAGGGATGAGCCGAACACCCCCCGGTTCGGTTCGCACCAGAACTTGCGTAAGGACCAAAACTTCGCACGAACGTTAGAACCCCACTGAATTCTATGGGACTCGAACGTTCAAATTTAAAAGTGCTAATTTTAAAGGCTAATTTGCATGATATTGTCCTAAAAAGGGTTTGGGGACCCGGGTCCTGCCCCAGGGGACATGTATCAATAAAAAAAGTTTTAAAAAACGTCAGTTTTTTCGGGAGCAGTGATTTTATTGACGCTTAAAGTGAAAAAAAAAGTGAAATATTCCTTTAAATATTGTACCTGGGCCGTGTCTATAGTATGCCTGTAAAGTGGTGCATGTTTCCCGTGCTTAGAACAGTCCCTGCACAAAATGACATTTTTAAAGGAATAAAAGTCATTTAAAACCGCTTGCGGCTTTAATGTAATGTCGGGTCCCGGCAATATGGATGAAAATCAGTGAGACAAACGGCATGGGTAACCCCCAGTCCATTACCAGGCCCTTTGGGTCTTGTATGGATATTAAGGGGAACCCCGCACCCAAATTAAAAAAAGGAAAGGCGTGGGGCCCCCAGGCCCTATATACTCTGAAGAGCAGTATACAGGCGGTGCAAACAAGACAGGGACTGTAGGCTTGTTATTAAGTAGAATCTGTTTGTAATTTTCAAGTGGTACATTTTTAAAGTGTAGCTCCAGCCAAAAAATCAATTTTAAGCTTTTTGAAAAACATAGGGAAGGGTTGTCACCCCTGTGACATTTGTTTTGCTGTCTGTGCACCTCTTCAGAAGATTTCACCTCACTTTCTGTCCTAATGACAAATGTTTTTTGACAATTTGGGGTTTTTAATGAAACAAGGATTGGTGATAAAGCATCAGTGGAGAGGAGAAAAGCTTTTCCCATATTAACTCTTACAGGAGAGAATTTCCCTTCCTAGGAGTGGATTTCATCTCACTTCCTGTTGTCTCCTTCCATTTGCAAGTAGCAGTCGTTCGTAAGTTGGATGTTCGAAAGTAGGGGCCTGCCCTATATACTCTGCAGAAATTGGGGCCTTAGGTGTTGGTGTTGCCACAACACTGTAAGCCCTCACAGGGCCCTGCTGTGAAATATTAGATCAAGAATTGTAATTACATGCCCCTGTTGAACAGGGTCAGAAAAATGGGCCTTTGGTGATGGTGGTGGTGGTGCTGGTGCCACAACACTGTAAGTCCTCACAGTTACTCTTGGTGGGTGCTGGAACGGGCCCTGCTGTGAAATATTAGATCAAGAATTGTAATTACATGCACCTGTTGAACAGGGGCAGAAAAATTGGGCCTTTGGTGGTGGTGTTGGTGCCACAACACTGTACGTCCTCACAGTTACTCTTGGTGGGTGCAAAAATGGGCCCTGCTGTGAAATATTAGATCAAGAATTGTAATTACATGTCCCTGTTGAAAAGGGGCAGAAAAATGGGCCTTAGGCACTGGTGCCACAACACTGCAACCCCTCACAGATACTCTAGTTGGAGCGCAGTAATGAGCCCTCCTGCAAAATATTGCATCAAAAATTGTAATTACACACCCCTGTTAAATAGGGGCTGAAAAATTGGGCCTTAGGCACTGGTGCTGGTGCCACAACACTGCAACCCCTCACAAATACTCTAGTTGAGTGCAGCAACGAACCCTCCTTGCAAAATATTGCATCAAAAATTGTAATTACACACCCCTGTTAGACAGGGGCTGAAAAATTTGGTCTTAGCCACTGGTGGCGGTGCCCAGAACCAAAAATATTCTTACAAGCTATCAACATGATCATTAAGGAGGAAGAGGATAATCACTCAGCATAACAGGATAGTCACTCAGCATCAGCATAGGGAGTCTTGAAGGAATTTGACATTTCAAAAAAAAATTATTCAGTTACATCAGCATCAGGTGCTTGGTTTCTGGTTGTGATCCAAGACTGATTTATTTTTATGAAGGTCAGCCGATCGACCGATTTGGTGGACAGGCGCACCCTGTGATCGGTTAAAAAGCCCCCAGCAGCACTGAATGTGCGTTTTGAAAAAATGCTGGATGCAGGACAGGCCAGTAGCTCAATTGCATACTGTGCAAGCTCTGGCCAGTGATCCATCCTCAAGACCCAGTCAGATCTTGCCCCTAGGTATTCCTGCACAATGTAAAACAGACGCTGGCGATGGTTGCTGGAACCGATCATACCTTGGGGCTGCGGACTAAAAAATTGTCTGAACACATCGGTCAGATGGCCACCTTCTCCACCGCTCCTGCTTTGACTGACCGAAGCCTCAGCAACACGTCCAGAAACAGGAGTTTGTAATCTCCCAGTCTCTGGGAATGCATTGCACAGACCTTTCTGCAAGGCCTCCCGAAGATGTTTCATCCTCTGCTCCCTCTGCGATGGCAAGATAAAGTCCACAACCTTACCCTTGTAACGTGGATCAAGGAGGGTTGCCAGCCAGTAACGATCCCTCTCCTTGATACCACGAATATGAGGATCCTTCCACAGGCTTCGCAGGGAGGCCATGCAGCGTAGGTTTGCTGAGGCATTCGGTCCGGAGTCCTCTGGGTCACTAAGGATAACATGATCCGCAGCCACCTCCTCCCAGCCACGTACAAGTCCATGGGTTTCTTGGGACTGTAAATGATCCCTTAAAGACTGCTGCTGATGCTGAGTGCCAGGCTCCACCTCCATGCTGACACAATCCTCCTCCTCCTCCTCATCCTCTTCCTGTGTGATCGGCAGGCACGCAGGAACACTGTCTGGATAAAGGGGGCCTTGAGAGCTAAGAAAGTCCTCCTCTTCCTGCCTCTGTTCTGCCTCAAGTGCCCTGTCCATTATTCCACGCAGCGTGTTCTCCAACAGGTGGACAAGGGGGACAGTGTCACTGTTGCATGCACTGTCACTGCTCACCATCCTCGTGGCCTCATCAAATGGTGACAGGACAGTGCATGCATCCCTGATCATGGCCCACTGGCGTTGGGAAAAAAACCAAGCTCCCCTGACCCTGTCCTGGTGCCATAGTCGCACAGGTACTCATTGATAGCCCTCTGTGGCGTGTGCAGCCGCTGCAGCATGGTCAACGTTGAGTTCCAGCTGATGGGCATGTCACAGATTAGGCGGTTCTTGGGAAGGTTAATATCCTTTTGGAGGTCAGCCAGCCGAGCACTGGCATTATATGACCGGCAGAAATGCACACAGACTTTCCTGGCCTGCCTCAGGACATGCTGTAAGCCCGGGTACCTGCCCAAGAACCGCTGCACCACTAAGTTAAGGATGTGAGCCAAACAGGGCACATGGGTCAGTTGTCCCTGTCGGAGGGCAGAGAGGAGGTTGGTGCCATTGTCGCAAACCACCATTCCTGGCTTAAGCTGGTGTGGCGTCAACCACCTCTGAACCTGCCCCTGCAGAGCTGACAGAATCTCTGCCCCAGTGTGGCTCCTGTCCCCCAAGCACACCAGCTCAAGCACCGCATGGCATCTTTTGGCCTGCGTACTTGCGTAGCCCCTTGAATGCCTATGGAGAACCGTTGGTTCCAAGGCCAAAGCACAGGAAGAGGCCATGGAGGAAGAAGAAGAAGAGTGGGTGGAGGAGAGAGGTGTGTCAGAATCACCAGTAGTAGCATTTTGGAGGCATGGTGGCGGAACAACCTCCAACACTACTGCACCTTGTCCTGCATCCTTCCCAGCTGCTAGCAGAGTCACCCAATGCGCCATAAAACTTAGGTAACGTCCCTGTCCATGCCTACTGGACCATGAGTCAGCATGGCCAGCGAGGCCAATACATTGCCTTCCACATGCCAGTAGAGAGCCGGAATCGCCTTCCGTGAGAAAAAGTGGCGTTTGGGAACCTGCTACTGAGGAACTGCACATTCCACAAACTCACGGAAGGGGGCAGAGTCTACCAACTGAAAAGGTAGCAGTTGAAGTGCTAGCAATTTTGCCAAGCTAGCATTCAACCGCTGGGCATGTGCATGGCTGGGAGCAAACTTCTTTCTGCGGTGAAGCAGCTGGGGCAGGGAAATTTGCCTTGTACAATCTGCCGTCGGTGTACCGATAGCAGATTGCCCGCAAGTACTTGGCTGTGACACACCTAATTCTACACCTTCATTCCTCTCAGTGCAGGTCTCAGAGAGGACTGAAAGTATAGTGGGGTTGGAGAACCCAGCTGATGAGGAGCAAGGAGATGTCCTCTTTGTTCTTTGGTGTGGGTCTTTTAGGTACGAACTGCCAACGAACAGCATGGCAGGTCAACATATGTCTGGTCAAGCATGTGATGCCCATGCGGCAGATGTTTTGGCCACGTGAGATACGCTTGAGACATATGTTGCAAATAGCAGCGGTGCGATCTAATGCATTGATCTCAAAAAAGGCCCACACCAAAGAACTTTTGGAATAATGCGCAGAGACAGCAGCGCCCCGCACATGCGGAGCTCTGCGGTGTGATGCAGTCAGTGTGCTGCCCTTAAGCTAGCCCCTGGAGGGCATCCTGCCTCGTTGGTGATTTGCCTCTTCCTCCTCCTCTCTCCTCTCAGGCACCCACGTGGAGTCAGTTACCTCATCATCCCCTCCCTCCTCATTACTGGAGCAAACCTGGCAGTATGCTGCAGCAGGGGGAACTTGACTGCCAGATTGCTGTCCTTCTTGGGCACTCCCTCTGTCTGGGCTCACGTTACTGCCTTCCTCTAGCTGAGTACCATCATCAGAGCCTTCAAAATGCTGGGCATCCTCCTGGAGCATGTACCCAACACTGTGGTCAAACAGTTCAGGGGACTCCTCAGGAGGACATGGTGGACATGGATTTTTTCCCCCTCCTCCCGCTCCTGTTTTCCCAGGCTGAGATACCCTAAGGTTATCGCCTTTGGCCGGTCGTGTCCCCTTTTTTGAGGGGGTGGGGCCGTGTCACACATGCCTTCCTGGCAGGGTGGGGAGACGCAAAGGCCCGGCGTCTCCCCAAGCGCCCACCAGGTGGCGGCACCTGTATTGGGCGCTATCTCCTTCCCTGCCAGCGGCATTCCGGATCCCTTCCGGGTGCCGTGCTCGCGCGCGTGCGACCTGCAGCGCGTGCGCGTGATGTCACGGCGCCTGCGCACTTGCGGCGGAGGCGATGGTGGACCCAGGAGGACTACTCCTCCGGAACGCCGGGGGGACCACACAGCGAGCGCCGCCGATGCGGCGCTCTTTTTCCCCCGTTGGAGGACTGGACATGGGAGGGGTTAATTGCATGCACCTGCAACACCTTTGCCTATCAGTATCCTTATAAAACACCTAGGCTACAAGGGGGCTTAGTGGGACTCATTGGTCCCTTCCTACGCCCCCGTGTTGTAGCCTCACACATTAACCGGTAAGAATTTATGTACTTCCTTACTACTTCTCCTTTCATACTATAACTTCTATTTGTCTTATCTGTATCAACTAACAATCAATCTTTTTCTCATATACTTCAAACTTTTCAGAACTCTGTTCAAGTTGTCTTGATCACACGCATATATTTATCCACTTATTCCTTTTCCCACACGCGCCCACTCCCCCTTCACTTATATTTTTCTCACTTTTTGTCACTCATTTTCTTGGTCGTTTGTTTTGGCTTTGCTCTGCACTCATCCCAGCACTATATCACTTATGTCTCCCTATCACTTCACTTTCTTTTCCCCCCCCCTCTTTTTCTCTTCCTCTCTCCTGTTCCCATTCCACTCCCCACTTCCCCTCCCCCTCCCCCCCCTCCCGGCCGGCGGGCCGGGCCTTCCCCACACCCCATCATCCCCTGGCTTCTCACCATTCACTCACACATCACGATCCCCACGATTCCTCAGGTCTCTATATTTGTGTTTGTTGGGCACTGGCCCATTCATACATGCATGCAATTCTGCCACTTTTCATGTCTTCACTTTCCATCACCCTTGTTGCACCCTCTGGGTTTCTCTTTCTTTCTTTTTCTCTTCCATTCACATTTCATACTTCACGGTCTTTCCTCCTCCCCCCCCCCCCCCTTCTCTTTTCCCTGTTTTCCCTCTCCCCCTACCTCTTCCCCTCATCACTCTGTTTTCCTGTTCTTTGCATGCTGTATCCATGGACCCACTCCCAACCTGCACCTGTCAATATCTTTAAAAATTATGGCATAAAATTATGGTAATATGATATTTCCCCTCATTGCCCGAGGGGTGAAAATCTCTTGACCTTATAGTCTTATTTATATATATTTAGTACTTTATTACCCTTTGCAGGTGCAGCGCATGCCCCTCCTTCCCTCCACATTTTGGGGGTTATTCATTGTGTGATCCCTCGTAAGGTATGTGTGCGCGATTTCCGCTCTCTCTTGGGGGACCGACCCATCGCCTGGGAAATTGGAGACACATGAGAGGGCAACTCCCTCACACTTTGGCCGTCTATAACCATTCAGGAGCAATTCTGACTGGTAACGTTATAACATATGGACTTGCTCATGCAGATATAGATATATTGTTTGGTTCTGTTTTGTTTTTGAAAGATTTTTTGATGTATGTTTACATCCCTACAGTTGTCAAACCACCTATCCTCTGAAGATGACCCATTGGGGTCGAAACACGTCAGGATCTCACGACTTAACAATTTATGCTGTTCTACTTTTTGTTGCCCATGGTTGACTGTACTGTACATTGCTTCTTTACTTATGTTACATTCTAGTTCATGTCCTGACTTGTATATGTCAGAATGCACTAAGTAAAATTCGTTTTATATCAACAAAATCTTTTGTCTATCTACTGCATTTGGAATTGAATTACACCACATTATTGGCTGCAGTAAAGCCCCGTTAGGGGGTTTCCCGTTTTCCATTTATATATTTTGGGGTGCGCAGCCTCCTGTGTCTGTGCTCTTTTGAGTGTCCCCTTTTTCTGTTGTTGTACTTATTGGGTGGTTAAACACCCCTCCCCCGCTGTTTTCGACACTCAAGTCACAACACGAACTATGAACTGTCTCCTGTTGTTTACAACTTTGAAAAAGTATGTTTTTTTCCCCTGTTGAATCTACTTTATTGTACTGAGACTGTGATTTTTGTTCCACCCAGGATGAGTGAACCTATAGGTGCAGATTGGGCCAATGAGATGTTTTAATATGAACATACAATTTTATTCATTTATGATTACCTCCATTCTCAACCATGTAATTTTGCACCTCTTGGTCCCAACTGCACATTGTATAGGAACTCGTATTCCCTTGTAACTCAAATCATGTAGACCCTTTGGGGAACACCATTTTACAGGAAAGACAGTTCACAGTTTCTTTTCGAATTAAGATCTACCATGCTATGTTCGTACTAGCAATTCTATTAACTATATTGTGGCAGTGGCTCTGTGCAGATTATACATTCCCTGGCCAACTGATGATCCTCTGTATTTTAGAAGTTTCAACCACGGCCTTGTAATAACCCGTTATGGATTTTTTCCCCCTCCTCCCGCTCCTGTTTTCCCAGGCTGAGATACCCTAAGGTTATCGCCTTTGGCCGGTCGTGTCCCCTTTTTTGAGGGGGTGGGGCCGTGTCACACATGCCTTCCTGGCAGGGTGGGGAGACGCAAAGGCCCGGCGTCTCCCCAAGCGCCCACCAGGTGGCGGCACCTGTATTGGGCGCTATCTCCTTCCCTGCCAGCGGCATTCCGGATCCCTTCCGGGTGCCGTGCTCGCGCGCGTGCGACCTGCAGCGCGTGCGCGTGATGTCACGGCGCCTGCGCACTTGCGGCGGAGGCGATGGTGGACCCAGGAGGACTACTCCTCCGGAACGCCGGGGGGACCACACAGCGAGCGCCGCCGATGCGGCGCTCTTTTTCCCCCGTTGGAGGACTGGACATGGGAGGGGTTAATTGCATGCACCTGCAACACCTTTGCCTATCAGTATCCTTATAAAACACCTAGGCTACAAGGGGGCTTAGTGGGACTCATTGGTCCCTTCCTACGCCCCCGTGTTGTAGCCTCACACATTAACCGGTAAGAATTTATGTACTTCCTTACTACTTCTCCTTTCATACTATAACTTCTATTTGTCTTATCTGTATCAACTAACAATCAATCTTTTTCTCATATACTTCAAACTTTTCAGAACTCTGTTCAAGTTGTCTTGATCACACGCATATATTTATCCACTTATTCCTTTTCCCACACGCGCCCACTCCCCCTTCACTTATATTTTTCTCACTTTTTGTCACTCATTTTCTTGGTCGTTTGTTTTGGCTTTGCTCTGCACTCATCCCAGCACTATATCACTTATGTCTCCCTATCACTTCACTTTCTTTCCCCCCCCCCTCTTTTTCTCTTCCTCTCTCCTGTTCCCATTCCACTCCCCACTTCCCCTCCCCCTCCCCCCCCTCCCGGCCGGCGGGCCGGGCCTTCCCCACACCCCATCATCCCCTGGCTTCTCACCATTCACTCACACATCACGATCCCCACGATTCCTCAGGTCTCTATATTTGTGTTTGTTGGGCACTGGCCCATTCATACATGCATGCAATTCTGCCACTTTTCATGTCTTCGCTTTCCATCACCCTTGTTGCACCCTCTGGGTTTCTCTTTCTTTCTTTTTCTCTTCCATTCACATTTCATACTTCACGGTCTTTCCTCCTCCCCCCCCCCCCCCTTCTCTTTTCCCTGTTTTCCCTCTCCCCCTACCTCTTCCCCTCATCACTCTGTTTTCCTGTTCTTTGCATGCTGTATCCATGGACCCACTCCCAACCTGCACCTGTCAATATCTTTAAAAATTATGGCATAAAATTATGGTAATATGATATTTCCCCTCATTGCCCGAGGGGTGAAAATCTCTTGACCTTATAGTCTTATTTATATATATTTAGTACTTTATTACCCTTTGCAGGTGCAGCGCATGCCCCTCCTTCCCTCCACATTTTGGGGGTTATTCATTGTGTGATCCCTCGTAAGGTATGTGTGCGCGATTTCCGCTCTCTCTTGGGGGACCGACCCATCGCCTGGGAAATTGGAGACACATGAGAGGGCAACTCCCTCACACTTTGGCCGTCTACAACCATTCAGGAGCAATTCTGACTGGTAACGTTATAACATATGGACTTGCTCATGCAGATATAGATATATTGTTTGGTTCTGTTTTGTTTTTGAAAGATTTTTTGATGTATGTTTACATCCCTACAGTTGTCAAACCACCTATCCTCTGAAGATGACCCATTGGGGTCGAAACGCGTCAGGATCTCACGACTTAACAATTTATGCTGTTCTACTTTTTGTTGCCCATGGTTGACTGTACTGTACATTGCTTCTTTACTTATGTTACATTCTAGTTCATGTCCTGACTTGTATATGTCAGAATGCACTAAGTAAAATTCGTTTTATATCAACAAAATCTTTTGTCTATCTACTGCATTTGGAATTGAATTACACCACATTATTGGCTGCAGTAAAGCCCCGTTAGGGGGTTTCCCGTTTTCCATTTATATATTTTGGGGTGCGCAGCCTCCTGTGTCTGTGCTCTTTTGAGTGTCCCCTTTTTCTGTTGTAGGACATGGTGGGGCTAGGGAAGGAGTGACTGATGCCATTGAGCCGAGGGAAGAGGCCGTGTTGGCAGCTGCTTTGCCAGACAAAGTACCCTGAGCCTGGGTGAGAGAGGATGAGGAGGATGAGGACGGCTTGGTCATCCACTCAACCAAGTCTTCCGCATGTTGCGGCTCAACACAGCCAGCTGCCGAAAAAAAGGCCAAGCGTATCCCACGCCCACGTGCTGATGAGGATGCACCATGTCCACGACCAGCACTGTTGTCTCTAGACACAGAGCCTGCTTGCCCTCTTTTATTGGCTTGTGACTGTCTGCCTCTCCTTGTTGGCCTTCCAGACATACTATTGGCCTGCAGTGAGATGTAGCTGCACAAAATTGGGATGTATATATATATATATACCGATTATACTGCAGCTAGCAGAATCAACTGCCTGCCTGTAGTATTATTGGCATGAGAACACCTGCACTTGTCTTCAGGTAGCTGTACTGTAGGTGCAACTGTGCAGGGTTACACAGTACACTAACTGGAAATACTTCAAGAGCCTGCCTGTGCTATTAATAGTATCAGAAGAAGCACACAAGCACCTGGCTTCAGGTAGCTATACTGTAGGTGCAACTGTGCAGGGTTACACAGTACACTAACTGGAAATACTTCAAGAGCCTGCCTGTGCTATTAATAGTATCAGAAGTAGCACACAAGCACCTGGCTTCAGGTAGCTATACTGTAGGTGAAACTGTGCAGGGTTACACAGTACACTAACTGGAAATACTGTAAAAACACCTGCCTGCCCAGTCAGTATATTAGGAAGAGAATATTAGGAACGGATCTAGCTAAACTGAACACAGTGTATATATATATATATATATATATATATATATATATATATATATATATATATATATACACACACAACACCTGGGATGCATATATACACAATACACTGCAAGTGCAGCTAACTGACTCGACCTGCCTACTCTATCTAACTTAAATCAAATGACACTGTCTCTCTGTCTATCTATCTCTCTCCACCGCAGCACACTACACAAGGCCGACGTGCAGGCGTGTACTAAACCCCCTGAGCCATAATTGGCCAATTGCTCCCTGGCTTTGGCCAATTACAGCTCTCTATACACACGGCGCTGTGATTGGCCAAGCATGCGGGTCATAGTGCATGCTTGGCCAATCATCAGCCAGCAATGCACTGCGATGCCGCAGTAAATTATGGGCCGTGACGCGCCACTCGAATTTGTCGCGAACGGCCCATAACGTTCGGAATTCAGCAAACGACCGAATTTGAACTGAACTTGAACACGAAGCTCATCCTTAGTAATAACTGCCCAATTAACAAATAAGCCCAAAATAGAATGAGAAAGTAACTTTTTCTGAACAAGCCTGCGTGAGGTCAATTTATGCACTATGCGCGTGCAAACGGCATTTGCGCACGACTGCGCATGCGCTAACGGGATTTGTGCATGTTCAAATGCGTTGGTTCACTGCGCCGGCAAAATCTTAGTAAATGTCAAGCAATGTAAATGCATTTGCATAGCTTGAACGGGTGCATATCTAAACTAGACTTTTTTTTTTTAACGCTGGTTAATTTTTATTTTTTTATTTATTTATTTTTTAAGGATATTTGCACACACGTCATGTTAGCATGTTACGTTGCCAACATGTGACATGTATCTTGTTAAAATTATGTAAAAAGACTCTTGCTACTCTAGCTCCTCCTAAAAGGGCATTTAACCTTCCCCCTCTAATGCATATGATTTCCTTGGGCTAGCTTTTGCTTTTAAAGGGGAACTCCACAGTCCAATGCTCTTGTCTTCCCCTTAGAATGCATATTTTAGATTTGGACTAGTTTTTGCTTTTAAAGGGGAACTCCACACTCCAATGTTCTTTGCCTTCCCCTTAGAATGCATATTTTAGATTTGGCCCAGTTTTTGCTTTTAAAGGGGAACTCCACACTCCAATGTTCTTTGTCTTCCCCTTAGAATGCATATTTTAGATTTGGACTAGTTTTTGCTTTTAAAGGGGAATTCCACACTCCAATGCTCTTGTCTTCCCCTTAGAATGCATATTTTAGATTTGGACTAGTTTTTGCTTTTAAAGGGGAACTCCACACTCCAATGCTCTTGTCTTCCCCTTAGAATGCATATTTTTTATTTGGCCTAGTTTTTGCTTTTAAAGGGGAACTCCACACTCCAATGCTCTTGTCTCCCCCTTAGAATGCATATAATTCCTTGGGGCTAGCGTTTGCTTTTAAAGGGGAATTCCACACTCCAATGCTCTTGTCTTCCCCTTACAATGCTTATTTTTTATTTGGCCTAGTTTTTGCTTTTAAAGGGGTACTCTACACTCCAATGCTCTTGTCTTCCCCTTATAATGCTTATTTTTTATTTGGCCTAGTTTTTGCTTTTAAAGGGGAACTCTACACTCCAATGCTCTTGTCTTCCCCTTATAATGCATATAATTCTTTGTGGCTAGCTTTTGCTTTTAAAGGGGAATTTCACACCCCATTCTCCAAAGGCTGTGAGCTGCCTTCCCCAATCCAAACCACATACTTTTTCCTAATAAACAGGGCCAGCTAGGAAAGGGGCGAGAATAGTTACAAAGTTACAAAGTTAGTAAGGTTGAATAAAGACACCAGTCCATCCAGTTCAACCTGAGTGAGTGTGGGTGCGTTGTCTACAATTGTCCCTTATCCCTGTACATTGTGTCTCATTAAGATGCTCTATTATTTTTATTTAAGGTACCCATATAGCGCCCTTAATATTTACACAGCGCTCCACACATACATCAATACATCACACACTCACATTGATCCTTACCCTCAAGGAGCCCACAATCCAAGGTCCCCAACTCACATTCATATACTAGGGGCCAATTTTTGGACAGAAGCCAATTAACCTACCAGCATGTCTTTGGAGTGAGGGAGGAAATCGGAGTACCCGGAGGAAACCCACGCAGGCACAGGGAGAACATGCAAACTCCAGGCAGGTAGTGTCGTGGTTGGGATTTGAACCAGCAACCCTTCTTACTGCTAGGCGAGAGTGCTACCCACTACACCACTGTGCCGCCCAATAGTGATCGCCCAACTCCCTCCCGAACCATTCAAGGGCACATGCACTCAACATAGATGGCTGCCTTTGGGGCATTTTGGGCTCAGCCCAATACTAACCACAAAGCACCTTGTACCCACTAGTTTAAGGGGGCTTTATACATTCTGTAAAGCCCCCCTGTCTGCAGCTCCCCACAACCCCAGCCTAGGGTTGTGTGGAAGAGGCCCTTGTCCCCCTGAATATGGGAACAAGGTGGTTGACTTTTGGTTTGCCTGAGCCCTTTCTTCCCCAAGCATCCACCCCCCTTTTTATGGACTGGCTTGCTGTGTTTGGCTAGGGGTTTGTTAGTGTGTCGGAGGGGCACAATATTTTGAGATTTAGGGGTGGTATTTTTCACGTGGGGGTTCTCATTTTAAGCCTTTCCAGACACAAATAGCCATGTATGTATTGAGGACAGGCTATTTTTTGTTTTGTGTTTAAATCATGCAGCTGCAATGTACATTTGTCAGTTTTCTCTAAAGCCGTACATTTTTGAAGCAGCATTTTGGATACATGCTACAGATGCACCACTTTACAGACAGAGTAACCTCCCCAAGTTACTAGCTTGAGCCCAGGTTCACACTCCGGGAGTGAAGCCATGCGAGTTCAGCTGAACTCACACAATTTCACTCACGCTTGTCAGTCTCTATTTTGGTTGCGATTACAGAGACATCTGTTCAGGTTTCTGCACAGATATCAATGTAAATTGAGGCCCAAAATCGCAAAAAGCAGTACAGAAAATACTTTTGGAAATGTCAAAATGCATGTCAAATCACACCAGTGTGAACCAGGGCTCAGGGCTACTTCACTCCATAGAAACAAAGTCCGATGCATTACAGATGCTTTTCTGCATGCGCTTTTGATGTGTTACTGTGCATTTGTGATGCGTTTTTGTTGCATTTTACAGCATTCCAGTACAGTCCAGTGCATGTAAAATGCAGCATGTTCGACTTTATTTTCTGGAACTGGAACAAACTATGCCATTTAAAAAATAACAGACTTCCCATGCATTTTTGATGCATAAAATATGCACTGGACTGCATTGGTGTGAACTGGCCCTTAAGCAATTTGGCATATTTTAAGGCCTTTCTCCTTGTTTCGTTTTTGGGGATATCCAATTGGTGACATTGATATATGTCCCTTAGGGTGGGACCTGGGCCCCCATACCCATTATAAGGCCAATAACTAGAAGATAAGCCAGCCAAGTGGGGACTAGCAAAATTACCAAGTCAGTTCCTATAGACTGCAATGGTATTTGTTGTATAACTTTTGCACATGTTAGGCTCTTTATTTGCGCCCCCCCCCCCCGGACTGGGGGGTGTTTGTCCCATCTGTAATTTTGGTGCATGATGGATGATGTGCTTAATTTTGGACAGGGGGTGGCTTATTTTGTGCTAGCTGCATTTGGGTTGTTCTGGGCATGCTCAGGGACTTTGTTTTTTTCCTGTGCCTTTTGGTGTGTGAAATGCATTTGGGTTGGTCTGGGCATGTTCAGGGACTTTGTGGTTTTTTTGGTGCTTTTTGTGTGTGAACAGCACTTGGATGTTTCTGGGCATGCTTATGGAAGGATCGTACGATATTCGGATTGTGTGTACACTACTTTTGACAGCCGATCACGTTCATCCAATATTCGATCAGACATACGTGAACATTTTCCTCGTACTATTCCAGATCGTATGATTTTCGTTTAGTCAGTATAGTTGTCATCCGAAAATACAATACAAATACATTACAACACATGACATCACTTCTGATTTTTTTGTCTGTCGTACGAGAATTTTCGTGACTTTATTTAGCTATTCAATTTCTACTTGCAACTATTAAGCGAGAAAGGTCGTACAATATTCGGAACGTATGTACGAGGCATTAGAGTGTTTTTTGAGTTATTAATTTAAGGACATCCTTAACAGGTGTACCCACTTTGAAGTTCTGTCTCTACATTGGGTGAACTTGCATTTTGTGTGTTTCATGGACTGTGCATGTGTTTGCAATTGCCTCATTAGCACACAAACCTATGTTATATAAAGCTTGCAGATAGTATTCTTTACTTTGCCCTGAAAAGAGCCAAGATTGTGTGTGTGGGGGGGCGGCAAGAGAGTAAATGTGGGTGTCCTTATCGAGTTTCTAACACATGTATTTTCTCTTTGTATTTTGTTTGTTATGTTGTTGCAAAACAGATGTGTTTTTATGTAATTTATTTGTTACTTTTGTCTGTTTGAGCAGTGGTTTTTAGCCTCAGTCCTCAAGTACCCCCCCCCCAACAGGACATGTTTAGGAAATTTATCTTATCTAAAATAGCTGTCCAAAATACAAAGCCATTGACTTTGATTTCAAGCACCTGTGCAAGATGAAGGAAAACCTGCAATCATGGCCTGTTGGCGGTTCTTGAGGACAGGGTTGAGAAGCACTGATTTAGAGCACTGAACTAAAATCAAGCTCAAGACAATCCTATACTAATTGTGGACATTTGAGGGAAATCAAGATTTTTTAATTTTTTTTTTTTTAAGTTGGGCTTTGTGTCCCTTTTCTTAAAATTGGCTTCGCTTCCTGTCGCATAGCCAAACAGGAGGTGAGAGTAAAAACCTAACAATATTTTTCCTTGGGGACACACAGGCCAATCTAACTAGTGTCCCCATTATGCAAATTGGACTCTAGCACTTTGTTGTTTACACCCCAAATTATTTGGTATTTTGGTGTTTATTAAAGGCAAATCCTTTCTGCAATACAAGTGTAGTTGAAGAAAATCAGAGGGGAAGCACTGGTGATTTTATCATCCAATCATGTAGAGGCAAAGATGCTGTTTTTTCTTTTCCTTGCATGTCCCCCTCGGATCTCCAGCAATTGCACTTCCAAGTGCACTTGCAGTGCAAAGTAGATTTACCTTTAGTAAATAAACTCCAAGATACATAATAATTTGGGATGTACATAGCAAAATGCTAGAGTGCAATCTACTGAATGGGGAAACTATTTAGGTTGACCTGTGTGTCCCCAAGGACATAAATTGGTACGGTTTTACCCTCACTTCCTGTTTGGCTATGTGACAGGAAGTGACTAATTTTGATTTTTTTTAAGTTTAACTTTGCAAAGACACATTCCTAAGTTCAGTTGTGATGCATGTTAATGGCCCATTTAGACCTTCTTTAATAGAAAGTCATCAGTTGCCTTTGACTCTAAACACTTTTTTTGGCCAGTCCTAGAAATCTGCATCTGTTTTTCTATTAACCACTTGGTGTCTGTGCTATAGCCAAATGACGGCCACAGCGTGGACCTGAATTTCTGGGAGGCTGTCATAGAACAGGCTCCCCGTGTGCTCCCTGCAGAGCGCGCACTGAGTCACTAAGACTCGGGTGATCACAGATCGAAGTAAGGGCCGATCCTGGCCCCTTACCACGCGATTAGCTGTCAGCCAATGACAGCTGATCACATGATGTAAATGAAAGCTCGGCAATTGGTTATTTTTTCTCCTTGCGCTGACAGCATGAGGGTAAAAATAAAAGCTGATCATGGGCTTAGGTGCAAGGGACATTGGTCCCGAAGAGGCAATTCTGCCTCATCTGTGCCCACCAGTACCACCTGCCAGTGCCACCTATTAATGCCAATCAGTGCCCATCACTGCCACCCATCGGTGCCGCCTCATCAGCGTACATCAATTAGGGAGAAAAATTACCTGTTTGCAAAATTTAATATCAAAATATACAAAATTATTTTTAAAAATCTGTCCTTTCTTTTTTTAACAAAAGAAAAAAAAACACAAAGGTGATCAAATATCACCAAAAGAATGCTTTATTTGTGGGAAAATGTTTTAAAATAATTTCATTTGGCTACGTACGACCGCGCAATTGTCATTCAAAGTGCATCAGTGCTGAAAATTGGCCCAGCGCTGAAAATTGGTCTGGACAGCAGGGTGGTTTAAGTGCCCAGTAAGCAAGTGGTTAATTTACATGTAAAATATGGATTTCTGTAATAAAGCTGTGTGCCTGCTGTGTATTTGGCATAGGCGTGAGCAAGTGGTTAATTTACATTAAAATACGATTTCTGTAATAAAGCTGTGTGCCCGCTGTGTATACGGCATGCACGTGAGCAAGTAGTTAATTTACATTAAAATATGATTTCTGTGCCCGCTGTATATACAGTATGCACGCGTAGGTATATCGCCCAGCTGGTTCTGGAATGGGCACACACCATACAGGTATGACATCATGCCTCAACAGAAAGTTGCTTGTCCTGCTGGGAGATTTTGACCAACACCATGCCAAGATCCCTGTTCTCCAAGGCTGAGATGATTCTTATTAGTAAAGTAAGTTTTTTACAAAATTAGTTTAACATGGGCTGCTGTTTGTCTGGGTCATGTGTGTATGTCTAAATGCTTTGGCCTCAAAACACACACCTATTTGCTTTTTACAGATTAACTTCCAGGCCAATGTATATTGCTTCCTGCTTCAGTGTGTATATATATTTACAAACTTCAGGTGGGTTACCTTCTTTTTTTTAATCCTTAGTTCAATCACAGCACCATCAGGGTGGACTCCCAATCTTCCACTATAAATTAATAAAGAAAAACGTGGATCGATGCTTGATGCAAATGTGTCCTTTACTTGAAAATTTTAATCATACAAACATTGAAAGTGCAGACGTGCAAGCCACTGTACAGTATCGAGCGTAACATAAGGCAGGCATTCAAGCAGCGATCAACTTAATTAGAGACTGTCATGAGTACTCAGAAGCCCAGATTTCTTTTTTTGAAAAATTATTCAATGTGGTGTTGTTTAACAATTATTTTCTTTTTAGGGATCAGTACTATATACAGTTGACTGGAAATGCTATGGGCTCCAATGTTGCCCCCCCATATGCATGCTCATTTATGCATGATTTTGAACAAAGATACATTTTTGTTAATGAAAGTTTTTCGGAAGTATTGCGCCACCTGGTGGCGCTATATAGATGATATTTTTGCTATATGGCGGGGCAACATTGAATCACTTAAGGCCTTTGATGAAATCATTAACAGCTTTTCTCCCAATATTCAATTTAAAATCAAATTGATGGTGGTTCGGTTCCCTTTTTGGATGTATGAGCTTACATTAAACAGGGACGGATTGAAACAGATATATATACTAAGCCCACGGACAGGAACCAGCTTCTAAGGTTTGATAGTTATCATCCCCCCCATGTATTTGGTTCCATCATTAGGAGCCAACTTCTTAGAGTAATGCGTACTGTGAGTGATACTACAATAAGGGACAGCAGATTGGATGAAATGTGTTGTAAATTCAAAGAGCGGGGCTATCCGGATGGTTTGATTAGACAGGAACTGAATAAAATCTTAAAGCCAATTAGCACTTGTAATCATAAAAAATATCAATCAAATAAATTTAGGATTCCATTTGTTTTTCAATTCCATAGCTATAGTGACAAGATTTTCAATCTAGTGAGGAGACATTGGTCAATTTTGAGACGATCATACCCACATATAGAAGAATTTCAGCAAATTCCCATGAAAGCCTATCGGCGCAATAAGACTTTGCGTGACTCTTTGGTACGATCAGAATTCAAACCTGACACCCAGGAAGAGAAAACAACCTTTCTGGGTAAGAAAAGAAAGGGCTGTTACCCATGTCTAAATTGTATCCAATGTAACTTAATGCTCAAAGGAAATCATTTCATCGATCCTACAACTAAGAATAGAATAACAGTAAATGGCTTTTATACATGTCAGTCGTCGTATGTAATCTACATCCTCATATGCCCATGTAATCTCATTTATGTAGGTGAGACCACCCAGAAAATAAAGGATCGCATTGCACAACATCGCAGTACGTTCCGACATCCACAGTCAGGTCTCCCTGTGTCACGTCACTTTTCTGAGATGGGACACAAAGATAACGATTTGCGATTCATGGTACTGGAGGAAATTCCTCGTGATAAAAGAGGGGGAGACAGGATTCTAAAACTGAGGAAACGTGAAGTTTGGTGGATTAACAAACTACAGTCTCTCTATCCGGATGGGATGAATAAGGATTATGATTTATATCTGTTTTTATAGGATTTGGATAGAGGGTAGTATAATAGCTCTATTTGTGATTGGTGTAAATATTACATTCCTTTCAGATTCAGTGGAATGAACTCTCGTTGGGAAAACAAGTTAACAGAAATAACAGCTGGAACGTATTATGAAATCTGAGACGATATTAAGAATGCTAATTATAATGATTATTGATTAAACAAGATATAGATAGAAACATTGTAGTAATGAGAGAGGTTGTACACTCCTTGTCAAAAAAAAAAATTTAGTAGAAGATGATACTTGGTAAGACGCTAATATGTGTAAATACTTTTATAGTATAGAAGTGTATAGTTTTTTTACTAGTCACTTCTATTGAGTATGGGTTAATTGTTTAGGTTTGGGCAACTAGTATTGTTAATTGTTTGATTTGACATATGTGTGATGATATGCTGGGTGGGGATAAGAGTAGGAAAGGATGTTGGGTTCTCCACACACAGCCAGAGAAGCCTGATAAAGAGCGACTCACGCTCGATACTGTACAGTGGCTTGCACGTCTGCACTTTCAATGTTTGTATGATTGAAATTTTCAAGTAAAGGACACATTTGCATCAAGCATCGATCCATGTTTTTCTGTATATATATATATATATATATATATATATATATATATATATATAATCTTTCTAATCTATTTACCTATATAGATAGATACACACCCACCAAGAGATATATATATATTTTTTTTTTTTTCATTCGTATTTTTTGTTGGTCTTTTCCCTACCAGAAAAGACTCTTCAAACCGATCACCTTTGTATATCTCTGCAAACTTCTGAGGCCCTTCTTGGAGGAGGCAGTCCATGGGATATTTATCTAACTTTTTGACTTTCAACTTTGAGTGACATTTTGTGATACGGGCAGTTGGGTAAGGTTCATTTTCTTTTTTCGTTTTTCTTTTTTCTCTCTCCTTTTTTTTTTTTTGTAGCTCCACAGTCATTTTCATTGTTTTAATGTCCCCTTTATGAGAATCAAATTTCTATTTTTCTATACATATTTTGCACACTTTAGCAAATACAATAGCTGCATATTGAGTCTATAGATGTGTTTATATCTAAATTTGTATATCTGTCTTTGTAATTTCTAGTATAACATGATGCCACATGCAAAGTCCCCTGAGGAAGCTCCAAAGAGCAAAACATGTTGAGAAAAGTGGTATCTTTTTCGTGATGTTTCATTGAATTCTATGAATGAACTTTTTGTATCTAATTCTGTCTCATGTTTTTAAACATTGTTTAAATAAAATCTAGTTTTATCTAGCATTTATGAATTGATATCTCTCTATTATCTTTACAACACCATTAAAGTCCCGAGGTTTGTTACCTCAAAGCCCATTTTCTCTATTTGCTGAAGTTGGAAGAGGTTGTTTTCTAAATGACTGCTACACATCCTTCCTTTTTTAACTAATCACCTGAGCGAATATTTAGCCCTGCAGCTGGAATGGGAAAAATCTGCCCATTGTGCCTCAAGCTAGCAGAGTCTTGATCAGACTTTGGCAAATATGTCTGTGTTTTGTAACTGCAGGGTTTCAGACTGTGTTCAAATGTAAAATAGGAAAGGACATTTGACAAGGTAGTAAAGGTTTGGATAACATTTTTTTTTCTTTAGAAACAACATCTGTACAAAACTTTTACAAAAACTATATAAATAACAATAAAACCAAACAAATTAAAGAACAAAACTAAATTAAAGAAAAATGTTGAGCTCCTCTAACTGGTCATTGGCTGGTGGCAAGCCCATTAAATTCTCCAAAAATTGTATCCTTTGGTGGAGCCACCTAATAACCACCTTAATCTCTTGTAGAGTGGGGTCTGTGAGAAAAAAAAGAAAAGTCTTCCATCCTGAGTCGCATTTGTGGCAAATACTAAAAAACCTGAATTGGGTCTCTGTGGGTATTTTTGAACAATCTAAGGATCCAGTGTGGTTGTGAGCTAATAACTTAACACCAGCCTTACACAAACGATTCACCTAATTTAACTCAAGTTAATTTAATGGCCAAAGTAGTCTTCATGGAAGTAAGGTGAGGAAATTGCCGACATTCACATGTCAAGATGGATTAAACGCCGGGCTTTTTTTCAGCAGGAACTAGGGAGAACTCAGTTCCACCACCTCTGGCTCAGGTCTTCTGCTCCCTGCTCACCACTATCACTTGGTAACACTGAAGTCCAGCTACTGCATTTAGAAGTGATAGCTTATCTCCTAATAGCTCCCACAGGTTAGATCTCCTGCGCAGATCCTACTGAGTGCCGGACAGGGACAAGGGAGATACAGAACAGGTGACCGGAGTTCAATGCAGTCATGGGCATGAGAGGGTGCGTGGTAGGCTGCACCCTCTGTGGACTCCATTTTTTCCCTGGTGACCAGTTGTTGATGCTCCTACTGCATGATCTCCCTTGCAAGTGACTGTAGTATAGTATAGTATGGTGGGAGGTACTGCAGCCAGATAAGTGTTTCAGCCTAATATTGCAACAAAGGTAAAACATATGACAGATGTGAAGCTTTTAAAGAGGAAGTAAACCCTGATGGGTTTTGCTTCCTCTTTTGCTCACTGCAAAGCCTGCAAATGAAAAGCATAATGGGCTAGTATGCATTGCATACTAGCCCATTATGTGCCACTTACCTGCAAAAGAATCCAGCGATGTTCCCTGTGTAGGCAGCGTCCATCTTCTGGCCCCTCTTCCTTCTGGGGCGCGGACTCCGGCTTTGTGATTCACCAGAGCCGCGTGACGTCACTCCCAAGCATGTGCACGGGAGCCGCGATTAACGACACAGGCTAGGGAAGAAACGGCCCTTAGTTTTGTTTCTTCCCCGCGCATGCGCCATTGGAATTTTCGGCAGACTACAAGTGAAATATCTCCTAAATGGCGCACATTTAGGAGATATTCCCATTACCTATAGGTAAGCCTTATTGTAGGCTTACCTATAGGTAGAAGTCCAAAAAGTGGGTTTACAACCACTTTAAGTAATGGGAAAGATGAGGGCAGTGGAGGGAGGGGGTTGTATGCAGGGGGAAGAGCTACTATTTGATGTCATTTGGCAGGTATGTGTGTGTGGTGGGCATGGGTTCCTGCACCTATTCTCTGGGAAAAAAAGCCCTGATTAAACGGATACCTCTTTTGTGTTCACAATAGAAGTTTTTGGACATTTCCTGGCCTCTAAATACATGTTTCACAAAAAGGCATTTTAAATATAGTAAAGTAAAAATAGAATTGAGGGACAGCCATAAAAAACATGCTCTGTGAAAGCTGGAAATCAAAGATTACGTGTGTGAATAAGTGAATGCTTCTTCAGAATCACATTGTCAAAGATTGTTCCTCCTTGCATATACCCCTGCAAAGCTAATGTTTCACAAAGATTAGAACCCTAAAAATACATAAATGATGTGCTAATGTTTGGCACCAGGCCTGTGTCCTCTACTTTGTCCTCCTGAACCTGAACACCTGAAATCCCTTTCCCAAAAATTAGGGGAGGGGGTTAGAGTTGGCAATAAAACTCACTTCAAAAAATCACAGGTGGAGAGAATTTTAATTAGTGAGGAAATTAGAAGAAACAAACACACACCTCTCTACACAGGCAGAGAAACGTCAAACAGAGGGTGCTAGATATCTGCTGTGTGCTTGCTGAAAGGATGGCCATTTACCAGGAAGAGTGAGATTTATGCCGCGTACACACGGTCGGACTTTTCATCTACAAAAGTCCGACAGCCGGTCCGACAGACTTTCGGCGGACTTTCGGCGGACTTGCGGCGGACTTGTTGCAGACTTTCTAACGAACGGACTTGCCTACACACGACCACACAAAAGTCCGACGGATTCGTACGTGATGACGTACACCGGACTAAAATAAGGAAGTTGATAGCCAGTAGCCAATAGCTGCCCTAGCGTGGCTTTTTGTCCGTCGGACTAGCACACAGACGAGCGGATTTCGGGGTCCGTCGTAGTTACGACGTAAAGATTTGAAGCATGTTTCAAATCTAAAGTACGTCGGATTTGAGGCTAAAAAAGTACGTTGAAAGTCCGGAGAAGCCCACACACGATCGGATTACCAGCCAGCTTTAGTCCGTCAGCGTCCGTTGGACTTTTGTAGCTGAAAAGTCCGACCGTGTGTACGCGGCATTAGGCTTCACCTATTGATAGCAAGTCAGACTAAAAGAGGAGAGTTTTTTTAGGCTTGAAGAATTTGTCTTTGCCAATGTGTTCCATACACACTAACTAGATTTCTCCAAGTTGTGTTCCTTAAAAATTGAATTGTGTTGGCAAATTTGATGATGATGCCAAAAAATCCAATGTCTTTTTGCTGAACATTTGATTCTTTGATGTAGGAAGTTAAGCCAAGTGACATGACATCTGCAACACCCTAGGAATAGGGCAAGCAAATGTAGTCAAATATGGTGAGTGGACTGTTTGCTTGAAATAGGGTAACCAAATATACATTTAAAAAGGCATTCTTTCCCCCAAACTTGGCAACCACTCAGAATTAGAGATGAAATAAAACTGGAGAGTACAAAATCTGGTGCAGCTCTGCATAGAAACCAATCTTCTTCCAGGTTTTCTGCTAAAGCTTATTTGGACAAGCTGAGGTTAGAAGATGATTGGTTTCTATGCAGAAGTGAGCCTGATTTTTCACTCTCCAACTTTAGGAAAAAAACACGAAAGTTAACATTCCAACTTACAAGTTTCACGTGGAGAGGCCAACTCCGGCTGCAGCTCTGTCCCCTCTGCCCCCTCCACCTCTTCACCAGAAACATCAACTATATAAAGAAACACAAAAACACATTTTAAACCAGTTGCAAGTTTCTACTTTACTCTCCCTTCAAAAAGACAAATGTTTGACTAACCAGGTCTGAGAAATGCTTGAGCCTCCAAAAACACCTAAATTCCACTTTTTGGAACACCTGCTGTCTCTTCTTGCCACTGTTGGCATTTCTACATCCTTGTTCACTATGTCAAAAAAAAAAAGTTGGCCAGACCCTGGACTTGCAGCTAGGGAACAAACCATGCTCATTCCACATTGGCTGTGTTATAGGCCAATGAGGAGCGCAAAAGCAAAGAGCCATTCCTCTCAAACATTGCTGGATCATGCTAACCCTCTGCCTCTAGTAATGTTTTGGTGTCTCTACAGGTTAACCTGGTTCCAACAAGCTCAGAATGCACTGTGCAGCGCTCAGTGCATTGCAGGGTGCCAAATCCCTCCCTAACAAACCACCTAAACTTATGCCGCATACACACGAGCGGACTTTCTGGCATACTGTGTCCGTCGGACCAGAGTCCACCGAACAATCCGACCGTGTGTAGGCTCCGGCGGACTTTTCCGGTGGACTTTTTCCCAAAAGCCCGCCAAACCTAGATTTGAAACATGTTTTAAAACTTTCCGTCGGACTCAGTTTCTGGCGGAAAGTCCGCTCGTCTGTGTGCTGGTCCGACGGAAAGCCTGCTTGTCTGTATGCTGGTCCAACGGACCAGATACGACGCAAGGGCAGGGTATTGCATTTTGCGCTCGCTGCAATAGGAAAAACAAATTTTCCTATTGCGGCGAGCGCGGGGCATACCAGGCCCTTAGGTCTGCTATGGATTATAAAGGGAAACCCCTACGCTGAAAAAAACGGCGTGGGGTCCCCCCTAAAATCCATACCAGACCCCGATCCGAGCACGCAGCCCGGCCGGTCAGGAAAGGGGGTGGGGACGAGCGAGTGCCCCCCCTCCTATACCGTACCAGGCCGCATGCCCTCAACATGGGGGGTGGGTGCTTTGGGGGAGGGGGCGCCCTGCGGGGCCCCCCACCCCAAAGCACCTTGTCCCCATGTTGATGAGGACAAGAGCCTCTTCCCGACAACCCTGGCCGTTGGTTGTCGGGGTCTGCGGGCGGGGGGCTTATCGGAATCCGGGAGCCCCCTATAATAAGAGGGCCCCCAGATCCCGGCCCCCCACCCTATGTGAATGAGTATGGGGTACATGGTACCCCTACCCATTCACCTAGGGAAAAAGTGTCAATAATAAAACACACTACACAGGTTTTTAAAATAATTTATGAAACAGCTCCGGGGGGGTCTTCTTCCGGCTTCGGGGGTCTTCCTCCGGCTTCAGGGGTCTTCTTCCGACTTCGGGGGTCCCTCCGGTTCCTCTTCTCCCGGCGTCTGGTTGGTTCTTCTCCGCTCTCTCCGGCCTCTTCTCCCGGTGTGATGTTGACCACGCCCCCTAAAACGTCACAGTCCCAGCATGCCCAGGGACTGTGACATCATAAGGGGGCGGGGTCTTCGCCTATATAAGTCACAACGGAGCCCTCAGAGAGCAGTCCAGCCAGAGAGAGCGTCGTGTCAACATCTGGAGAAGAGAAGAGGGAAGAAGACAAGAAGCCAAGAAGCCCAGAAGTCCGGACCTCCGCTGGCAAAAGAGCGGCCTGAAGACAGCGGAGGAGCCGGCCGAAGAACTGGAACACCGGGAGAAGAGGCCGGAGAGAGCGGAGAAGAACAAACCGGACGCTGGGAGAAGAGGAACCGGAGGGACCCTCGAAGCCGGAAGAAGACCCCCGAAGCCGGAGGAAGACCCCCCGGAGCTGTTTAATAAATTATTTTAAAAACCTGTGTAGTGTGTTTTATTATTGACACTTTTTCCCTAGGTGAATGGGTGGGGGGCCGGGATCTGGGGGCCCTCTTATTATAGGGGGCTCCCGGATTCCGATAAGCCCCCCACCAGCAGACCCCGACAACCAATGGCCTGGGTTGTCGGGAAGAGGCCCTTGTCCTCATCAACATGGGGACAAGGTGCTTTGGGGTGTGGGGGCCCCGCAGGGCGCCCCCTCCCCCAAAGCACCCACCCCCCATGTTGAGGGCATGCGGCCTGGTACGGTTCAGGAGGGGGGTCGTTCACTCGTCCCCACACACTTTCCTGACCAGCCGGGCTGCATGCTCGGATCGGGGTCTGGTATGGATTTTAGGGGGGACCCCATGCCCTTTTTTCGGCGTAGGGGCTTCCCTTTATAATCCATACTAGACCTAAGGGCCTGGTATGACCCGCGACGGGGCTCGCAAGGTGTCAATCTCGCCGATAAAAGCGGCAAGATTGACTTCCTTTTCTAGTCCCGTCGCACCTGAGTCACCTTCAAAATGAATGGACTTGTCCATGTGTGGAAGTCCGCCGTAACTCCGGCGAAAGTCCGTCGGAAAGACCGGTCATGTGTGGGCAAGTCCGTCTGTTTTAAAGTCTGGCGCACCTGGCGGACAAAGTCCGCCGGAAAGTGTGCCGGACCAAGTATGCCAGAAAGTCTGATCGTGTGTACGCGGCATAACAGTTTGACCAGTAAACCAACTGGCCCTACATACAAACATAATCAAGTGAAAGCAACCTACATTGATTTTTGACATCTGCCACCTGCTCGTCCTGATCCTGGTCATCCTCCTGCGCCTTGTCATCCTCCTGCTCCCTGTCCTCTAAAGAAAAGATGAGACATTTTTACAATACATCAAGATAGAGAGAGATATAGATCAAAACACACCAGGCTGATCAAATAGTGCTTACCATGAACAATTTGTAGGGGCTGCTGACGGGTTGCCCGAGCTGGCAACATTTTGAGGCAGGCAGTCCTCCTCCCCCCCGGGGAAATTGTCAAAATCACCACCAGCACCTGCAGCACTGTTGGTCGGTGATGTAATCGCTTCCACAGCCGGTGGCGGACATACCGGATTATCCCCCTCTTGACACTATTGGACTGCCTGCCATCATATTTCTTCTTCAACAGGATCTGTGGGGGGAACAAGAAGGAAAGTAATTATAAATTGAACACAAGACATGCAAATACAAAATGTCAAACAACACAAACCCAAAACCATGAACACAATCTTGCTCTTGTTCTCTATACATACATACACATATATACTGTATAATATATATATATATATATATATACAGTACATATGTCATTACACACAGTGGGGCAAAAAAGTCCACACACACCTAGGAAAATGTGAGCTTTCCAGGATGTCAAAACATGAGACTGGGGTTTATTTACTAAAGGCCAAGTCACTATAGATCGAAGGGGGACATGCAAGTAATATTTTAAGAATGCCTTTTTTGCTTGTACAGTGTAACCTTAAATTACAAGCATAATCCGTTCCAGGAGAATGCTTGTAATCCAAAACACTCACCTATCAAAGCGAGTTTCCCCATAGAAGTCAATGGAAATGAAGCTAATTCATTCCACATTGACTTATATTGCATGCAATCCTGCATGTGACCAGAGGTGGGGGGAGCCAGAGAGACTTGGAAATACTTTGAAAGGCTCAGGAACACAGGGGGTTATTTACTAAAGGCAAATCCACTTTGCACTAAAAGTGCAAAGTGCACTTGAAATTGCACTAAAAAGTGCACTTGGAAGTGCAGTCTCTGTAAATCTGAGAGGTAGATCTGAAATGAGCGAAAGCTCTGATGATTTTCTCATCCAATCATGTGCACGCTAAAATGCTGTTTTTTATTTTCCTTGCATGTCTCCCTCGCAGTGTTGCCAAACGTCAGCATTTTTACTGTCAGCCAGTAAAAAACTGGCGCTTTTCTCCTGCCAGTAAATGCCAGTGACAGGAAAAGGTTGCCAGTAAAAAATATGGCTATGAGGCTCAGCTTGAAACTTTGCATGCACAATTCTGGTCTGGAACTGACCAAGTGCATGCTACAGTGTGTTTGGATGTGTCTGGCGGAGCTGGTGCCTGAGAGTGTCATGTGATGTCATGGTGCAAAGGAGCCCAGTGCAGTGGCCAGAGCCTTGCGTGCGGGTGTGTGGGATGGAGCAAGGCAAGCCAGGACTGTCAGTGCTCTTAGGACTGAAGGGACAATCTGGCATGGAAAGAGATGGTCATTGTGACTCAGGAGGGGACGTGTCATCATCATGTGTGCTGCTGCACACTTCTGTCAGTGTCACTGTGAGAGTCAGTTTCATAAGTGTGTGCCGCTCATTTTATTTTCCTGCCCTTCTGAGTCCTGTCTCTAAGAAATATGTTTTTTGTCATAATATCGACCTTAAACACCTGTTCACAGTGGTGGTTCTTTGAAATTGTGCTACTTCAGCATGATTTCAAAGTTGCACATCAGTGCAATTTGCAATATTGATTTCCCTGCGGCTTGCAACTTCATACAGCGATTTGCATAGAAGTCTATGCAAGTCACAATGAAATCAGCTAAAAGTAGCGCAGGAACCTTTTTCAAAGTCAACATGAGCAACATGAGCCGTGGCAATTTGAACGGTTCCATTGCCGACAATAGGGGGCTAAATCACATTGATAATTGCATATTGTACTTATTTGTAGCCTAAATACTGAAATTTGCTTTGAAAATGGTAATTTTGTAACTTTGGGTAAAGTCAGTAAAAACTTGGCTGTGCCAGGAAATGTTGGGTGTCATGTCAGTAAATTTCAATCTGGTAGGTTGGCAACACTGTCCCCTCAGATCTACAGCAACTGCACTTCCAAGTGCATTTTCAGCAGTGCAATTTCAAGTGCACTTTGCACTTGTATTGCAAAGTGGATTTGCCTCTTATAATAAAAATAACCCCCTAACATACATATATATCTTGGTGGGTGTGTATCTATCTATATAGATAGATAGATTAGAAAGATTATATATATATATATATATATATATATATATATATATATACACACACTGAAGCAGGAAGCAATATACATTGGCCCGGAAGTTAATCTGTAAAAAGGAAATAGTTGTGTGTTTTGAGGCCAAAGCATTTAGACATACACACATGACACAGACAAACAGCAGCCCATGTTAAACTAATTTTGTAAATAACCTACTTTACTAATAAGAATCATCTCAGCCTTGTAGAACAGGGATCTTGGCATAGTGTTGGTCAAAATCTCCCAGCAGGACAAGCAACTTCCTGTAGAGGCGTGATGTCATACCTGTCATACCTGTATGGTGTGTGCCCATTCCAGAACCAGCTGGGGGATATACCTACGCGCTCATACTGTATATACAGCAGGCACAGAAATCATATTTTTATGTAAATTAACTACTTGCTCACGCGCATGCCGTATACACAGCAGCCACACAGCTTTATTACAGAAATCGTATTTTAATGTAAATTAACCACTTGCTCACGCCTATGCCGTATACACAGCGAGCACACATCTTTATTACAGAAATCCATATTTTACATGCAAATTAACCACTTGCTTACTGGGCATTTAAACCCCCCTGCTGTCCAGACCAATTTTCAGCGCTGGACCAATTTTCAGCGCTGATGCACTTTGAATGACAATTGCGCGGTCATACATAGCCAAATGAAATTATTTTAAAACATTTTTCCGCATATAGAGCATTCTTTTGGTGGTATTTGATCACCTCTGTAGTTTTTTTTCTTTTGTTAAAAAAAAAAGAAAAGACAGATTTTTATAAATAATTTTGTATATTTTGATATTAAATTTTGCAGGTAATTTTTCTCCTTAATTGATGTACGCTGATGAGGCGGCACTGATGGGTGGCAGTGATGGGCACTGATTGGCATTGATAGGTGGCACTGGAAGGTGGTACTGGTGGGCATAGATGAGGCAGAATTGCCTCTTCGGGACCAATGTCCCTTGCACCTAAGCCCGTGATCAGCTTTTATTTTTACCCTCATGCTGTCAGCGCGAGGAGAAAAAATAACCAATTGCCGAGCTTTAGTTTACATCATGTGATCAGCTGTCATTGGCTGACAGCTAATCGCGTGGTAAGGGGCCGGGATCGGCCCTTACTTCGATCTGTGATCACCCGAGTCTTAGTGACCTATGACAGCCTCCCAGAAATTCAGGTCCACGCTGTGGCCGTCATTTGGCTATAGCACAGACACCAAGTGGTTAATAGAAAAACAGATGTTAATTTCTAGGACTGGCCAAAAATAATGTTTAGAGTCAAAGGCAACTGATGACTTTCTTTTAAAGAAGGTCTAAATGGGCCATTAACATGCATCACAATTGAACTTAGGAATGTGTCTTTGCAAAGTTAAACTAAAAAAAAAAAATCCTCTCTTATTTTTGCTTGAGGGTAGACTGCCTGATAGGGTGAAAAATTATTCACTTCCTCTCACATAGCCAAACAGGAAGTGAAGGTAAAACCCTACCAATTTATGTCCTTGGGGACACACAGGTCAATCTAAATAGTTTCCCCTTTCGGTAAATTGCACTCTAGAATTTTGCTTTGTACATCCCAAATTATTATGTGTCTTGGAGTTTATTTACTAAAGGTAAATCTACTTTGCACTACAAGTGCAGTTGCTGGAGATCCGAGGGGGACAAGCAAGGAAAAAAAAAAAACAGCATCTTTGCCTCTACATGATTGGATGATAAAATCACCAGTGCTTCCCCTCTGATTTTCTTCAGCTACACTTGTATTGCCTTTAATAAACACCAAAATACCAATTAATTTGGAGAGTAAACAACAAAGTGCTAGAGTCCAATTTGCATAATGGGGACACTAGTTAGATTGACCTGTGTGTCCCCAAGGAAAAATATTGTTAGGGTTTTACTCCCATCTCCTGTTTGGCTATGTGACAGGAAGCAAAGCCAATTTTAAGAAAAGGGACACAAAGCCCAAAAAAATCTTGATTTCCCTCAAATGTCCACAATTAGAATAGGATTGTCTGCAGCTTGATTTTAGTTCAGTGCTCTAAATCAGTGCTTCTCAAACCTGTCCTCAAGAACCCCCAACAGGCCACGTTTGCAGGTTTTCCTTTATCTTGCACAGGTGCTTGAAATCAAAGTCAATGGCTTTGTATTTTGGACAGCTATTTTAGATAAGATAAATTTCCTAAACATGTCCTGTTGGGGGAGTACTTGAGGACTGAGGCTAAAAACCACTGCTCAAAAAGAAAATGGAATCCTTACCACTCTGAAATGTTACTTTCCTGGTCACTATCCATGGCAGCATACGCACAATCCATGCATGTGCTACCATGAAGGCACCAAGAAAGTAACAAACAAAAAAAAAAGTGATTTGTTTAAGACATGCCAATCAGCCTAGTTAAGCTGCAGCTAGGAAATCCGTTGCATGAAAAGAGCACACATAAAACATACATTTGAAACAATTGTATTGGTCCAAAAAGACAGGACTTGGAAAAGAAGCAAAATACACACATGTATGTTAATTTGAGACACTAAGGCCCCTTTCACACGAGGCGGGCTCCTTTTCTACGGAGCCCGCCTCGGTCCGCCGGCTCAGCGGGAGATCTGTCCGTTGATCTCCGCTGAGCCGGGGGATGACAGGTCCCTCTCTGCTCACTGAGCGGGGAGGGGCTTGTCAGGCGCCGCTGCCGCCTATGGAGGGATCGGACGAAAACGGACAGCGTGTCCGTTTTCGTCAGATCTCCCCCGATCTGATCCGCCAGCGACGGACCTGGACGTAGGGCCATCCGTCTGCTCTTCAGCGGATCGGACCGGGTCGGATGTCAGCGGACATGTCTCCGCTGACATCCGACGCTCCATAGACTAGCATGGAGCGCCCGTTCAGGTCCGCCGTCAAAACTGACAGGTGGACCTGAACGGTCCGATCGTGTGAAAGGGGCCTTACAGAATATGTTTGAGGTTTGACCCTTTTGCAGTGTGAATTAACAGGAGTTAAAAGGAGTGCACCCACAAATGGACATCTATTAAGGATTTAAACAACATTAGGCACAACATCTTGAGAAAGAATTTTAAAAATAATGCAGCACAGACGGTTAAATCAAAGTGAACAACGTAAAAACAACAAACATTGCTAACATAAAAAAGATTTCATGGTAAAATAACCACCACCAAAAAAAATACAACAAACAAAAGTAACAAAAAAAATAACATAAAAACACATCTGTTTTGCAACAACATAACAAACAAAATACAAAGAGAAGATACATGTGTTAGAAACTCAATAAGGACACCCACATTTACTCTCCCCCACACACACAATCTTGGCTCTTTTCAGGGCAAAGTAAAGAGTACTATCTGCAAGCTTTACATAACATATGTACATGCACAGTCCATGAAACACACAAAATGCAAGTTCACCCAATGTAGAGACAGAACTTCAAAGTGGGTACACCTGTTAAGGATGTCCTTAAATTACTAACCCAAAAAACACACTCTAATGCCTCGTAAATACGTTCCGAATATTGTACGACCTTTCTAGCTTAATAGTTGCAAGTAGAAATTGAATAGCTAAATAAAGTCATGTCATGTGTTGTAATGTATTTGTATTGTATTTTCGGACGACAACTATACTGACTAAACGAAAATTGCACGATCTGGAATAGTCCGAGGAAAATGTTTGCGTATGCCCGATCGAATAACATCAAATGAACGTGATCGGCTGTTGAAAGTAGTGTACACACGATCCAAATATTGTACGATCCTTCCTCGGACTACTGTTTTCGTACGATATTCGGATCGTGTGTACGGGCCATAAGCATGCCCAGAAACATCCAAGTGCTGTTCACACACAAAAAGCACCAAAAAAACCCAAAGTCCCTGAACATGCCCAGACCAACCCAAATGCATTTCACACACCAAAAGGCACAGGAAAAAACAAAGTCCCTGAGCATGCCCAGAACAACCCAAATGCAGCTAGCACAAAATAAGCCACCCCCTCTCCAAAATTAAGCACATCATCCAGCCTGCACCAAAATTACAGATGGGACAAACACCCCCCAGTCCAGGGGGGCAAATAAAGAGCCTAACATGTGCAAAAGTTATACAACAAATACCATTGCAGTCTATAGGAACTGACTTGGTAATTTTGCTAGTCCCCACTTGGCTGGCTTATCTTCTAGTTATTGGCCTTAAAATGGGTATGGGGGCCCAGGTCCCACCCTAAGGGACATATATCAATGTCACCAATTGGATAACCCCAAAAACGAAACAAGGAGAAATGCCTTTAAATATGCCAAATTGCTTAAGGGCCAGTTCACACCAATGCAGTCCAGTGCATATTTTATGCATCAAAAATGCATGGGAAGTCGGTTATATGGTTTTAAATGGCATAGTTTGTTCCAGCTCCAGAAAATAAAGTCGAACATGCTGCATTTTACATGCACTGGACTGTACTGGAATGCTGTAAAATGCAACAAAAACGCATCACAAACGCACAGTAACACATCAAACGCGCATGCAGAAAAGCATCTGTAATGCATCTGGACTTTGTTTCTATGGAGTGAAGTAGCCCTGAGCCCTGGTTCACACTGGTGTGATTTGACATGCATTTTGACATGTCAAATCGGAGGCATTTGCCATCAGTGGCACCGTCCTAAAGTCGACACCGCATCTGCAGCGCTGCACTGATTTCCAAAAGTATTTTCTGTACTGCTTTTTGCGATATTGGGCCTCAATTTACATTGACATCTGTGCAGAAACCTGCATAGATGTCTCTGTAATCGCAGCCAAAATAGAGACTGACAAGCATGAGTGAAACTGTGTGAGTTCAGCTGAACTCGCATGGCTTCACTCCCGCAGTGTGAACCTGGGCTCAAGCTAGTAACTTGGGGAGGTTACTCTGCCTGTAAAGTGGTGCATCTGTAGCATGTATCCAAAATGCTGCTTCAAAAATGTAAAGCTTTAGATAAAACTTACAAATCTACATTGCAGCTGCATGATTTAAACACAAAACAAAAAATAGCCTGTCCCCAATACATACATGGCTATTTGGGTCTGGAAAGGCTTAAAATGAGAACCCCCACGTGAAAAATACCACCCCTAAATCTCAAAGTATTGTGCCCCTCCAACACACTAACAAACCCCTAGCTAAACACAGCAAGCCAGTCCATGAAAGGGGGGTGGATGCTTGGGGCAGGAGGGGCTCAGGCAAACCAAAAGTCAACCACCTTGTTCCCATATTCAGGGGTACAAGGGCTTCTTCCACACAACCCTAGGCTGGGGTTGTGAGGAGCTGCAGACAGGGGGGCTTTACATTTATTTAATGTATAAAGCCCCTTTAAACTAGTGGGTACAAGGTGCTTTGTGGTTGGTATTGGGCTGAGCCCAAAATGCCCCAAAGGCAGCCAGCTATGTTGAGTGCATGTGCCCTTGAATGGTTCGGGAGGGAGTTGGGCGATTACTATTCTCGCCCCTTTCCTAGCTGGCCCTGTTTATTAGGAAAAAGTGGTTTGGATTGGTGAAGGCAGCTCACAGCCTTTGGAGAATGGGGTGTGAAGTTCCCCTTTAGAAGCAAAAGCTAGCCACAAAGAATTATATGCATTATAAGGGGAAGACAAGAGCATTGGAGTGTAGAGTTCCCCTTTAAAAGCAAAAACTAGGCCAAATAAAAAATAAGCATTATAAGGGGAAGACAAGAGCATTGAAGTGTGGAATTCCCCTTTAAAAGCAAACGCTAGCCCCAAGGAATTATATGCATTCTAAGGGGAAGACAAGAACATTGTAGTGTGGAGTTCCCCTTTAAAAGCAAAAACTAGGCCAAATCTAAAATATGCATTCTAAGGGGAAGACAAAGAACATTGCAGTGTGGAGTTCCCCTTTAAAAGGAAAAACTAGTCCAAATCTAAAATATGCATTCTAAGGGGAAGACAAAGAACATTGGAGTGTGAAGTTCCCCTTTAAAAGCAAAAACTAGTCCAAATAAAAAATAAGCATTCTAAGGGGAAGACAAGAGCATTGGAGTGTGGACTTGCCCTTTAAAAGCAAACGGTAGCCCCAAAGAATTATATGCATTTTAAGGGGGAGACAAGAGCATTGGAGTGTGGAATTCCCCTTTAAAGCAAAAACTAGTCCAAATCTAAAATATGCATTCTAAGGGGAAGACAAGAGCATTGTAGTGTGGAGTTCCCCGTTAAAAGCAAAAGCTAGCCCAAGGAAATCATATGCATTAGAGGGGGAAGGGTAAATGCCCTTTTAGGAGGAGCTAGAGTAGCAAGAGTCTTTTTACATAATTTTAACAAAGTACATGTCACATGTTGGCAACGTAACATGCTAACATGACGTGTGTGCAAATATCCTTAAAAATAAATAAATAAATAAATAAATAAAAGTGAACCAGTGTTAAAAAAAAGTCAAGTTTAGAGGTGCACACATTCAACCTATGCAAATGCATTTACATTGCTTGACATTTACTAAGATTTTGCCGGCGCAGTGAACCAACGCATTTGAACGTGCGCAAATCCCGTTAGCATGCATCCGTTCGGCCCTGTGTAGTGTGTTGCAGTGGAGAGAGATAGATAGACAGAGAGACAGTGTCATTTGATTTAAGTTAGAGTAGGCAGGTCGAGTCAGTTAGCTGTATTGTGTATATATATGCATCCCAGGTGTTGTGTATATATATATATATATATATATATATATATATATATATATATATATATATATATATATACACTGTATTCAGTTTAGCTTGATCCGTTCCTATTATTCGCTTCCTAAAATACTGACAGGCAAGCAGGTGTTTTTACAGTATTTCCAGTTAGTGTACTATGTACCCTGCATAGTTGCACCTACAGTATAGCTACCTGAAGCCAGGTGCTTGCGTGCTTCTTCTGATACTATTAATAGCACAGGCAGGCTCTTGAAGTATTTCCAGTTAGTGTACAGTGTAACCCTGCACAGTTGCACCTACAGTATAGCTACCTGAAGCCAGGTGCTTGTGTGCTTCTTCTGATACTATTAATAGCACAGGCAGGCTCTTGAAGTATTTCCAGTTAGTGTACTGTGTAACCCTGCACAGTTGCACCTACAGTATAGCTACCTGAAGCCAGGTGCTTGTGTGCTTCTTCTGATACTATTAACAGCACAGGCAGGCTCTTGAAGTATGTCCAGTTAGTAAAATGAAAAGGAGGATACCATCCAAGTAGGTCATAGAAGTTGCCACCATCCCTGGTATAAAGTAAAAAAGATAACCCCTCAAAGGATTGGTGGGACTTTAAAGGCAGCAGAGTAATAAAAAAACTATTTTATTGGTACAAATATACAAATATACAAAAATATAATGATGTTCACATAATACAAATGAAAGATTAAAAACTATGAATATACTGGTGTAATATTCGAATGTATATTCGTGCAGTCTTCCACCTGGGCCTACGCGTTTCGGGACTGAATAGAAAGTCCCTTCATCAAGGGCAACTTGTGGGAAGAGTCTTGAGTCTTGAGGCTCTGTGCCATTATCGGGGTAAGCCATACACACTCATTTATTTTTGTGTCCTGCCTGGATACAGATCCATATGGCGTTTAGATGGCTCTGTGTCCACGCTATTATCCTTATATGTCAGTTTTTATTCTTTTTATAGTTTTTAATCTTTCATTTGTATTATGTGAACATCATTATATTTTTGTATGTTTGTACCAATAAAATTGTTTTGTTATTACTCCATTGCCTTTAAAGTCCCACCAATCCTTTAGGGGTTATCCTTTTTTCCCTATTTCCAGTTAGTGTACTGTGTAACCCTGCACGGTTGCACCTACAGTATAGCTACCTGAAGCCAGGTGCTTGTGTGCTTCTTCTGATACTTTTAACAGCACAGCCAGGCTCTTGAAGTATTTCCAGTTAGTGTACTGTGTAATACTGCACAGTTGCACCTACAGTATAGCTACCTGAAGCCAGGTGCTTGTGTGCTTCTTCTGATACTACTAAGAGCACAGGCAGGCTCTTGAAGTATTTCCAGTTAGTGTACTGTGTACCCTGCACAGTTGCACCTACAGTATAGCTACCTGAAGCCAGGTGCTTGTGTGCTTCTTCTGTTACTATTAATAGCACAGGCAGGCTCTTGAAGTATTTCCAGTTAGTGTACTGTGTAACCCTGCACAGTTGCACCTACAGTATAGCTACCTGAAGACAAGTGCAGGTGTTCTCATACTAATAATACTACAGTCAGGCAGTTGATTCTGCTAGCTGCAGTATAATCGGTATATATATACATCCCAGTTTTGTGCAGCTACATCTCACTGCAGGCCAATAGTGTGTCTGGAAGGCCAACAAGGAGAGGCAGACAGTCGCAAGCCAATAAAAGAGGGCAAGCAGGCTCTGTGTCTAGCGGCAACAGTGCTGGTCGTAGACACGGTGTATCCTCATCAGCACGTGGCCGTGGGATACGCTTGGCCTTTTTTTTGGCAGCTGGCTGTGTTGAGGCCGCAACATGCGGAAGACTTGGTTGAGTGGATGACCAAGCCGTCCTCATCCTCTCTCACCCAGGCTCAGGGTACTTTGTCTGGCAAAGCAGCTGCCAACGTGGCCTCTTCCCTCAGCTCAATGGCATCAGTCACTCCTTCCCTAGATCCACCATGTCCTCCTGAGGAGTCCCCCGAACTGTTTGACCACAGTGTTGGGTACATGCTCCAGGAGGATGCCCAGCGTTTTGAAGGCTCCGATAATGGTACTCAGCTAGAGGAAGGCCGTAACGTGAGTCCAGACAGAGGGGCTGCCCAAGAAGGACAGCAATCTGGCAGTCATGTCCCCCCTGCTGCAGTATATGGCCAGGTTTGCTCCAGTGATGAGGAGGGAGGGGATGATGAGGTCATTGACTCCATGTGGGTGCCTGAGAGGAGAGAGGAGGAGGAGGAGGCACATCACCAACAAGGCAGGATGCCCTCCAGGGGCCAGCTTAAGGGCAGCACACTGACTGCATCACACCGCAGAGCTCCGCATGTGCAGGGCGCTGCTGTCTCTGCGCATTATTCCAAAAGTTCTTTGGTGTGGGCCTTTTTTGAGATCAGTGCATCAGATCGCACCGCTGCTATTTGCAACATATGTCTCAAGCGTATCTCACGTGGCCAAAACATCTGCCGCATGGGCACCACATGCTTGACCAGACATATGTTGACCTGCCATGCGGTTCGTTGGCAAGCGTACCTAAAAGACCCACACCAAAGAACAAAGAGAACCTCTCCTTGCTCCTCATCATCTGGGTTCTACAACCCCACTATACCTTCAGTCCTCTCTGAGACCTGCACTGAAAGGAATGAAGGTGTAGAATTAGGTGTGTCACAGCCAAGTACTTGCGGGCAATCTGCTATAGGTACACCGATGTCAGATTGTACCAGGCAAATTTCCCTGCCCCAGCTGCTGCACCGCAGAAAGAAGTTTGCTCCCAGCCATCCACATGCCCAGCGGTTGAATGCTAGCTTGGCAAAATTGCGAGCACTTCAACTGCTACCTTTTCAGTTGGTAGACTCTGCCCCCGTCCGTGAGTCTGTGGAATGTGCGGTTCCTCAGTGGCAGGTTCCCAAACGCCACTTTTTCTCACGGAAGGTGATTCTGGCTCTCTACCGGCATGTGGAAGGCAATGTCTTGGCCTCGCTGGAATATTTTTGGTTCTGGGCACCGCCACCAGTGGCTAAGGCCAAATTTTTCAGCCCCTGTCTAACAGGGGTGTGTAATTACAATTTTTGATGCAATATTTTGCAAGAAGGGTTTGTTGCTGCACTCAACTAGAGTATTTGTGAGGGGTTGCAGTGTTGTGGCACCAGCACCAGTGCCTAAGGCCCAATTTTTAAGCCCCTGTTTAACAGGGGCGTGCAATTACAATTTTTGATGCAATTCTTTGCAGCAGGGCTCGTTCCTGCGGTCCAACTAGAGTATCTGTGAGGAGTTGCAGTGTTGTGGCACCAATGCCTAAGGCCCAATCTTTCAGCCCCTGTGTAACAGGGGTGTGTAATTACAATTTTGGATGCAATATTTTGCAGGAGGGCTCATTCCTGCGCTCCAACTAGAGTATCTGTGAGGGGTTGCAGTGTTGTGGCACCAGTGCCTAAGGCCCAGTTTTCTGCCCCTGTTCAACAGGGACATGTAATTACAATTCTTGATCTAATATTTCACAGCAGGGCCCGTTTCTGCCCCCACCAAGAGTAACTGTGAGGACTTACAGTTTTGTGGCACCAGCACCTCCAACACCACCACCACCACCAAAGGCCCAATTTGTCTGCCCTTGTTCAACAGGTGCATGTAATTACAATTCTTCATCTAATATTTCACAGCAGGGCCCGTTCCAGCGCCCACCAAGCAGGGCCAGACTGGGAATAAAAACCAGCCCTGGAAAAAAGGTAATCCCAGCCCCATAGCATTATAATAATAACCCAACAGCACAACTTCATTATTTTCTTGTTCATGAAAGGGAAAACCATGCAAACTTGAAGAGTGTATTATATATAGAGAAGACAGATATGAAAGCACATAGGGCTTTATATATATATATATATATATATATATATATATATATATATATATATATATATATATACAAATTCCAGTTAAAAGTGGTCAATCATCAAGGGGGACCCCAGGAACTTTGGGGACGTGGGGGGGGGGGGGGCTCTGGTGACCAGAGACCACCTTCTGCAGAAAGAATACACTTATGCTGTGTACACACGACCGGTTTTCCCGTCGGAATAAACTCTGAAGACTTTTCTGACGGAGTTCCGACGGAATTCCGCTGAAACTGTCTTGCGTACATACGATCACACCAAAGTCTGACCGTCCAGAACGCGGTGACATACATCACATACGATGGACTAGAAAAAGGAAGTGTAATAGCCAGTAGCCAATAGCTTCTGTCTCGTACTTGCTTCAGAGCATGCGTCGTTTTTGGTCCGTCGGAACAGCATACAGACGAGCAGTTTTCCCTATAGGAATTGGTTCCGTCGGAAATATTTAGAACATGTTCTATTTCTAGGTCCGTCAGAATTTTCGAAAAAGAAAGTCCGATGAGGCATACACACGATCGGAATATACGATGAAAAGCTTCCGTCGGACTTTTGCTGTCGGACATTCCGCTCGTGTGTACGCTGCATTAGGCTCCTTTCACACTGAGGCGCTTTACAGGTGCTATAGCGCTAAAAATAGCGCTTGCATAGCGAATGTAAAGAGCCTCTCCTCTCACTTCAGTGTGAAAGCCTGAGTGCTTTCACACTGGAGCTGTGCGCTGGCAGGACAGTAAAAGTCCTGCAAGCCCCATCTTTGCAGCGCTGTATACACCGCTCCTAAAGCGCCCCTGCCCATTAAAACCAATGGGCAGCACCGCCGGCAAAGCGCTGCTTTGTGGACGATTTTAACCTTTTTTTCGGCCACTAGCAGGGATTAAAAGTGCCCCACTAGCGGGCGAAAAGTGCTGCAAAGAAGGCGGTAAAGTGCCACTAAAAATAGCGGCGCTTTGTGGCAGACGTCCCAATGCCTCTGTGTGAAAGTAGCCTAAGGCAAGTGGGGGGGGGGCTACTGATATAAGGAGGAAACCTTTATATCAGTGTCCCTTTACATTATTGTATTCACTCCCCCCTTACATCATACATCAGTGACCCCCCCCTTAGACTGGCCTGGCGGCGTTGTCACTGACCTCCTCTTGGGTTCATCATGCAGGGATCAGTCAGTCGGCTCCAGTTTGGTGGCTTTGGTTTTCCTAGAGACGCCTTTCCACAGTCCACACACGTCTGACTTCTCCCATGACCCCCATCCCAGCCTCACTCTCACTCTTGACTCCTCTCCAAACTCCCTCAGAGACTGCAGACATGATATGATACAAGAGATGGTCAGAGACTGCAGACATGATATGATACAAGAGATGGTCAGAGACTGCAGACATGATATGATACAAGAGATGCTCAGAGACTGCAGACATGATATGATACAAGAGATGGTCAGAGACTGCAGACATGATATGATACAAGAGATGGTCAGAGACTGCAGACATGATATGATACAAGAGATGATCAGAGACTGCAGACATGATATGATACAAGAGATGGTCAGAGACTGCAGACATGATATGATACAAGAGATGCTCAGAGACTGCAGACATGATCTGATACAAGAGATGCTCAGAGACTGCAGACATGATATGATACAAGAGATGCTCAGAAACTGCAGACATGATATGACACAAGAGATGCTCAGAGACTGCAGACATGATATGATACAAGAGATGCTCAGAGACTGCAGACATGATATGATACAAGAGATGCTCAGAGACTGCAGACATGATATGATACAAGAAATGGTCAGAGACTGCAGACATGATATGATACAAGAGATGGTCAGAGACTGCAGACATGATATGATACAAGAGATGGTCAGAGACTGCAGACATGATATGATACAAGAGATGGTCAGAGACTGCAGACATGATATGATACAAGAGATGGTCAGAGACTGCAGACATGATATGATACAAGAGATGGTCAGAGACTGCAGACATGATATGATACAAGAGATGGTCAGAGACTGCAGACATGATATAACACAAGATATGGTCAGAGACTGCAGACATGATACAAGAGATCAATACAGTCTCACCAGTGCCCACCAAATGCAGTCTACCACTGTGCCCTTAATCGCAGCCTGACTGTGCCCATAATTGCAGAGAGAGAGAAAGAGAGAAAGAGAGAGAAATGCATGCTCTGCAGGCAAAAAGAATAATAAATGCAATTTTTTTTTACCTGCAAAAAATGTTAATTTATTTTTATAATAAATTAGTTCACTTGTTATTATGATTTATATTATTATTATAAATTAGTTATTTTTTTTCTAAAGAAAGCTGTGAGAGAGAGATAGAGGGGGTGCAATAATGGTGAGAATAAGGGGCTGCAATGGCGAGAGAGAGAGAGGGGCTGCAATGGTGAGAGAGAGAGAGGGGCTGCAATAATGAGAGAGAGAGGGGTGCTGCAATGGTGAGAGAGAGAGAGAGAGGGGCTGCAATGGTGAGAGAGTGAGAGGGGCTGCAATGGTGAGAGAGTGAGAGGGGCTGCAATGGTGAGAGAGAGAGGGGCTGCAATGGTGAGAGAGGGGCTGCAATGGTGAGAGAGAGAGGGGGGTTGCAATGGTGAGAGAGAGAGGGGGGTTGCAATGGTGAGAGAGAGAGGGGCTGCAATGGTGAGAGAGAGAGGGGCTGCAATGGTGAGAGAGGGGCTGCAATGGTGAGAGAGGGGCTGCAATGGGGAGAGAGAGAGGGGCTGCAATGGTGAGAGAGAGAGGGGCTGCAATGGTGAGAGAGAGAGGGGGTGCAATGGTGAGAGAGAGAGAGAGGGGCTGTAATGGTGAGAGAGAGAGGGAGTGCAATGGTGAGATAGAGAGAGGGGCTGCAATGGTGAGAGAGAGAGGGGCTGCAATGGTGAGAGAGAGAGGGGATGTAATGGTGAGAGAGAGAGAGGGGCTGCAATTGTGAGAGAGAGAGGGGCTGCAATGGTGAGAGAGAGAGGGGCTGCAATGGTGAGAGAGAGAGAGGGGCTGCAATGGTGAGAGGGGGGCTGCAATGGTGAGAGAGAGAGAGAGGGGCTGCAGTCCGGCCCCTTCCACCAAGAGTAACTGTGAGGACTTACAGTGTTGTGGCACCAGCACCACCACCACCAAAGGCCCAATTTTTCTGACCCTGTTCAACAGGGGCATGTAATTACAATTCTTGATCTAATATTTCACAGCAGGGCCCTGTGAGGGCTTACAGCAGTGGTTCTCAACTCCAGTCCTCAGGACCCACCAACAGGCCAGGTTTGCAAGATAGCTGAAATACATCACAGGTGATATCACTTGCTGCTCAGTGATTGCAGTATTCTAGTCTGCAACTCCCCAAGGTAATACTTAAAATCTGGCCTGTTGGTGGGTCCCGAGGACTGGAGTTGAGAACCACTGGCTTACAGTGTTACAGTGCCCCAAGTTTTGCAGAGTATATAGGGCAGGCCCCTACTTTCAAACATCCAACTTACAAACGACTCCTACTTGCAAACAGAAGGAGACAACAGAAAGTGAGAAGAAATCTACTCCTAGGAAGGGAAATTCTCTTCTGTAACTGTAAGTGTTAATATGGGAAAAGCTTTTCTCCTCTCCACTGATGCTTTATCACCAATCCTTGTTTCACTAAAAACCCCAAATTGTCAAAAAACATTTGTCTTTGGGACAGAAAGTGAGGTGAAATCTTCTGAAGAGGTGCACAGACAGCAAAACAAATCTTACAGGAGTGATAACCCTTCCCTATGTTTTCCAAAAAGCTTAAAATTGATTTTTTTGGCTGGAGCTACACATTAAAAATGTACCACTTCAAAATTACAAACAGATTCTACTTAACAATAAACCTACAGTCCCTGTCTTGTTTGCACCGCCTGTATACTGCTGTTCAGAGTATTTATGGCCTGGGGGCCCCACACCTTTCCTTTTTTTAATTTGCATGCGGGGTTCTCCTTTAAATCCATACAAGTCCCAAATGGCCTGGTAATGGACTGGGGGGTAGGGGGTACCCATGGCCTTTGTCTCACTTATTTTCATCCATATTGTCGGGACTCAACATTACATTAAAGCCGCAAGCAGTTTTAAATGACTTTTATTCCTTTAAAAATGTAATTTTGTGCAGAGACTGTTCTAAGCACGGGAAACACGTGCCACTTTACAGGCATACTATAGACACCCCCCAGGTACGATATTTAAAGGAATATTTCACACTTTTTTTCACTTTAAGCATCATTAAATTCACTGCTCCCGAAAAAACTGCCGTATTTGAAACTTTTTTTTGCATTGATACATGTCCCCTGGGGTAGGACCCGGGTCCCCAAACCCTTTTTAGGACAATACCATGCAAATTAGCCTTTAAAATTAGCACTTTTGATTTCGAACGTTCGAGTCCCAAAGACTTCAGTCGGGTTCTAACGTGCAAAGTTTTGGTCCGTTCGCAGGTTATGGTGTGAACCGAACCGGGGGGTGTTCCGCTCATCCCTAGTTATTACTACACTTCCTCACATCACCCACATCACCCCCATAATATTGTCACTTCCAGCTTCTTTACATTTTGAGTTGAAGATACCGTGCGCCATGTCCATAGTGGCGCACCAATCGCCTTCTCCTGTGCGCTGAGAATATTATAGTATATGGGGAATTACGATGTGTTACAGGCGCAAATATTTCGTAAATACGAAAATGTACGTTGTGCATTGGCGTGCGCCTCAATTCATGGCACAAACGGTTCATAAATCCGCCCCAATGTCTGTTGAATAGACATTCAATATGTCAAAATAGAACGGTAAAAAATTTTATTTTCTGACTAAAGTTCCACTTTAACAACCAGTGACATCACTGCCTCCATTCACGTACATGGTCAGGAAGCAAAGGGGTGGGGATAGTTTAGTAAGTAAATACCTTTCGGGTTCGATATGGATTTAAAGGGAGACCCCCAAAAAATCCATACAGGACTTTTAATCCAAGTATGCAGCCTGACAGGCCAGGAACGATGGGTTGTAGATGAATAAATAGTATAGGCCTTTATTTTAATACTTTAGCCATACCTGCAAAAGGGGCCAGCCTGAAGTGACTCATCACGCCTTAATTTTTTGACTAAAGTTGCACTTTAATAACCAGTGATGTCATTGGCCCCATTATACCCAGATACCGGCCCTCTCCTTATGAGAATAAGTACGGGGTACTAAAAAAATGTGTAACCTAGAAAAAAAGATACACAAAGGTTTGGCAAAAAAAATTCCCAAAAATGTTTTCTCCAACCATAACATTTTTGGGGGATTTTTTTGTCAACGTTTATAAATGGATCTACAAGTCATCTACAATTATGTTGTCCTGCAATATATACATGTCAATTACGATGTCCGTCGACCTGCCCAAAAAAAAAAACTGCTGTCAAGACGTGTCCTGAGCTTTCAATTCCAGTGGATGACAGCTGTTAGATACAAAGGGGGCAGGGTCTACTGTGTGAAGTCATTGACCATATATGAATAATATATGATGTCACTTGAAAGACTCCACCGCTTGTATATAACAGCTGTCATCCACTGGACTTGCCAATCTGTGATGGACAAGCAAACTTGGTAGTGGTGCTTTTTTCTTTCAGGGGAACAGTGGTCATCAAGCATCATTAATGACATTGATCTGCATTGATTGTGATTGATGATGGATTTACATTTGGATGTCTTTATTTCTAGGTTATTGTTTTTTTTAAATGCTTTTTGTGAATGAGTAGGGTACTATAAACCCCATACTCATTCATATGGGAATGCTGCATTATTCATATGGGGGAGCTTTCTTATTATTAAAGGGGGCGTCTAGATTCTGATAAGCCCCCACATGCAATCTGCTAAAAGTACTAGGCCTGGGTTGTGGTGAAGAGGCCCTAGTCAATGACTTTTTTTCCTTTGAAATGTCAATTTGCTGTCAGACTGTTCTTAACACGGGAAACATGCGCCCCTGTACAGGCATAGACAACCCCCAGGTATGAAATTTAAAGGAATATTGCACTTCTATTGTTTCACTTTAAGCATTAATAAAATCACTGCTCCTGAAAAAACGGCTGTTTTTAAAACTTTTTTTTGCATTGATCCATGTCCCCTGGGGCAGGACCCAGGTCGCCAAACACTTTTAATGACAATAACATACATATAAGCCTTTAAAATTAGCACTTTTGATTTCTCCCATAGACTTTTAAAGGGTGTTCCGCGGCTTTCGAATTTGCCGCGAACACCCCAAACTGTTCGCTGTTCAGCGAACTGGTGAACAGCCGATGTTCGAGTCGAACATGAGTTCGAGTCGAACATGAGTTCGACTCGAACTCGAAGCTCATCACTAATAATGATTGAATTGGCTGACAATGCAAAGCAATGCACAATAACATGCATCATAACGCATGAGCATTAATTGGAACGCACTAAGCCATTTAGGTCTAAATGGGCCCCGTATGTAACTTTTTGTTATATTTGTTATATTTTTGTATATTTTGTAATATTTAATGGCTGCATGTTTTTTGGACATTTTTATTTTTTTGACACACCCTAATCGCCTTGTACTATGCAGATTCCCTCTGTTGCCTGGCTGCAGTGGAAAGGACTGGGGAATCTGTCCTCAGTCCCTTTCTCTGTAGCAAAAGTGAGACATCAGGGGTATGTTTGGACCCCTAATATTTCATCAAAGCCCCCCCAAGGGGGCTCCTAAAAAAATTGTAAAACAATTATAAAAAATAATAGTGTAAAAAATAAAAACAAATTACTGACACTAATCTCTGTCCTACTGACATTGCCCTTCTGCTCTCTCTCTCTATAGCTATAATATATATATACACACGTGTGTTTGAGCTTTGTGGTGCACACCCTAATGCAATAAGCTGCGCACACCTATGTTGGTATACATGTAATGTTTGTAATATTCATCTACCTATACCTTCAAAAGCTTCAGTAAAGCAAATATATTATGCAAAATAATGGCATCAATAACATTACCTGATAACTACTATACTACTATTTTATCCTTTACTCATTCCACTTGAAGGAGGTGGATATTTGGGGGCTCCCTTATTCTAGGAGGAGTTACTTTTCATATTTTCAGTTGTTTGAGGGGCAGGATATGGGAAAGAGACCCTTGTCCATCAACATTATCACACAATGACTTGCAATTTATTTATTTTTCCCTTTATTTACTTTGAAAATGCTATATGGCATTGTTCTATAGCACCATGGCAATCACTTCAAGACCTCTGCCCAGCATGTGATTTAAAGGATTTGTGTGTTTTTATTATTTATATTACATACATACACACACACGTGTGTTTGAGCTTTGTGGTGCACACCCTAATGCAATAGGCTGCGCACACCTATGATGGTATACATGCAATGTTTGTAATATTCATCTACCTATACCTTCAAAAGCTTCAGTAAAGCAAATATATTACACAAAATAATGGCATCAATAACATTACCTGATAACTACTATACTACTAATTTATCCTTTACTCATTCCACTTGAAAGATGTGGATATTTGGGGGCTCCCTTATTCTAGGAGGAGTTACTTTTCATATTTTCAGTTGTTTGAGGGGCAGGATATGGGAAAGAGACCCTTGTCCATCAACATTATCACACAATGACTTGCAATTTATTTATTTCCCCTTTATTTACTTTGAAAATGCTATATAGCATTGTTCTATAGTACCATGGCAATCACTTCAAGACCTCTCTCCAGCATGTGATTTAAAGGATTTGTGTGTTTTTATCATTGGTCTTTAAGCCACATGAAAAGATCCTCTTCCCGCTCAGCTGTATTTTTTTCAATTTGTACATGTCCCCCATGGCAGTGTCCAGCTTCCCATGGCCATGCACTTATATCAGATCATTTACCTTCAGGCACATTCAAAAGGTGACCAAAACGGTAGAAAATTGCCTTTTGACCGGTCCTCCAGACATGATTTATAATGATACAGGGTCATGACATTTTCATGTTTTAAATTCTCTTCAGTAGAATTCTTCATAAAGTTACCCTTCAAGCAAAACAAAAATAACCTGGGGGAGATTTTTCACAGCATTTATTGTTTTCAATCTGGGAGTGTTCAGTGGGGAAGTGTTGTCAATTTTTTAGAACAACTTGTAAAATAGTATTGTTTTTGTAATAAAAAAAAATATTATATGTTAATGTTTGAGAATAGTTGCAATGTATAGATTGTAGTTATACAAACGTGGAATAATAAACTAGGTGACTCGCGCTTCTAACAAAATACAATGAGTATAAATATTGAGGTGGTCAGTGCCCCTGGAAGACCTGCCCCTGGAAGACGTAATTTGTTTACGAAACGCAGCGTAGGGCTGAGCGGTGTCATCGCGTCACCTCCCACTGTCGTTGCAAAGACCAGCAGGATGGGCTGTCTGTAAGCATCCGGCCGGTGCCACAGACTGTTCTTCTCCAGTGATCGTTTTTTTCCTGTTTACATGTGAGTGTATACTTCATTTAGTTTTAATAAAGCCATACGATTTTACACTTTTGGAGCCCTCCCCTTCTCTTTTTATGGTACACCACTCTTCTGAGGGCCAAGTTTTTTCCTGTGGATCCATCCATCTGCACCCCAGTCCCTGATGTCCTATTCCACCTCCCATCTTGGCTTCATGGTGGTCTGGAGCAGCAGGATTTAACAGCCCATTTAGACCCTCTGTAACGGGGGGTCATGGGTCTCTGGTAAGCGGCCAGGCACTCCATTTATGGTGGTGGACCCCAAGTACCCAAGCACTTATGATTCCATATAATTGGACTCTCTTTGGATTTTACACCACACTCGGGTGTTCTTATATGGACTATTACTCACTACTTTTTAAATCATTGTTGCACAACCTATTGCAGCCTTTGATGTTTAGTTATATATACATTTTTTGCACATGCTCTTTTTTTGAATATAAGATTATATGTTTGAACTTGGTTTAAGGTGAGGTCTGACCACCTCAATATTTATACTCATTGTATTTTGTTAGAAGCGCGAGTCACCTAGATTATTATTGCTTATGTTGTGTGTTTGTGTCACATATAGGATTTCGCAGCTCATTTCCACTATTTGTTTTTTTTGATGCGCAGTTATTTTCACGTTTCTTTTGATACAAACGTGGAAAACATAATAGAGGACAACCAGATGCATTATGGTAAGGATGGAGGGCTAAAAGTAAACAAAACTTCCCCCCATGTAATTATTGAGCAACATGGTAGAGCCCTACTACAACAGAAGGTATTTGCCATCTTATTTAGTAAGTAGGCTACTAGTGTTAGGTACATTTTGTGAATGAGTAGGGTCTTATATACCCCATACTCATTCATATAGGATGGGCTGTATCTGGGCCCTCCTTATTATTAAATTATGGTGAAGAGGCCCTTGTCCATATCATTAGAGATGGGCCAAACACCCCCTGTTTGGTTTTCAGCAGAATTCACGTACAGGGAAAAAGTTCTAACCCAAATGGCGAACCCCATTGAAGTCTATGGGAGCCGAACAGAAAAAATCAAAAGTGCCCATTTTGAAGGCTTATATGCAAGTAATTGGCCATAAAAGGGGTATGGGGGTGTGGATACTGCCCTGGGGGACCTGTATCAATGCAAAAACATTTTTTAAAAACCATCATTTTTTCGGGAGCAGTGATATTAATGATGCTTAAAATGCAACAATAAAAAGGAAAAATGTCTTTAAATATAGTGCCTGGGGGGACCCCTTAGTCTGCCTATAAAGTGGCACATCATTTTTCACAGCATTTTATGGTTCTCAGTCAGGGAGTGTTTAATGGGGAGATGTTGCCAATTTTTTTTGTAATAATAATCTGTAAAATAGGGTTGTTTTTTGTAAAAAAATTAAATAAAAATATGTTAATGTTTAAAAATGCTTGTTGCTATGTTTAGGATTGTTACTACATGAACATGGCAAAACGCAGTAGATGACAACCAGACGCGTTGTGGTGTGTGTTTGGGGGGCTAAAAGAAAACAAAATGTCCCTCCACTTAAAAGAGCAACATGGCAGAGCCCTCTTAAAACAGAAGGTGTTTGCAGTCTTTTACACACAGCGAGAATATTGGACGAATGATCGTCTGCTTTTTTTGCATGTTAGTCTCATATCAAAAATGAAGTGGTAACTAAAGTTACAAAAATTCTTGCATGACAGAATACAACTTTGGAAATTATGTAATGTATTGTATTGTAATGTATCCTTACATTTCTGACCATGTGTCTTGGTCTTCCGATTTTAGCGGACGAATATTGTACTGATTAAACAAAAATCGTACGTTCTGGTATCGTACGAGAAAAAAATGTTGTGTTTGTCCCATCGGATAATTTTACATGAACTGTTGTGATCAACTCTGGAAAGCTGTGCACTAATGACCAGATCAATTTATAATAGCTTTGAAAGCGGTATTTTTCACTGAGATGGTGAGCCAGCTGTCAGTCCAAACTTCTGTGTGGATCCCGACCATATGGTCGGAAACTTTTCAGAGCCTGGACCGGCTGAGTGATGTCAGCAGATAGCGGGCTGTAGCCTCCTGTCAGCTGAAAACAGGTCACAGGAGTGCAGAACGAAATGCATTTTTGTGATCCAAAGGAGAAGTAAAGCCAAAAAGTGTTGGCCATACATCTCCTTTAAGCACAATCACTTGAGTATGGAACAGACTGTATGGTATACAAGAAAGGTTTGCTATATTCTTTTGTGAACCTATAAATGTATATATATATACCTTTAAAAACTTAAATAAAGCAAAAAAAACTTGCATCAACAGCAATACTGGTTAGATGTTAAAGCAAAACTAGACTGAAAAAAAAGTCCTAGTAGGTAAAACGTTTTGGCAGCTTCCAAAAAAAAACCGAGTGTCTCCTTGCATTTGTTTTTGGTGTACACTGCCTGTGGTGAAAGCACCATAAAAAGTCCAGGTCAACTCCTGCCATCTGTAAGATGGAGAGAACAGAGTCGGGTGCAGAAAGGGAATGTGCCTCCAGAGCACATATACAGAAGTTACATCATCAGTGTTTGTCTAAGGCTCCAGTCACACCTAAGCGTAGCGCAACTGACACCTGCTGCAGCGCGTTTTTTTTTAGCTTTTTTCAGGTTGAGTATCTTTGGAGCGGCACCATTCATTTTAATAAGCCTCCCTTTGCTCCAAAAATTCTCCAAAAGAAACTCATGTACCAAATCTTGGCACAGAGCCAGGAGCGTTTGCAGTCTCGATTTTTGCCGCAATTGTAGCTCTACAATCACGGCAAAATCGCACTGTGTTTGGGGTGCCATTAAGAAATAATGGCATCGCAAATGCGTTCCGCATTTTGCCACAATTCTGGAATTGCTCAGGTGTGAATGGAGCCTAAGGGATGAAGAGCTAAAATATTGGATGCAATGATAGCAGAGGAGACGATGGCAGAAGCAGCTATAGAGAAGGGGAAACTCAGTACCTGTAATTCTACAATAATATGCAAATAGGCTGATTGTGTGGACAATGGTTTATTTGGAGAATTGGACCTCAGGTCGGGAGTGCATGAGTAGCCCAAATTACAGAGTTACTCCATAACCAAATAGCAAAGAGAGTTTTGTGCATTGTTTGCAGTAAATGTTCAAAAAAAATCATGATCTGATCATGTGGATAATTGTTTATTTGGAGAAGGGATCAGGAGTACATGAGTAGCCAAAATAGTGGATTTATTCCATAACCAAGGCGTGTGGTATCCCATCTCTTTCCTGTCCCAGAAAGATAATGGGAGGTGTCCTTGGCCAGCATGACCATTACTGGTGGTGAATCAGGTCCCTACTTATATGTTGATGTGCAGGAAAATACCCACCAACATGAGCCATTAAATATAGATATATACAGTGGGGACGGAAAGTATTCAGACCCCCTTAAATTTTTCACTCATCATATTGCAGCCATTTGCTAAAATCATTCAAGTTCATTTTTTTCCTCAATAATGTACACACAGCATCCCATATTGACAGAAAAACACAGAATTGTTGACATTTTTGCAGATTTATTAAAAAAGAAAAGCTGAAATACTGTACACAGGAAAGTCTCAGCCAGGAGGTGGCCTGGCCCAGTAGCCTGCCCGATACCCAGGTCCCTCCCCTTCGTTTTTAACCAAAAAGTGGAAGGAAGAGGAGCAACATGAAGGAGGCAGCAATTGGCCTATTTTGGAAGGCTACTGCGGCTCTCAGAACCCCCCATAGTGTTCAAGAGGACTTTGCATACATAACAGCCTGCAAAATGTTGGAAATGGAGGAGGGCCAACGCCTAATATGTGAGTATATCATCTTCCAAGCCCTAAATAAGGGGTTGAGGGGCCAACTCACAAGCCAAAACCACGTTTGTGAGTTCAACCATGGTCCTCCTCCTCCTCCTCCTGCCACACCTTCAACACCAGAGCCACAGCCTGGAAGGAAGTGTCTAAGGAAGACCAGTGATGGCCTGGGTTCAGTCTGGTCTGACAAAAGATGCAGGCTCTTGTATGACCACAGCCTGGGGACATACATGTCATCTGCTGCTGTTTATGATCTCTTGGACTTCTGGACCAGATTGTACTCCCTTATATATGGACTCCTCAGGCCACCAATTTTGCATTAAAATAGTTGATGTGTGCCCTGGGGGCCAAAGGCTTCGCCAATTTCTGCAGTTTCTCCAGCGTTGCCTTCCCTCTTTATTTGGTTTTGACCCCTTAATAAAGGTATTTTTTTTTATTATACTCGCCTATGTGTGTTTTCCTTCAAAAAGGACAGTTTGTTTGTGAGGAGGCAGGTACATTTCAAAAATACAATGTGGAATTAACAAGAGACACCAACACCAAGCAATCTCCTTGAGATTAAATAATACAAGATAATAATGGTGTTGTGGTAACTTGACACACAAAACACACCCAAAACTATTCTGGAGTAAAAAATAAATTAATTAAAAAAAAACAGGAGATCAGGATTTAACAAACTAAAACAAAATAATACAAAATCTAAAAACATTAAAAAAATATATATTTTCGGGAGATGTGACTAATCAAAATATTATATTCATGAAATCACGATAAATAATAAAGAAAGAAGTTTGTGAGAAGTCTGTGTGACTATGAGCAGCAAAACAACTTCATTCTTCTAGCATTATGAAGAAGAAGAGAGTGCGCTGCATTAAACAATTTAAAATATTGCAGCGTGACGAAAGTGCTATATCCATTAAGAACGCTAATTTTACCAGTCCGAGCAGTTCCGTCTTGGAATTTATTCTGAGCATGCGTGGCACTTTGTGTGTCGGAATTGTCCACACACGGTCGGAATTTTATAGCCTGCTCTCAAACTTTGTGTGTCGGAAATTCCGATGGAAAAAGTCCGATGGAGCCCACACACGGTCGGAATTTCCGACAAACAAGCTCCGATCGCACATTTTCCGGAAAATTTGACCATGTGTACAGGGCATAAGACTAAAACTAAATTGAAATTTGCTGCCAAAATTACCACTGGCTGGGTGTAATGAATATTTATAATAATAATAATATTTAGTGCTTGTAATAAGTGAAAATAAGCAAGAAAGAAAAAGCAGCCATCCCCAAAAATGCAGACGGCACTAAATATAATTATGTAAATACAGAAAGGCGTTGCTTGCCCAATTAGCTAATTAAATGAATGCAAACCCTTCTACAGTAATCATAGGAGCAATCATATAGAATGTGATCAATTGTCCATATAATGCAAATCCTCGAACTAAACTTGAATGTATTCTATAAATCCACACTGTGTGAGTCCAATCACCAAAAATGCAGTATAATGCTAACCAGGAACGTCTTCCTAATCACCAAAGCAACGTGCTCCACCAAGTGCTGACAATATATGCAATCACCAGATCAACTAAAACAACAAGCCTTTGTGTATATATTGATCTATAAGCAGTCATCCTTACCGCTGTTCCTCCTCCTCTCCTAGTGGGTCCTAGTGTGACCCATTTACCAAAAAAAGAACCCAGACAAAAAGGGGACATATATTGTGATACCTTTTATTACTTCAACAAAGGTTAAAAATCATATGCATATGCACTTATGTTTACATAATGGTAAAATTTGCCAGCATACTTAATCTCTGTTCTGGAGTAGATGCCCTGCCACTCACATCCTCCAGAGCCAGCGTGCGCTCCTCTGATAATATAAACATATTAATAAAAAAGGGGCTTCACTGAAAGGGAAAGTATGTAGGCCGGAGTTACAATCTGCCCTAATGAAAACAATTTATTATAAATACATATTAGTAGACAAAGAAGTCCGGAAGGATAATCCCCCAACATTGCGCAATATACAAATTTACCAACCTATAAAAATGAAAAAATATTAAATTAAAAAATAATAAAAGGTAAAGAAAAAAGGAGCATAAATACCCACCTCATTCAAGTGGAATGAAGGATAAATGAGTCGTTTAGTAGTTGTGCGGTAATGTTATTGATGCCATTATTTTTTGTATTGTATTTGCTTTACTGAAGCTTTTGAAGGTAATGGTATAGATAGGCAGAAGAATATTACAAATATTGCATGTATACCATACAGTTTGTTCCATGCTGAAATGGGTTCTTTTAATAAAAAAAGTTATGTATTTAACTCCTCGGTTACCTATAAAAAGGACACAGGAGGCAGCAGCCCAGGAATATTGAAATATATGAAATATTCCTGGGCTGCTGCCTCCCCTGGAGATCCCTGCAAACAATGGATACAGTTGTCCAAAATCATGATGAAAACCAGTGCTAGAAAAACCCATAAAGACCTTTCCACAAAGTATAATGAAAACCTGTCCTTGTTAATGACTTGAGAAATGTGCAGGAAACTGAACACATTAGTGGTCATCCATCGGTGTGCAGTTTCCGTTTTCCTTGGTCATTCACTGATGTGCGGTACCTGCCCTCTGTGAGTGTGCTAAGGCAGGCATTTTTATCTACACCAGCCGATCGTCTAAGAGGGAAGTCCGTAAGGTTTCCAGCAGCACCTCTATCGGTTCTACTAAGCCTGTTTTGACCCCCCTGAGAAGGGTGGTCCCAGGCTTTCTGGTAAGCCTCTATTTTACTTTAAGGTGACGGGCTGCACAAGTGATGGAGAATACAGACCTTGAGTCCTTCACAGAATAATATTTTTTTCATTTTGTAATTTTTTACACATGGACTTTTTCTTTTTCACATTTATGTATTTTTTTGTCATTCATTAATTTGTATGCACATTTTTAAATGTTACCACATATGGACTGTTTTTTTATTGGATGGTCTTTTTGCATTTTTATTTATGATCACATATGTTTGAGTTATTGTAAATTGTATTTATTTGCACTTCTGTAAACACATCATTATCTAGCGCTGCACTCCTATCTCTATATATACTTTCTGTGCCCTATATCTGGGTTATAGTGCGTAGCTGCAGGATATCCTTCATGGTTTTTTTCAATATTTACATTGTTCTTTTTTTAACACGCACCTAGCGCAATTCTTTCCCCTTTTTTTTGACCTCCACAACACATATCAAACCATTTCAGTCTGATATGGATTTTAAGGGGGTACCCCTAGTAATAAGAAAACAAAATCCCCCCCTCCAAACCATAGCAGGCCACATGCCCTCAACATGGGGGGGGGGGGGCTTGGCAGAAGGAGGCCCCTGACAAAGCATCTTGTTTCTATGATGTGCACAAGGGCCTCTTCACCACAACCCTGGTCTGGTAGCTGTAGGGGTCTGAATGTGGGGGGCTCATCAAAATTTGGAAGCCCCCATTAATAATAAGGAGGGCCCAGATACAGCCCATCCTATATGAATGAGTATGGGGTATATAGTACCCCATTCATTCACAAAATGTACCTAACACTAGTAGCCTACTGAGGGGAGCTAAATAAGTAACACAGCAAATACCTTCTGTTGCAGGAGGGCTCTACCATGTTGCTCACTAATAAAGAAGGGGACATTTTTTTATTTTTAGCCCTCCCTTCTTACCATAATGCATTTGGTTGTCTTCTACTGTATTTTACATATTTGTTTAATTACAATCTGTACCTAGCAACAAGGATTCTCAAACATTAACATACATTATTTTTTTCTTTTTCTACAAAAAACAATCTAAAAACATTGACAAGACCTCCCCACTGAACACTCCCAGACTGAGAATGAATAAAATGCTCTGAAAAATCTCTCCCAGGTTATTATTTTTGTTTTACTTGAAAGGTAACTTTATGAAGAATTCTACTGAAAAGAATTTTAAAACATGAAAATCTCTTGGGACATGGCAATGTATTATTATAAATCATGCCTGGAGGAGCAGTCAGAGGGCGAGTTATTCCTGTTTTAGCCTCCTTTTGAATGTGCCTCAAGAAAATGATCTATCATAAGTACATGGCCATGGAAAGCTGGACACTGCCATGGGGGACATGTAAAAATAAAAAAATAAAAAAACATAGGGAAGAGGGTCTTTTCATGTGGCTTAAAAACCAATATTAAAAATACACAAATCCTTTAAATTGCATGCTGCAGAGATATATTGATGGTATTGCCATGGTGCTATAAACCAATTCTATATAGCATTATTAAAGTAAATAAAGGAAAAATAAATGTTGGATTCTCCCTATAATTTTAACCAGTTCCCTTATCAAGGCCAGGTCATGTCACCCAGGTGGCAAGAAAAGGGAGGGAAGCAAGCATGTATGCACCCCTTCCTTTATCATACAAGGCTAAAGTATCAACAGAAAAGTCAGTGCTATGACCCATGCAACACATAGATAGCAGAGCCCCCAGGTGCTCGATCCAGAGTCGCTGGCTGAGTAGAGTAATGAGGAAAAAATGTTTCGCACTCCGATGCTCTTTAAATTTCTTCATTTTATTCAATAGCCACAGTGAGCAAATGCAGATTAACCACTTGACCACTGGGCACTTAAACCCCCTTCCTAACCAGACCAATTTTCAGCTTTTGGTGCTCTCACATGTTGAATGACAATTACTCAGTCATGCAACACTGTATCTATATGAAATTTTTGTCCTTTTTTTCACACAATTAGAGCTTTCTTTTGGTGGTACTTAATGACCGCTGGGTTCTTTATTTTTTGCGCTATAAAAGAAAAAAGACCAAAAAATCTGTAAAAAAAATAAATTTTTCTTCATTTCTGTTATAAAATTTTGCAAATTAGTAATTTTTCTTCATATATTTTGGCCAAAATTTATACCGCTACATATCTTTGGTAAAAAATAACCCAAATCGGTGGATATTATTTGGTCTTTGTTAAAGTTATAGAGTCCAAAAGCTATGGTGCGAATATCTGAAAATTGATCACACCTGAAGTACTGACGGCCTATCTAATTTCTTGAGACCCTAACATGCCAGAAAAGTACAAATACCCCCCAAATGACCCCTTTTTGGAAAGAAGACATTCCAAGGTATTTAGAAAGATGCATGGTGAGTTTTGTGAAGTTGTCATTTTTTCCCACAATTCTTTGCAAAATCAAGTTTTTTTTTTTTACTTTTTTTTTTTCACAAAATTGTCATATTAGCAGGTTATTTCTCACACACCGCATATGCATACCACAAATTACACCCCAAAACACATTCTGCTTTACTCCTGAGTATGGCGATACCACATGTGTGAGACTTTTACATAGCGTGGCCACATACAGAGGCCCAACATGCAGGGGAGTACCTTCAGGCGTTCTGGAGTGCCCAGGCCAATTCTGACATTTCTCTCCTACATGTAAAAATCATCATTTATTAGCTAGAAAATTAAAAAGTGTGGCGCTATAAGCTCCGTAAATATGTGATATATAAATATATCAAAATGATAAGAAAATCCTAAAAATAAAAGTGGTCAAAAAAATTTTTTTGGGGAAAAAAAGCATCAAACTAAAATGAATAAAGTAAAATGAACAATAATAAAAAAAAATAAAAATTTAAAGCGCCCCTGTCCCTGTGTGCTCGCATGCAGAAGCGAACGCATACGTAAGTCCCGCCCACATATGAAAACGGTGTTCAAACCACACATGTGAGGTATTGCTGTGATCGGTAGAGCGAGAGCAATGATTTTGGCCCTAGACCTCCTCTGTAACTCAAAACATGTAACCAGTAAAAAATTTTAAAGCGTCGCCTATGGGGATTTTTGAGTAGCAAAGTTTGGCGCCATTCCACAAGCGCGTCCAATTTTGAAAGGTGACATGTTGGGTATCTATTTACTCGGTGTAACTTCATCTTTCACATTAAGCAAAAACAATGGGCTAACTTTACTGTTTTGTTTTTTTAAAGCACAACACCGTTTTTTTCCCAAAAAAACGTGTTAAAAAAATTGCTGCGCAAATACCGTGCGGGATAAAAAGTTGCAATGACCACCATTGTATTCTCTAGGGTCTTTGCTAAAAAAAAAATATATAATGTTTTGGGGTTCTATGTGATTTTCTAGCTAATTGTATACAAAGGTTAAGTACAGCGCTGCGCTGAAAGTAAACTAAAACAGCAGCCAACACACCCGTAGACTCAGGATCAAAATAGCAATGGAAAATTCAAAAGTGTGGTGCTATAAGCTCCATAAATATGTGATATATAAATATATCAAAATGATAAGAAAATCCTAAAAATGAAGTGACTTCAAAGCAAACATTTCAGTGTGAACCAAAAAGTGCCACGTGAACAGATGTAACAGTAACTAGTGAACAAAGTAATAACACTTATATACATTCACCAATTCAAATGGTAAGTGAAAAAAACATCAGAGATGGTAATAAATAAAAAGTCCATATCACAATAGGTGAAATAGTAATAAAAAAGCAAAAAAGTCTGTGGTAACAGTGCATAGGCGATGATAGACAAGTGTCTCCTGAACATGCAGAGGGATTGTTTAGACCCGGCAACCTGGCAGAAAAATGGACCGTAGGGAGACCAGAAGTGCACGGAAGATTGAAATCAGTGCCAGGACCATCACCAGAAATCATGGAGGCTTACCAGAAATAGTGGCCTGAAATAGCATATGCCATACAGGTCAAAAGGGCTTGATGACCAACAGGTCTGGGTATTTTATCTGGTCAGATGTCATCACCACACAGAAAGGGGGAAGTAATCAGCACGGCATCCTCATCAATGGATACACCATAAGCCAAGCGAATGATTCGTGTTGCATGTGAGGGGTAAAAACACTCACATAGCGTGATAACGTTTAAACTTGGATTTATTTAAAATTTAAGAATTTTAAATAAATCCAAGCAAAAAATTTTTGGTTTGCCAGTATAATACCTGTGGCAGAAGGGCAAGTCATGTGTTTTCCTCTACCGTAACTGGTCGCACATATGCAATTAAACAATTTTGCACATGTGCAACTACCGGGATCGTGTATTTGATAACTTGCCCTTGTGGCAAACAATATGTGGGCCGTACCATTAGATCTTTCACTGTACGCATCTTGGAGCATATTAATCTTATCAAAGCAGGCAGTACTAAACATACTGTCCCTAGGCATTACAGGGAATGTCATGATAGAAACCCTGCTGGTACTCAGTTTCTCATCATAGATAGGTATACGGCCCCCTGGCGGGGGGGTCGACTCTTAGGGGTGTCTCCCGTTTAGAGACATAGTGGATATACGAGTTGGGGTCCCATTTTCCGCAGGGTATCAACGTTGAATGGAACATCAACTCTTTCATCAATCAGGTGTAAATGTATTTCAGATCTCTCCTTTTTTCTTTTTTTTTTAAATCAAAAAAGGTTTTATTGAACATTCACATATTATCCATCAATCAACGTCACTCGGTTTACAATTACATAAGATTTGTTATAGCAGATTCTGTTGATCTCTCCTTTTTTCAAACTGAATATGGGCACATACTATTTATTTTAGCCCGGTTATTGACAGGTTTTTGTAATCAACATGTATCACTATGGACTGTATAATTTATCATACTTATGGTCTTTCCATTATTTCTATATACTCTATATGTGATTTGGGCATTTAAGCTGTTTAATGGATTGTATTGATGCCCCCTATTGGCAGTGTCTGGTAGGTCCTATGTTAGAGCTTTCACACTTTGAATGTAGTGAGTACGCTCCCTTTCCTTTAATAAATTCATTCCATATAACTCATTTTTTATTTATTTTTTACGTTTAATATAATTTATTTTCATAAATTATATTTTTTAGATTTTTTTAGGTATTTATAATATATTTTGAACTGCCCAAGTTCCCCTATATATCCAAGCATCATGCTTTTCTGTGCATGTCCATTTCTGGGGACACCTGGGTGGTTCTTCCGGCCCCTTACTGAGGCCGGGCTCCACTTCCTGTAGTGTTGTGACCCTATCAGTTGTGGATGATGGCGGACTGAAAACGAGGCTTGGCTGATGAGGCTTGGAGCGCACTGCCGCCGTTATTTTGATATGCGCGTGACGTCATCGCGCCACATGAAAACGAGGCTTGGTACTAATTGTGGAGCGCGGCGGCGCCGTTGCGCTCCCACTCATCAGATAGAGGCACTGACAGTGAGGCTTGGTTTCCGGATTAATTAACCGGACCAATGCCAAGCTGCATCCGTACCATTTTAATAAAAATCAGGACTTATAACAAACTATAAGTCCCTATATAGATAGTTCCTTTCAGATTATAGGGAATTATAAGCGTATTTATATTATATGCCCCCTCTAACCGGAAATAAGGGTCATCTGAAGCACTTCCGGTTTCGGACACTTCCAATGGGGGTCATCATTTATCTATATATAGAGCGGTGGGTGAGGGGGTTCCACACCCCAGATGATGACTGTTTAGTTGAAACATGTCGGGTGGACCCCTCACGACTGCCGCTATACGATTTACATGCTATTCCTATCTTCTGACAATGTGAGTTTGTTTTTTATTCTTAAATTTTAAATAAATCCAAGTTTAAACGTTATCACGCTATGTGAGTGTTTTTACCCCTCACATGCAACACAAATCATTCGCTTGGCTTATGGTGTATCCATTGATGAGGAAGCCGTGCTGATTACTTCCCCCTTTCTGTGTGGTGATGACATCTGACCAGATAAAATACCCAGACCTGTTGGTCATCAAGCCATATGCTATTTCAGGCCACTATTTCTGGTAAGCCTCCATGATTTCTGGTGATGGTCCTGGCACTGATTTCAATCTTCCGTGCACTTCTGGTCTCCCTACGGTCCATTTTTCTGCCAGGTTGCCGGGTCTAAACAATCCCTCTGCATGTTCAGGAGACACTTGTCTATCATCGCCTATGCACTGTTACCACAGACTTTTTTGCTTTTTTATTACTATTTCACCTATTGTGATATGGACTTTTTATTTAATACCATCTCTGATGTTTTTTTCACTTACCATTTGAATTGGTGAATGTATTTAAGTGTTATTACTTTGTTCACTAGTTACTGTTATGCCGCGTACACACGAGCGGACTTTACGGCGGACTTTGCCCGGCGGACTTTTCGACGTACTTTCCGACGGACTTTCTGAATGAACGGACTTGCCTACACACAATCCACCAAAGTCCGTCGAATTCGTACGTGATGACGTACGACCGGACTAAAACAAGGAAGTTCATAGCCAGTAGCCAATAGCTGCCCTAGCGTGGCTTTTTTGTCCGTCGAACTAGCATACAGACGGCGGACTTTTCGACCGGACTCGATTTCAACGGATAAATTTGAAACAAGTTTCAAATCTAAGTCTGTCCAACTTTTGAGAAAACAAAGTCCGCTGGAGCCCACACACATCGAATTGTCCGACGAAATCCAGTCCGCCGGGCAAAGTCCGCCGTAAAGTCCGCTCGTGTGTACGCGGCATTACATCTGTTCACATGGCACTTTTTGGTTCACACTGAAATGTTTGCTTTGAAGTCACTTCATTTTTAGGATTTTCTTATCATTTTGATATATTTATATATCACATATTTACGGAGCTTATAGCACCACACTTTTGAATTTTCCATTGCTATTTTGATCCTGAGTCTACGGGTGTGTTGGCTGCTGTTTTAGTTTACTTTCAGCGCAGCGCTGTACTTAACCTTTGTATACAATTAGCTAGAAAATCACATAGAACACCAAAACATTATATATTTTTTTTTAGCAAAGACCCTAGAGAATACAATGGTGGTCATTGCAACTTTTTATCCCGCACAGTATTTGCGCAGCAATTTTTTTAACACTTTTTTTGGGAAAAAAACGGTGTTGTGCTTTAAAAAAACAAAACAGTAAAGTTAGCCCAATGTTTTTGCTTAATGTGAAAGATGAAGTTACGATGAGTAAATAGATACCCAACATGTCACCTTTCAAAATTGCACGCGCTTGTGGAATGGCGCCAAACTTTGCTACTCAAAAATCCCCATAGGCGACGCTTTAACATTTTTTACTGGTTACATGTTTTGAGTTACAGAGGAGGTCTAGGGCCAAAATCATTGCACTCGCTCTACCGATCGCAGCAATACCTCACATGTGTGGTTTGAACACCGTTTTCATATGTGGGCGGGACTTACGTATGCGTTCGCTTCTGCATGCGAGCACACAGGGACAGGGGAGCTTTAAATTTTTATTTTTTTTTATTATTGTTCATTTTACTTTATTTATTTTAGTTTGATGCTTTTTTCCAAAAAAAATTTTTTTTGACCACTTTTATTTCTATTACAATTTTTTATTTTTTTTTATTGTTCATTTTACTTTATTTATTTTAGTTTGATGCTTTTTTCCAAAAAAAAAAATTTTTGACCACTTTTATTTCTATTACAAAAAAAGTAGCTGCAGGCATCATTCAGATATCCCCGCACAAAGTCAAGGACTTTGTATGACAGCCGGCGGGTGGGAAGTGGTTAAAACACATTTTTTTTTTAACACAAAGTTGTCCGTTTATACAATATTTCTAACACATAGCATGTACATACCAAAAATGACACCCCAAAATAGATTCTCCTACTCATCCTGAGTACGACGATACCAAATGTGTGAGATTTCCACAGCCTGGCCACATATAGAGGCCGAGTACAGCCGAGTATGGCTCAGTATGGCAGGGTATGGCGGGGTATGGCGGGGTATGGCGGGTATTGCAGAGTATGGCGGGGTATTGCAGAGTATGGCGGGGTATTGCAGAGTATGGGGGGTATTGCAGAGTATGGCAGGGTATTGCAGTGTATCACCGAGTATGACTGTGTATGGCTGGGTATGGCAGAGTATTGCAGGGTATTGCAGAGTACTGCAGGGTATTGCAGAGTACTGCGGGGTATTGCGGGGTATTGCAGGGTATTGCAGAGTATTATGGGGTATTGCAGAGTATTGCGGGGTATTGCAGTGTACTGCGGGGTATTGCAGAGTACTGCGGGGTATTGCAGAGTACTGCGGGGTATTGCAGAGTACTGCAGGGTATTGCAGAGTATTGCGGGGTATTGCAGAGTACTGCGGGGTATTGCAGAGTATTGTGGGGTATTGCAGAGTACTGCGGTGTATTGCAGAGTACTGCAGGGTATTGCAGAGTATTGCGGGGTATTGCAGAGTACTGCGGGGTATTGCAGTGTACTGTGGGGTATTGCCGAGTATTGTGGGGGTATTGCAGAGTATTGTGGGGGTATTGCATAGTATTGTGGGGCATTGCAGAGTATTGCACAGCATTGCAGAGTGGTGCAGGGCATTGCAGAGCATTAGGGATGGCTGAGTATGGATGGATGGATGGCTGGATGTCACTGTGCAGCGCTGTGGGCACTACACATCCAGCCCACAGCGCTGCAGCCATCCATCCATCCCCCTCTCCGCTCACAGTGTACCGATCGGTACACAGGAGGGGAGGAGAGAAACCGGCGTCATGAGATGACGCCGGTTTGTTTACAAAAGATCACTCCGTCATTTGACGAAGCAATCACATGGTAAACGGCCGCTATCAGGACCCGGCGGTCACGGATGTGTTCTGGGTGCGCGCCCCAGGGGGCGCGCGAGAGGGGAATTCTGGGAGGACGTCATAGTACGCCCTCCCAGAGTTAAGCAACCGCCCTGCAACTGTCATTCGGCTATGGGTCGGTTGTTAAGTGGTTAAGTCAGTTGACGCATTTCAGCCTATAAGGCCTTAGTCATAAAAACGCATCAACCGACCTAATCTGCGTTTGTCCACTGTGGCTATTCAATAAAATGAAGAAATTTTAAGAGCAACAACCAGGGGGCGGATAATTTTTTCAATATCATAAAAGGCTACATGCCTGTCAACACTGGGGGTACCTTGCAAAGGGAAGCGGCAAAGTCTTCTTCCTTGCAAGGCATTTTGTGATAATGTTGAAGGACAAAGGGCCTCTTTCCCATAACCTTTCCCTCAAAAAAGGATGTGGAGGGGCATCTGAAAATATGGAAAAATAACTCCTCCTAGAATAAGGGAGCCCCAAAATATCCACCTCCTTCAAGTGGAATGAGTAAAGAATAAATTCATAGTATAGTAATTATTTGGTAATGTTATTGATGCCATTATTTTTGCCATTATTTTTTGTAATGTATTTGCTTTACTAAAGCTTTTGAAGATATAGATAGAAGAATATTACAAACATTGCATTTAGAGTATACCATACAGTTTGTTCCATGCTGAAGTACCTTTAAAAGGGACACAAACATCGAAATATCTGCATCTCAGAAAACATGCAGCCATTGAATATTACAAAAATGCAAAGTTACACACAGTTGGGGCCTATGTAGACCTAAATGGCTCATTGCATTCCAATTAATGCTCATGAGTTAAGATGCATGTTACTGTGCATTGCTTTGCATTGTCAGCCAATTCAATCATTAGAATACAGATATGATGCAGCAAGCATGTACCCCCCACCCCCCCGTACTGTACTGTAACAGGCCTGTTAACATTGTACTTAGCAGGAACTTTTGTAAGGAACGTAGTCCCAATGTTCAGGAACAAGGGCATTTTCCCCCCAATTGCATAAAAAAATTGGGGTTCATGGGGGAGAATAATGGGAATCTGGAAGCCCCTGTTAGAATAAGGGGCCCACACATGAATTTCATTTCCCTGGGGATTATGTATTTTTTTTTTCTTTCTTAATGTCATTTTGCTGTAGTGCATGCTACAACGAGTTTTCCAAAAAAAATAATGTGCCTACGGTTACCTCCAAAACATATATCAAACCATTTTAGTCTGATATGGATTTTAAGGGGGTACCCCTAGCAAGAAAAAAAAATGTGTGAGGTCCCTCAGGAAATTCATACCATACCGTTTGGGAGAGATTTACTAAAATTGGTGCAGCTGTACATAGCAACCAATCTGCTTCTAGGTTTTATTGTCAAAGCTTTATTGAACAAGTTGAAGTTAGAAGTTGTTTGGTTGTTACGCACAACTGCACCAGATTCTGTGTGCATCCGTTTTTGTAAATATCCCCCTTTGGGTCTGATAAATATTTTAAGGGGGAGCTCATGCAAATAAAAAACGTGGGGGTCTTCTGAAAATACATAACAAACCATTAACACAAGCATGCAGCTCCCCCCAACCATAGCAGTAGAGATGTGCATGATGGAAAATGTGTTTTGTTTTGTTTCAGATTTGTTAAGTTAATAATTTCATTTTTGTCATATTTGTTATGTTAGAATGATTTGTTTTTATAATTTATTTTTATATATTCAGTTTTGCTTCATATATTTGTTATTTTCAAATAGATTTAAAATGAATTTGAATTTGAAATGGAAGCATATTGCAATAAACACAGTAAGGTTAAAAAATAAGTAGGATGATGATTACTACTTAGGCTGCTTTATAGAATAGAAAAGAAAAGAAAAAAAAGGAATACAATAGAATAGAATAAAACAGAACAGAATAGAATAGAATAGAAAAAAAATAGAATAGAAAAAAACAGAATAGAAAAAAAATATATTCAACTTAAAAAACTTCAATACCAGGCACTTTCACCCCTTCCTGCCCAAGCCAATATTCAGCTTTCAGAAATGTCACATTAGGAATGACAATCGCGGTCGTGCTACACTGTACCCAAACAAAATTTTTTTCATTTTGTTCCCACAAATATGCTTTCTTTTGGTGGTATTTGATCACCTCTGGGGTTTTTATTTTTTGCTAAACAAATAAAAAATTATTCAAAATTTAGAAAAATAAAAGTTTTTCTTTGTTTCTGTTAAATTTTTTTAAAAATAAGTAAGTTTTCTCCTTCACTGATGGGCACTGATGAGGCTGCACTGATGGCACTGATAAGGTGGCACTGATGGGCATTGATGAGGTGGCATCAATGAGGTGGCAGTGATGAGGTGGCACTGATGGGCACTGATATGCGGCACTAATATTCAGCATTGATGGGCACTCATAGGTGGCACTGATATGCAGCACTGACGGGCACTCAAAGGCGGCACAGATGGACATTCATAGGTGGCACTGATGGTCTCTGATAGGCGATACTGATGGGCATTGGGCACTGAAAGGCTGCACTGATGGGTACTTGTGGGTGGCACTGATGGGCACTGATAGGTGGCACTGATTGCCAATAGGAATGAGCTTTGCGTTCGAGTCGAACCCATGTTCGACTCGAACATTATCTGTTCAACCGTTCGCGAATTGCAAACGATATGGGCCGTTCGCGCCAAATTCGAGTGGCGTGTCATGGCCCATAATTCAGTAGCATTGCTGGCTGATGATTGGCCAAGCATGCACTATGACCAGCATGCTTGGCCAATCACAGCGCCATCTGTACAGAGAGCTGTAATTGGCCTAACCCAGGGTGGCTTTGGCCAATTATGGCTCAGGGGGTTTAGTACACGCCCCACACTATATAAGGCTGCGTGCATGTTGACCCTGTGTAGTGTGTTCCGGCGTTGAGAGACAGAGAGACAGTGCTAGATCCATTCCTGTTATTTTCTTTCTACTGACAGGCAGGCAGGTGTTGTTACAGTATTTGAAGAAAATTGCTGGTGTTCTTCTGATCCTATTAGCTACAGTATTTACAGTTAGTGTAGTGCGACCACTGCACAGTGTTCAGTAAAGCTACCTTTAGAAGATTGGTGGTGTTTTTCTGATCCTATCACTACCGCAGGCAGCTACATTATTTTTTAGTGTAGTGCGACCTCTGCACAGTGTTCAGCTAAAGCTACAATTTAGTGTAGTGAGACCTCTGCACAGTGTTCAGCTAAAGCTACAAGTTAGTGTAGTGCGACCTCTGCACAGTGTTCAGCTAAAGCTACAAGTTAGTATAGTGCGACTGCTGCATAGTGTTCAGCTAAAGCTACCAGTTAGTGTAGTGCGACCTCTGCACTGTGTTCAGCTAAAGCTACAAGTTAGTGTAGTGTGACCTCTGCACAGTGTTCAGCTAAAGCTACAAGTTAGTGTAGTGTGACCTCTGCACAGTGTTCAGCTAAAGCTACAAGTTAGTGAAGTGCGACCTCTGCACAGTGTTCAGCTAAAGCTACAAGTTACTGTAGTGCGACCGCTGCACAGTTTTCAGCTAAAGCTACCTGTAGAAGGTTGGTGTTGTTTTCCTGATCTTATCACTACCGCAGGCAGCTACATTATTTACACGTTAGTGTAGTGCGACCTCTGCACAGTATTCAGCTAAAGCTACAAGTTAGTGTAGTGCGACCTCTGCACAGTGTTTAGCTAAAGCTACAAGTTAGTGTAGTGCAACCTCTGCACAGTGTTCAGCTAAAGCTACAAGTTAGTGTAATGCGATCTCTGCACAGTGTTCAGCTAAAGCTACCTGTAGAAGGTTGGTTTTGTTTTCCTGATCCTTTCACTACCGCAGGCAGCTACTGTACATTATTTACACGTTAATGTAGTGCGACCTCTGCACAGTGTTCAGCTAAAGCTACCTGTAGAAGGTTGGTGGTGTTTTCCTGATCCTATCACTACCGCAGGCAGCTACATTATTTACACATTAGTGTAGTGCGACCTCTGCACAGTGTTCAGCTAAAGCTACAAGTTAGTGTAGTGCGACCTCTGCACAGTGTTCAGCTAAAGCTACAAGTTAGTGTAGTGCGAACTCTGCACAATGTTCAGCTAAAGCTACCTGTAGAAGGTTGGTGGTGTTTTCCCAATCCTATCACTACCACAGGCAGCTACATTATTTACACGTTAGTGTAGTGTGACCTCTGCACAGTGTTCAGCTAAAGCTACAAGTTAGTGTAGTGCGACCTCTGCACAGTGTTCAGCTAAAGCTACAAGTTACTGTAGAGCGACTTTTGCACAGTGTTCAGCTAAAGCTACAAGTTACTGTAGTGCGACCTCTGCACAGTGTTCAGCTAAAGCTACAAGTTACTGTGAGCGACTTCTGCACAGTGTTCAGATAAAGCTACAAGTTACTGTAGTGCGACCTCTGCACAGTGTTCAGCTAAAGCTACCTGTAGAAGGTTGGTGTTGTTTTACTGATCCTATCACTACCGCAGGCAGCTACATTATTTACACGTTAGTGTAGTGCGACCTCTGCACAGTGTTCAGCTAAAGCTACCTGTAGAAGGTTGGTGGTGTTTTCCTGATCCTATCACTACCGCAGGCAGCTACATTATTTACACGTTAGTGTAGTGCGACCTCTGCACAGTGTTCAGCTAAAGCTACAAGTTAGTGTAGTGCGACCTCTGCACAGTGTTCAGCTAAAGCTACAAGTTAGTGTAGTGCAACCTCTGCACAGTGTTCAGCTAAAGCTACAAGTTCGTGTAGTGTGACCTCTGCACAGTGTTCAGCTAAAGCTACAAGTTAGTGTAATGCGACCTCTGCACAGTGTTCAGTTAAAGTTACAAGTTACTGTAGTGCGACCTCTGCACAGTGTTCAGCTAAAGCTGCCTGTAGAAGGTTGGTGTTGTTTTCCTGATCCTATCACTACCGCAGGCAGCTACATTTTTTTACACGTTAGTGTAGTGCGACTCTGAACAGTGTTCAGCTAAAGCTACAAGTTAGTGTAGTGTGACCTCTGCACAGTGTTCAGCTAAAGCTACAAGTTACTGTAATGCGACCTCTACGCAGTGTTCAGCTAAAGCTGCCTGTAGAAGGTTGGTGTTGTTTTCCTGATCCTATCACTACCGCAGGCAGCTACATTATTTACACGTTAGTGTAGTGCGACTCTGCACAGTGTTCAGCTAAAGCTACCTGTAGAAGGTTGGTGTTGTTTTCCTGATCCTATCACTATCGCAGGCAGCTACATTATTTACACGTTAGTGTAGTGCGACCCCTGCACAGTGTTCAGCTAAAGCTACAAGTTAGTGTAGTGCGACCTCTGCACAGTGCTCAGCTACCTGTAGAAGATTGGTGGTGTTCTCATATTAATAATACTACAGGCATGCAGTTCATTTTGCTACCTGCAATATCAGTATATATATATATATATATATATATATACATATATATATATATATACATATATATATATATATATATATATATATATATATATATATATATATATATATATATATATATATCCCAGCTTAGTGCAGTTACATCTCACTGCAGGCCATTAGTATGTCTGGAAGGCCAACAAGGAGAGGCAGACAGTCACAAGCCAATAAAAGAGGGCAAGCAGGCTCTGTGTCTAGAGGCAACAGTACTGGTCGTGGACACGGTGCATCCTCATTAGCACGTGGCTGTGGGACACGCTTGGCCTTTTTTTCGGCAGCTGGCCGTGTTGAGTCGCAACATGCGGAAGACTTGCTCGAGTGGATGACCAAGCCGTCCTCATCCTCTCCCACCCATGCTCAGGGTACTTTGTCTGGCAAAGCAGCTGCCAACGCGGCCTCTTCCCTCGGCTCAATGGCATCAGTGACTCCTTCCCTAGCCCCACCATGTCCTCCTGAGGAGTCCCTTGAACTGTTTGACCACAGTGTTGGGTACATGCTCCAGGAGGATGCCCAGCGTTTAGAAGGCTCTGATGATGATACTGAGCTAGATGAAGCCAGTAACGTGAGCACTAGGGATGAGCTTCGAGTTCGAGTCGAACTCATGTTCGACTCGAACATTGGCTGTTCGCCAGTTCGCCGAACAGTGAACAATTTGGGGTGTTCGTGGCAAATTCGAAAGCCGCGGAACACCCTTTAAAAGTCTATGGGAGAAATCAAAAGTGCTCATTTTAAAGGTTTATATGCATGGTATTGTCATAAAAAGTGTTTGGGGACCTGGGTCCTGCCCCAGGGGACATGTATCAATGCAAAAAAAAGTTTCAAAAATGGCCGTTTTTTCGGGAGCAGTGATTTTAATAATGCTTAAAGTCAAACAATAAAAGTGTAATATTCCTTTAAATTTCGTACCTGGGGGGTATCTATAGTATGCCTGTAAAGGGGCGCATGTGTCCCCTGTTTAGATCAGTCTGACAGCAAAATGACATTTCAAAGGAAAAAAAGTCATTTAACCACTTCAGCCCCGGAAGATTTTACCCCCTTCCTGACCAGAGCACTTTTTCCAATTTGGCACTGCGTCGCTTTAACTGCTATTTGCGCGGTCATGCAATGCTGTACCCAAACGAAATTTGCGTCCTTTTCTTCCCACAAATAGAGCTTTCTTTTGATGGTATTTGATCACCTCTGCGGTTTTTATTTTTTGCGCTATAAACGGAAAAAGACCGAAAATTTTGAAAAAAAATGATATTTTCTACTTTTTGTTATAAAAAAAATCCAATAAACTAAATTTTAGTCATACATTTAAGCCAAAATGTATTCGGCCACATGTCTTTGGTAAAAAAAATGTCAATAAGCGTATATTTATTGGTTTGCGCAAAAGTTATAGCGTCTACAAACTAGGGTACATTTTCTGGAATTTACACAGCGTTTAATTTATGACTGCCTATGCCATTTCTTGAGGTGCTAAAATGGCAGGGCAGTACAAACCCCCCCCCAAATGACCCCATTTTGGAAAGTAGACACCCCAAGGAAATTGCTGAGAGGCATGTTGAACCCATTGAATATTTATTTTTTTTGTCCCAAGTGATTGAATAATGACAAAAAAAAAAAATTTACAAAAAGTTGTCACTAAATGATATATTGCTCACACAGGCCATGGGCATATGTGGAATTGCACCCCAAAATACATTCAGCTGCTTCTCCTGAGTACGGGGATACCACATGTGTGGGACTTTTTGGGAGCCTAGCCGCGTACGGGGCCCCGAAAACCAAGCACCGCCTTCAGGATTTCTAAGGGCATAAATTTTTGATTTCACGCCTCACTACCTATCACAGTTTTGAAGGCCATAAAATGCCAAGATGGCACAAACCCCCCCAAATGACCCCATTTTGGAAAGTAGACACCCCAAGCTATTTGCTGAGAGGCATGGTGAGTATTTTGCAGCTCTCATTTGTTTTTGAAAATAAAGAAAGACCAGAATTTTTTTTTTTTTTTCTTTTTTCAATTTTCAAAACTTTGTGACAAAAAGTGAGGTCTGCAAAATACTCACTATACCTCTCAGCAAATAGCTTGGGGTGTCTACTTTCCAAAATGGGGTCATTTGGGGGGGGGTTTGTGCCACCTGGGCATTCCGTGGCCTCCGAAACTGTGATAGGCAGTGAAGAGTGAAATCAAAAATTTACGCCCTTAGAAAGCCTGAAGGCGGTGCTTGGTTTTCGGGGACCCGTGCGCGGCTAGGCTCCCAAAAAGTCTCACACATGTGGTATCCCCGTACTCAGGAGAAGCAGCAGAATGTATTTTGGGGTGTAATTTCACATATCCCCATGGCATGTTTGAGCAATATATCATTTAGTGACAACTTTGTGCAAAAAAAAAAAAAAAAATTTGTCTCTTTCCCGCAATTTGTGTCACAATATAAAATATTCCATGGACTCGACATGACTCTCAGCAAATAGCTTGGGGTGTCTACTTTCCAAAATGGGGTCATTTGGGGGGGGTTTTGAACTATCCTGGCATTTTATGCACAACACTTAGAAGCTTATGTCACACATCACCCACTCTTCTAACCACTTGAAGACAAAACCCTTTCTGACACTTTTTGATTACGTGAAAAAATTATTTTTTTTTGCAAGAAAATTACTTTGAACCCCCAAACATTATATATTTTTTTTAAAGCAAATGCCCTACAGATTAAAATGGTGGGTGTTTCATTTTTTTTTTTTCACACGATATTTGCGCAGCGATTTTTCAAACGCATTTTTTGTGGAAAAAACACACTTTTTTAAATTTTAATGCACTAAAACACGCTATATTGCCCAAATGTTTGATGGAATAAAAAAGATGATCTTAAGCCGAGTACATGGATACCAGACATGACATGCTTTAAAATTGCGCACAAACGTGCAGTGGCAACAAAATTAATACATTTTCAAAAGCCTTTAAAAGCCTTTACAGGTTACCACTTTAGATTTACAGAGGAGGTCTACTGCTAAAAATATATAATATAATATAATATAATTTTTATAATATATATAAAAATACCTAAACCTGCAGGCATCATTCTGGTATAACCACTCAAAGTCGTGAATGGCGTGAATGGTTAACAATAAAGCACAGTAAACAGTAAAGTATAAAAAATTGCATACCTGAAAAGCAAACATGATAAAACATAATAACAATAAAACATTGCAGAATAGAACACAGTAAAAAAGAGCAGAACACCAGAGAGAGAATAGAGAGAGAGAGAACAATAAAACGACAACTATTTTTTTTTATTTTTGTTTGTGTTTTTTTTGCAAACTTTTAACTTTTATAACTGTAACCGGTTCCAGGTTTGGGTCTCTCAAAATGCGATGGCATCTTGGGAGACCCTGTGAAAGTGTGTCCTAGTCTGTGGAATGCTGTACCCTACGCTAATACTCAACTAGTGAATGGTAGCGTTCAAAACATTCACCAATGCAAAGACCAGGATTGTCAGGACAGGAGGGACAATAATAGCGGGTGTCACGCCTATATCCGCGCTTGCTGCAGACACAACATCTATTTTGGGGGGGTTTGTTGGGTAGGGGTACTCGGGAGGACATAAAAATGCCTCTCATGCAGCCGACTGCATTTGGTTGGGGATGTAAATGGGGGAAGTACGGGCGCTGCAGAAGCGGTGGGTTCCCAATTAGGATTGGCGAATGCAGTAGGAAGGGCACTATGGGCACGACGGGCCTGTGTTTGTCTTTTTGGTGGCAGCGGGACACTACTTGTGCTTGCCACCTCACCAGCTTGAACTGCACTTATGGGACTTGTCACGTCACCAAGTGTTACTGCAGTGCTGGTTTGACTACGACCGGGGTGTACTAGGCCGCTGGTGCTTGCCACTTCACCAAAACGCTACCAACAAAAAACTGTTAGCGATCGCAGGGATCAGGCCTGACTCTGCGAACGCTGCAGTTATGCGTTTAGTGTTTTGTAAGTGACAGTGATCGATCAATACTGCACTTGGGTGGGCTGGGCTGGGCCGGGCGGAGGGGCAAAACGCAGGTGCTAGCAGGTATCTGGGCTGATCCCGCTAACACTGCGTTTTTGGGAACCCTAAACTGCTGGGGACGCTAGTATAGATCTGATCGGATCAGATATTGATGCGTTCAGATACTATACCACTAAGGGAGGCGTATGCTGCGTGCGTGGGTGTTAGCGGTACTGGCGCTAATCTGACGCTGCCTGGGGTGACGCATATCGCCGCCGGGCGATCAGGGGGCTAAACCTTTATTCGGTAATGAACGGCGGGTGCCCTGACACTATAAAAAATAAACGAACTAACCAGCGTCACCCGTAACACTTATACGGTGATCAGTGGTGAAAGGGTTAACTAGGGGGCAATCAAGGGGTTAAAACATTTATTAGGTAGTATAATGGGGGTCCCTGACGCTATAAAACGCTGACGGCGAACCTAAATATTTACGTCCCTAACTAGCGTCACCAGCGACACTAATACAGCGATCAGAAAAATGATCGCTTAGCGACACTGGTGACGGGGGGTGATCAAGGGGTTAAAACTTTATTAGGGGGGGGTTAGGGGGGTACCCTAGACCTACAGGGGGCTAATACTCACTGCCCTACCACTTCTAACTGTCACAAACAGACACTATGCAGTAATCAGAAAAAAAAAAACCTGCTTGGTGTCAGTTTGTGACGGGGGGGTGATTGGGGGGGGATCGGGGGTGTTTAGTGTGCCTGGCATGTTCTACTGTGTTGTGTAGTGTTGTGCACTCACTCACATGTCTTCTCTCCTCGGCGCTGGAACGGAACTCCCGAGCCAAGGAGAGATGACATCACATCCTCTGCCTCTGTGTACTATACAGAGGCAGGGGAGGTTTCTCATTGGCTGGGAGCGATCGCGAGGGGGGGGCCATGATCGGATGGCCTCCCCCTCGTCTCTCAAATCTCCCAGCCAAATGCCGACCGCCGCTGGCACCGGGGGGGGTCCGATCGGACCCCCCACCCGCGGGAAGGCAATCACGTTTTGCCTGCCCGTGCCATTCTGCTCACGTATATAGGCGTGAGGCGGTCGGAAAGTGGTTAAAACTACTCGCGGCTATTAATGAATTGCCGGTCCGACAATAAACATAAAAGTTCATTGATAAAAACTGCATGGGATTTCCCCAGAGGGGAACCCTGAACCAAATTTTTTTTAAAAACTGGCGTGGGGGTCCCCTTAAATTACATACCAGGCCCTTCAGGTCTTGTATGGGTATTAAGGGGAACCCCATGCCAAAATTAAAAAAAAATGATGTAGGGGTCCCCCTCAAAATTCACACCAGACCCTTCAGGTCTGGTATAGATTTTAAGGGGAATCCCGTGGCAAATTTTTTTAAAAAATTGGCTTGGGGTCCCCCCAAAAATCCATACCAGACCCTTATCCGAGCACGCAACCTGGCAGGCCGCAAAAAAAGAGGGGAGACGAGAGAGCGCCCCCCCCTCCTGAACTGTACCAGGCCACATGCCCTCAACATTGGGAGGGTGCTTTGGGGTAGCCCACTAAGGCACCTTGTCCCCATGTTGATAAGGACAAGGGCCTCATCCCCACAACCCTTGGCTGGTGGTTGTGGGGTTCTGCGGGCAGGGGGCTTATCGGAATCTGGAAGCCCCCTTTAACAAGCGGACCCCCAGATCCCAGCCCCCAAAAGTACCCCTACCATTTCACAAATAAACTGTCAAAAATGTTAAAAATGACAAGAGACAGTTTTTGACAATTCCTTTATTTAAAGTCTTCTTTTTTCCATCTTCTATCTTCTTTTTTTTTATTTTGGCGCGGGGTTCCCCTTAAAATCCATACCAGACCTGAAGGGTCTGGTATAGATTTTGAGGGGGACCCCACGCCATTTTTAAGAAAAATTTTGGCCGGGGTTCCCCTGAATGTCCATACCAGACCTGAAGGGCCTGGTATGGAATTTAGGGGGACCCCCCATGTCATTTTTTTAAATATAATTTTGGTTCGGGGTTCCCCTGTGGCATTCCCATGCCATTTTTATCAATGAACTTTTATGTGTATTGTCGGTCCAGCAATTCATTAATAGCCGCGAGTAGTTTTAAATGACTTTTTTTCCTTTGAAATGTCATTTTGCTGTCAGACTGTTCTAAACATGGGAAACATGCACCCCTTTACAGGCATACTATAGACACCCCCCAGGTACGAAAATTAAAGGCATAATACACTTTTATTGTTTCACTTTAAGCATTATTAAAATCACTGCTCAGAGCTCCGCATGTGCAGGGCGCTGCTGTCTCTGCGCGTTATTCCAAAAGTTCTTTGGTGTGGGCCTTTTTTGAGACGAGTGCATCAGATGGCATCGCTGCTATTTGCAACATATGTCTCAAGCATATCTCGCTTGGGCTCCACATGCTTGACCAGACATATGTTGACCTGCCATGCAGTTCGTTGGCAAGCGTACCTAAAAGACCCACACCAAAAAACAAAGAGGACCTCTCCTTACTCCTCATCAGCTGGGATCTCCAACCCCACTATACCTTCAGTCCTCTCTGAGACCTGCACTGAGAGGAATGAAGATGTAGAATTAGGTGTGTCACAGCCAAGTACTTGCGGGCAATCTGCTATCGGTACACCGACGTCAGATTGTACCAGGCAAATTTCCCTGCCCCAGCTGCTGCCCTGCAAAAAGAAGTTCGCTCCCAGCCATCCACATGCCCAGCGGTTGAATGCTAGCTTGGCAAAATTGCTAGCACTTCAACTGCTACCTTTTCAGTTGGTAGACTCTGCCCTCTTCCGTGAGTTTGTGGAACGTGCGGTTCCTCAGTGGCAGGTTCCCAAATGCCACTTTTTCTCACGGAAGGCGATTCTGGCTCTCTACCGGTATGTGGAAGGCAATGTCTTGGCCTCGCTGGACAGGGCGGTCAGCGGTAAGGTGCATATTACCGCTGACTCATGGTCCAGCAGGCGTGGACAGGGATGTTACCTAAGTTTCATGGCGCATTGGGTGACTCTTCTGACAGCTGGGAAGAAAGCAGGACAAGGTGCAGTAGTGTTGGAGGTTGTTTCGCCACCACGCCTCCAAAATGCCACTACTAGTGATTCTGATACACCTCTCTCCTCCACCCCCTCCTCTTCTTCTTCCTCCATGGCCTCTTCCTGTGCTTTGTCCTCGGAACCAGCGGTGCTCCGTAGGCGTTCAAGTGGCTACGCAAGTACACAGGCCAAAGGATGCCATGCAGTGCTTGAGCTGGTGTGCGTGGGGGACAGGAGCCACACTGGGGCAGAGGTTCTGTCAGCTCTGCAGGGGCAGGTTCAGAGGTGGTTGACGCCACGCCAACTTAAGGCAGGAATGGTGGTTTGCAACAATGGCACCAACCTCCTCTCCGCCCTCCGACAGGGACAAATGACCCATGTGCCCTGTTTAGCTCACGTCCTTAACTTGGTGGTGCAGCGGTTCTTTGGCAGGTACCCGGCTTACAGGATGTCCTGAGGCAGGCCAGGAAAGTCTGTGTACATATCCGCCGGTCATATAATGCCAGTGCTCGGCTGGCAGACCTCCAAAAGGAATTTTACCTGCCCAAGAACCACCTAATCTGTGACATGCCCACCAGGTGGAATTCAACGTTGGCAATGCTGCAGCAGCTGCACACGCAGCAGAGGGCCATCAATGAGTACCTGTGCGACTATGGCACCAGGACAGGGTCAGGGGAGCTTGTTTTTTTTTCCCCACGCCAGTGGGCCATGATCAGGGATGCATGCACTGTCCTGTCACCATTTGAGGAGGCCACGAGGATGGTAAGCAGTGACAGTGCCTGCATCAGTAACACTGTCCCCCTTGTCCACCTGTTGGAGCACACGCTGCGTAGAATAATGGACAGGGCACTTGAGGCAGAACAGAGGCAGGAAGAGGAGGACTTCCTTAGCTCTCAAGGCCCCCTTTATCCAGACAGTGTTCCTGCGTGCCCGCCGATCACACAGGAAGAGGAGGAGGATTGTGTCAGCATGGAGGTGGAGCCTGGCACTCAGCATCAGCAGCAGTCTTTAAGGGATCATTTACAGTCCTAAGAAACACATGGACTTGTACGTGGCTGGGAGGAGGTGGCTGCAGATCATGCCGTCCTTAGTGACCCAGAGGACTCCGGACCAAATGCCTCAGCAAACCTATGCTGCATGGCCTCCCTGATCCTGCAAAGCCTGCGAAAAGATCCTCGTATTCGTGGTATCAAGGAGAAGGAACAATACTGGCTGGAAACCCTCCTTGATCCACGTTACAAGGGTAAGGTTGCGGACCTTATCTTGCCGTTGCAGAGGGAGCAGAGGATGAAACATCTTCGGGAGGCCTTGCAGAAAGGTCTGTAAAACGCGTTCCCAGAGACTGGGAGGTTACAAACTCCTGTTTCTGGACATGTTGCTGAGGCTTCGGTCATTCAAAGAAGGAGCGGTGGAGAAGGTGGCCATCTGACCGATGCGTTCAGACAATTTTTTAGTCCGCAGCCCCAAGGTATGATTGGTTCCAGCAACCATCGCCAGCGTCTGTTTTACATGGTACAGGAATACCTAGGGGCAAGATCTGACTTGGACACCTTTCCCACCAAAAATCCTCTGGGTTACTGGGTCTTGAGGATGGATCACTGGCCAGAGCTTGCACAGTATGCAATTGAGCTACTGGCCTGTCCTGCATCCAGCGTTCTTTCGGAACGCACATTCAGTGCTGCTGGAGGCTTTGTAACCGATCACAGGGTGCGTCTGTCCACCGACTCGGTCAATCGACTGACCTTCATAAAAATGAATCAGTCTTGGATCGCCACCAGCTACCAAGCACCTGATGCTGATGTAACCGAATAAATTTTTTTGAAATGTCAGATCCCTTCAAGACTGCCTATGCCAGTGGTTCTCAACTCCGGTCCTCAGGACCCACCAACAGGCCAGGTTTGCAAGATAACTGAAATACATCACAGGTGATATCATTTTGCTGCTCAGTGATTGCAGTATTCTTGTCTGCATCTCCCCAAGGTAATACTTAAAATCTGGCCTGTTGGTGGGTCCTGAGGACTGGAGTTGAGAACCACTGGCCTATGCTGATGCTGAGTGACTATCCTGTTATGCCGAGTGGCTATCCTCTTCCTCCTCAATGATCATGCAAATAGCTTTTAAGAATATTTTTGGTTCTGGGCACCTCCACCAGTGTCTAAGGCCCAATTTTTCAGCCCCTGTTTAACAGGGGCGTGTAATTACAATTTTTGATGCAATACTTTGCAGCAGGGCTCGTTCCTGTGTTCCAACTAGAGTATCTGTGAGGGGTTGCAGTGTTGTGGCACCAGCACCAGTGTCTAAGGCCTAATTTTTCAGCCCCTGTTTAACAGGGGCATGTAATCACAATTTTTGATGCAATACTTTGCAGCAGGGCTCGTTCCTGCGTTCCAATTAGAGTATCTGTGAGGGGTTGCAGTTTGTGGCACCAGCACCAGTGCCTAAGGCCAGATTTTTCAGCCCCTGTTTAACAGGGGCGTGTAATTACAATTTTTGATGCAATACTTTGCAGCAGGGCTCGTTCCTGTGTTCCAACTAGAGTATCTGTGAGGGGTTGCAGTGTTGTGGCACCAGCACCAGTGTCTAAGGCCTAATTTTTCAGCCCCTGTTTAACAGGGGCATGTAATCACAATTTTTGATGCAATACTTTGCAGCAGGGCTCGTTCCTGCGTTCCAATTAGAGTATCTGTGAGGGGTTGCAGTTTGTGGCACCAGCACCAGTGCCTAAGGCCAGATTTTTCAGCCCCTGTTCAACAGGGGCATTAAATTACAATTCTTGATCTAATATTTTACAGCAGGGCCCGTTTCTGCGCCCACCAAGAGCGAGTGAGGACTTACAGTGTTGTGGCACCAGCACCACCACCAAAGGCCCAATTTTTCAGCCCCTGTTCAACAGGGGCATGTAATTACAATTCTTGATCTAATATTTCACAGCAGGGCCCGTTTCTGTGCCCGCCAAGAGCGAGTCAGGACTTACAGTGTTGTGGCACCAGCACCACCACCACCACCAAAGGCCCAATTTTTCTGCCCCTGTTATACAGGGGCATGTAATTACAATTCTTAATCTAATATTTCACAGCAAGGCCCGTTTCTGCGCCCACCAAGAGCGAGTGAGGACTTACAGTGTTGTGGCACCAGCACCACCACCAAAGGCCCAATTTTTCTGCCCCTGTTCAACAGGGGCATGTAATTACAATTCTTGATCTAATATTTCACAGCAGGGCCCTGTGAGGGCTTACATTGTTGTGGCCACAACAACACCTAAGGTCCAAATTTCTGCTGAGTATATAGGGCAGGCCCCTACTTTCAAACATCCAACTTACAAACGACTCCTACTTGCAAACGGAAGGAGACAACAGGAAGTGAGATGAAATCTACCCCATAGGAAGGGAAATTCTCTCCTGTAAGAGTTAATATGGGAAAAACATTTCTCCTTTCCACTGATGCTTTATCACCAATCCTTGTTTCACAAAAAAACCCAAATTTTCAAAAAACATTTGTCATTGTGACAAAAAGTAAGGTTCAATCTTCTGAAGAGGAGCACAGACAGCAAAAGAAATGTCACAGGGGTGATGTTTTCCAAAAAGCTTAAAAAAGATTTTTTGGCTGGAGCTAAACACGTTAAAAATGTACTAGGAATAAAGGCTAATTTGCCTAAAGGGGGGGAGGGGAAAAGATTTTCCCCAGGGACTTTTAAGGTGCTGTTTAAATCAACAATTTAATCAAAAATTCAAAAAATCTGTACAATCGTATTGAATAAAATTTCTGTTTTATTGAATCAAGATTAAAATATCTATGCCTCACATGGAGAATGAGACATGATTCTAAAAACACTTTGACATAAACAACTTCACCCAAATTCATTCACATTATACAGTGCAACACAAAGCAACTACTTAAAGGTGCCATAACAATCTGCCGCTCGACATGTTTCGCTCTAATACGAGCTTCTTCAGGAGTTTAAAGGCAATGATTGTAGTGGACTCTAAATAATGGGAAAATAGACAATAATCAATACATGAGTAGTTTAAACATATACAGAATACATCTGATAATATTGGATTCAATTGACGGAATAGAGATTAGTACAGAACATTCAAATGCATACACATAAATTTGAAACCGAACAATCCAACCAATTATATATAGAAGATTTAAATTTACACATCTTACCAGGCTGTAGTGCACCAATGCAACATAAATGCTTGAATAGAATGACAAACTGCTGCCAATTTCAAACCGGGGGGTTCTCATATACGAGGGACCTTGCTGCCATAGTGTGACCACAGGGGAATATAAAGTCTTAAAACGGCCCTTTGAAAAGCAGGGATAGATTAAAGGTTAGAAGAGAGGGATCGCATCCGATACCCTTCCCACTTAATTTAGGGAGTATATTACCTTTGGTAGAACCAATCATGGATCTTGGCCTGGAACATAAAAGTCTCACGGCACATACAGATTATGTGGATAGGGATGGCACCATAGTCTGGTGAACTGGTCACTGGTGAATGCACAATTTAGTAGTGCAAGGGGAGCGATCCCCGTCAGAGCTGTTTTCTAGATAGGGAAAGGGGAATGCAATAAAAAGGACCATTAGAGTTCAAAAAGTGCGGCTTACTGTCAGTTGATGGCAGGGCTGCAAAGAGAGAACTTACTTTGGAAACATTAGTACGGCACGCGGGCTTGAGAGAGCTTCATGCTTCCTCTGTGGAACAGCGCCGGTAGCAGAACTGTGAGTCTGATCTCGCCGCCGGGATGCGGACGCTCGTTGAGATTACCTGCGTCATGACGTGGGGGGACGTAGCGGCGTCATTCTGACGTCAGCGACGTCCATAGAGCTCAGTGCGGATGTTTGTATGGTTTTAGAGCCTGTGAAGCATGTGGGCGCCAAAGGCGCCATCTTAGCTGAGGGAAAAAGTAAGGTAAAGGCAAATGAATTCAACTTGAAGCATTATGCCTGTCTTCAAATGCTATTACTGTTCTAACACCTTAAAAGGGTATTCCCAAAGGTTGTTATTAGAGGCTCATATAAATAATTATTTGGTGTCAAGACCCCAACATGACATGACCGGACTCAATTATATAGGGCCACCACCATGGGGGCGATTGGTTCTTCACCTCCAACTGTGGGTGCCCCGGGCATCCGTGTGGTCTAAATTGACAGGGATGGTCCCAGTATGGGAATATTGCCGGAGATTTTTACCAAACATTAGAAATAGGAGCAAAACTTATAGATATATATTTGCAACCACAGCCTGCAAGGTACATAACAGCAACTCAGTGGAGGTTCAATGATATCAAAAGCAAAATACAAAATACATATGGTCATATTACAACTATTTATATCTATTTTATACGGCTCATACATACATATGATGCCAACTCAATTCAGAATTAAAAATGCTGAATATAGTCAATGACCTAAAGAATAAAGGGAAAAAGAAAAGGGAGAGAACGGAAAAAAGAAGAGGGAGGGGGGGGGGAGCAAGGAAAACAGGGGAATGAAGAAAGAAGGACAGGCCAAACCAAGGCTGGGGATGCTTCAGTTTTCAGAGAAATGGCTTAAAACTGAACGCATCATTCATGCCTGGATGCTTGAGGGCCGACAACTCGTGTATCCAACGTGCCTCCTTTTGAAGGAGAAGCCTATCGTAGTCTCCCCCTCTATCTCCAGGGGGGATATGTTCCAAAGCAAAAAAATGTAAGCAATTAGTGTCAAAGTTATGCTGCAGGCCAGCATGGCGGCTGATAGGGGTCTCCATTCTTTTTTTCTGTATCAGGGAGACGTGATCCCTGATTCGACAGAAAAAGGGTCTCTTAGTCTTTCCGATATAAAACATCTTGCATTCACATAGCATAATGTACACTATGCCAATGGATTGACACGTTACTGCAAATCTTGGTTTGAATAGATGCCCATTGGGCAACAGAAGACTTCGGGTCGCCAAAATATATCTGCAATAGGAACAATGATGGCAGGGTCTGCTGCCCCTGTCAGCTTCTTTAACTTTGACAGTGTGGCTTTCATAATGGCTGTGTACCAACAAATCCCTCAGAGATCGACATCGTCTAAACGTAATCTCCGGATATGGATTTAAATGTTTGGCCACTTTCTCGTCCCCCATTAATAAGTACCAATACTTATTGAGAATTTCACGTGTTTGTTTATGTTGACTAGAGTAAGTAGTGATGAGTCTGACTCCAGGGTTCGCTTTTTTGGATCTGGTGTTGTGTAAAAGAGAAGCTCTATTTTGATTTTTAGCTCTAAGGTAAGCTTTTTTAAGGCATTTTCTGCTATATCCTCGATTAAGGAAGCGTAGACGTAAACATTTAGCTTCCTTTTCAAAATCAGACTCATCACTACAGTTGCGCTTTGCTCGCAAGTATTGCCCATAGGGCACACTAGTGATAAGGGGAACTGGGTGGGAACTGGTGGCATGCAGCAGGGAGTTTCCTGCGGAAGGTTTACGGTATAAGGTTGTTCTAATGCTGCCATCAGATTTAACTATGATTTGAGTATCCAAAAAGGTCAGACTGGATTGACTGAATTCGGCCGTGAACTTGAGGTTGAACCTATTGATTTTTAAGCTTTCCAAAAAGGACAGAAGAAGCTCTTTAGGGCCCACCCATATGAAGAAGATGTCGTCAATAAATCTCCTCCATAGGGGGATTTGTTCCATATATTGCTGCATATCGTCTCTGGAAAATAATTCCTGTTCCCACCCCCCCAGATACAGGTTGGCGTAAGAGGGGGCACACTTGGTCCCCATGGCCACTCCCTGTATCTGGAGGTAGTGGGATCCCCCAAATAGGAAGATGTTGTTAGAGAGGATAAACAGCAATAAGTTCAAAATGAATCCATTATACTGAGAAGATATCTCATGATTTTGAAAGAGAAAGTCTTTGACAATCTCCACCCCCTGCTAGTGGGGAATAGAGTTGTATAAGGCCTCCACGTCGAGGGCTACCAACCACGCGCCCCCGGGAAGGGAAACCCCATCGAGGGCGCGTAGCAGGTCATTGGTATCCTGGAGATAGGACACCAAACCCTCGACGTGGGGCCTAAGGAAGTCATCAATTAATTGACTGGCTGTCTCGGTAAGACTGCCATTACCGGAAACAATCGGGCGGCCCGGGGGTTTGGTCTGACTTTTATGGATTTTAGGGAGCGCGTACAGTGTGGGTATTCGTGGAGATGTAACATTTAGAAATTCCCAAGTGGACTTGTTGATAAGACCACTGCGATAGGCAGAGCCAATTAGGTATTGGTAGCGGTTAATCGTTAAAGTAACATGAGTTGGTGATACTTTGCGGTACCATTCATGGTTCTGGACAATGGCCAGCACCATAGATTCGTACTGGCCCTTGTCCATCACCACCAAGTTACCGCCCTTATCAGCAGGCTTAATTATGATATTTTGATTTAATTGTAAAGATTTTAAGGCCTTGGCTTGGGAGGGGGTTAAATTGGTTTCGGAAGTAATGTCATTTCTTGAGGTGCTAAAATGGCAGGGCAGTACAAACCCCCCCCCCCCCAAATGACCCAATTTTGGAAAGTAGACACCTAATGGAAATTGCCAGGAGGCATGTTGAGCCCATTGAATATTAATTTTTTTTGTCCCAAGTGATTGAATAATGACAAAAAAAAAAATTACAAAAAGTTGTCACTAAATGAGAAGCATGTTGAGTCCATGGAATATTTTATATTTTGACACAAGTTGCGGGAAAGTGACACATTTTTTTTTTCTCCTGAGTATGGGGATACCACATGTGTGGGACTTTTTGGGAGCCTAGCCACGTACGGAGCCCCGAAAACCAATCACCGCCTTCTGAATTTCTAAGGGTGTAAATTTTTTATTTCACTCTTCACTGCCTATCACAGTTTCGGAGGCCATGGAATGCCCAGGTGGCACAACCCCCCCCCCAAATGACCCCATTTTGGAAAGTAGAAACCCCAAGCTATTTTCTGAGAGGCATGGTGAGTATTTTTCAGCTCTAATTTGTTTTTGAAAATGGAGAAAGACAAGAAAATTTTTTTTTTTTTTCTTTTTTCAATTTTCAAAACTTTGTGACAAAAAGTGAGGTCTGCAAAATACTCACTATACCTCTCAGCAAATAGCTTGGGGTGTCTACTTTCCAAAATAGGGTCATTTGGGCGGGGGGGGGTTGTGCCACCTGGGTATTCCATGGCCTCCGAAACTGTGATAGGCAGTGAAGAGTGAAATCAAAAATTTACACTCTTAGAAAGCCTGAAGGCGGTGCTTGGTTTTCGGGGGCCCGTGCGCAGCTAGGCTCCCAAAAAGTCTCACACATGTGGTATCCCCGTACTCAGGAGAAGCAACAGTATGTATTTTGGGGTGTAATTTCACATATTCCCATGGCATGTTTGAGCAATATATCATTTAGTGACAACTTTGTGTAAAAAGAAAAAAAAAATGTGTCTTTTTCCCGCAACTTGTGTCACAATATAAAATATTCCATGGACTCGACATGCCTGTCAGCAAATAGCTTGGGGTGTCTACTTTCCAAAATGGGGTCATTTGGGGGGGGGGGTTTGAACTGTCCTGGCATTTTATGCACAACATTTAGAAGCTTATGTCACACACCACCCACTCTTCTAACCACTTGAAGACAAAGCCCTTTCTAACAATTTTTGTTTACATGAAAAAAATTTTTTTTTTTGCAAGAAAATTACTTTGAACCCCCAAACATTATATATTTTTTTAAAGCAAATGCCCTACAGATTAAAATGGTGGGTGTTTCATTTTTTTTCAGACAGTATTTGCGCAGCAATTTTTCAAACGCATTTTTTGGGGAAAAAACACACTATTTGAAATTTTAATGCACTAAAACACACTATATTGCCCAAATGTTTGATGTAATAAAAAAGATGATCTTAGGCCGAGTACATGGATACCAAACATGACATGCTTTAAAATTGCGCACAAACGTGCAGTGGCAACAAAATAAATACATTTTTAAAAGCCTTTAAAAGCCTTTACAGGTTACCACTTTAGATTTACAGAGGAGGTCTACTGCTAAAATTACTCGATCTGAGCTTTGCGGTGATACCTCACATGCATGGTGCAATTGTGTTCGTGCGAGAGCAGGGGGGGACAAGGGTGCTTTTTTTTTTTTTTTTTTTTTGCTTTTTTATCTTGTTTTTAAACTGTTCCTTTATTTTTTTTTTTTTTTTTAATAATTTTTATTGTTATCTCAGGGAATGTAAATATCCCCTATGATAGCAATAGGTAGTGACAGGTACTCTTTTTTGAAAAAATTGGGGTCTATTAGACCCTAGATCTCTCCTTTGCCGTCAAAGCATCTGACCACACCAAGATCGGTGTGATAAAATGCTTTCCCAATTTCCCAATGGCGCTGTTTACATCCGGCGAAATCTAAGTCAAGAAATGCTCGTAGCTTCCGGTTTCTTAGGCCATAGAGATGTTTGGAGCCACTCTGGTCTCTGATCAGCTCTATGGTCAGCTGGCTGAATCACCGGCTGCATTCTCAGGTTCCCCGTTGAGACAGGAGAGCCAGAGAAAAACACGGAAGACGGTGGGGGGGGAGGCATTCCCTCCCACTGCTTGTAAAAGCAGTCTAGAGGCTAATTAGCCGCTAGGATTGCTTTTACATGAAAGCCGACCGCTGGCTGAAAAGAATGATACCAAGATGATACCTGCAGGCATCATTTTGGTATAACCACTCAAAGTCGTGAATGGCGTACCTGAAGACAAAAAAATGGTTAACAATAAAACACAGTAAACGGTAAAGTATAAAAAATTGCATACCTGAAAAGCAAACATGATAAAAAATAATAACAATAAAACATTGCAGAATAGAATACAGTAAAAAAGAAAAAAGAGCAGAACAATAGAGAGAGAATAGAGAGAGAGAGAACAATGAAACGACAACTATTTTTTTTTATTTTATATATTTTTTTGTGGTTTTTTTTTACACTTTTTTTTGTAACTGTAACTTTTATAACTGTAACCAGTTCCAGGTTCGGGTCTCTCAAAATGCGATGGCATCTTGGGAGACCCTGTGAAAGTGTGCCTAGTCTGTGCAATGCTGTACGCTACGCTAATACTCAACTAGTGTATGGTAGCGTTCAAAACATTCACCAATGCAAAGACCTATATCCGCGCTTTCTGCAGACACAACATTTTCTTTGGGGGGCTCGTTGAGTAGGGGTACGCGGGGGGACATAAGGAAAATCACCAATGCAAAGACCAGGATTGTCAGGACAGGAGGGACAATAATAGAGGGTGTCACGCCTATATCCTCGCTTGCTGCAGACACAATATCATTTTTGGGGGGGTTCGTTGGGTAGGGGTACTCGGGAGGACATAAAAATGCCTCTCATGCAGCCGACTGCATTTGGTTAGGGATGTGAATGGGGGAAGTACCGGCGCTGCAGAAGTGTTGGGTTCCCAATTAGGATTGGCGAATGCAGCAGGAAGGGCACTATGGGCACGACGGGCCTGTTTGTCTTCTTCTTGGTGGCAGCGGGACACTACTTGTGCTTGCCACCTCACCAGCTTGAACTGCATTTATGGGACTCGCCAAGTCACCAAGTGTTACTGCAGTGCTGGTTTGACTACGACCGGGGTGTACTAGGCCGCTGGTGCTTGCCACTTCACCAAAACGCTACCAACAAAAAACTGTTAGCGATCGCAGGGATCAGGCCTGACTCTGAGAGCGCTGCAGTTATGCGTTTAGTGTTTTGTAAGTGACAGTGATCGATCGATACTGCACTTGGGTGGGCTGGGCTGGGCCGGGCGGAGGGGCAAAACGCAGGTGCTAGCAGGTATCTGGGCTGATCCCGCTAACACTGCGTTTTTGGGAACCCTAAACTGCTGGGGACGCTAGTATAGATCTGATCGGATCAGATATTGATCCGTTCAGATACTATACCACTAAGGGAGGTGTACGGTGCGTGCGTGGGTATTAGCGGTACTGGCGCTAACCTGACGCTGCTTGGGGCTAGTGTTTGCCAGTTCACCAAAATGCTACCAAAAAAACTGTTAGCGATCGCAGGGATCAGGCCTGACTCTGCGAACGCTGCAGTTATGCGTTTAGTGTTTTGTGACAGTGATCGATCGATACTGCACTTGGGTGGGCTGGGCCGGGCCGGGTGAAGGAGCAAAACGCAGGTGCTAGCAGGTATCTGGGCTGATCCCGCTAACACTGCGTTTTTGGGAACCCTAAACTGCTGGGGACGCTAGTATAGATCTGATCAGATCAGATATTGATCCATTCAGATACTATACCACTAAGGGAGGCGTATGCTGCATGCGTGGGTGTTAGCGGTACTGGCGCTAATCTGACGCTGCCTGGGGCGACGCATATCACCGCCGGGCGATCAGGGGGCTAAACCTTTATTAGGTAATAAATGGCGGGTGCCATGACACTATAAAAAATAAACGAACTAACCAGCGTCACCCGTAACAGTGATCACTGGTGAAAGGTAGGGTTGTCCCGATACCGATACTAGTATCGGTATCGGCACCGATACCGAGCATTTGCCCAAGTACTTGTACTCGGGCAAATGCTCCCGATGCTTCCCCCGATTCCTGGAAGTCAGCTGTGATCGGCGCGTGGGGGAGTTACAATATTCTCCCCCCGCCGGCTTTCAGCTGCTTTAGTGGCATACAGCGGTGATCGGTCACCGCTGTATGTCACTGCATCCTCCTCCATTCCCCCTCCTTTCCTCTGTGCTTCTCAGCTGTCCCCTCCGTTCTGCTCTCCTTATCTGTCCCCTCCGTTCTGCTCTCCTTATCTGTCCCCTCCGTTCTGCTCTCCTTATCTGTCCCCTCCGTTCTGCTCTCCTTATCTGTCCCCTCCGTTCTGCCCCTCCGTTCCTCCGTCCTCCTCCTCCTTCCTTTGTGTATGGACAGAGTGAGCTGACTCTGTCTATTCACATAACTGAAACATTGTAATCTCCTGTGATTACAATGTGTCAGTTTATGAATGGAGAGAAGCCGCTGTCTTCTCTCCATTCATTCTCAGTGCAGCTGACGCTGCAGAGAAAGGGACAGGGAAATCTCTATCCTCTGTCTCTTTCTCTGTCTCAAGGGGGAGTTATCAGAGGTCTGTTAAGACCCCTGATATCTCACCAAAGCCCCCCAAAAGGGCTGATTAAAAAAAAAAAAACAAGAATAAAAAAATATTATTGTAAAAAATAAAAATTGTAAACAAAAAAAAATAACACACACACACACACACAACGTTCACCCCCCCCCCCCCAAAAAAAAGCAAGCACTGTTAAAAAAAAAAAACTGTCACGTGACATTAAAAAAAAAGTATCGGCAATCGGTATCGGCGAGTACTTGAAAAAAAGTATCGGTACTTGTACTCGGTCCTAAAAAAGTGGTATCGGGACAACCCTAGTGAAAGGGTTAACTAGGAGGCAATCAAGGGGTTAAAACATTTATTAGGTAGTATATGGAGGTCCCTGATGCTATAAAACGCTGACGGCGAACCTAAATATTTACCTCCCTAACTAGCGTCACCAGTGACACTAATACAGCGATCAGAAAAATGATCGCTTAGTGACACTGGCGACGGGGGGTGATCAAGGGGTTAAAACTTTATTAGGGGGGGTTAGGGGGGTACCCTAGACCTAAAGGGGGCTACCACTAACTACCCTACCACACCAAACTGTCACAAACTGACACCAATGCAGTAATCAGAAAAAAAAACTGCTTGGTGTCAGTGTGACAGGGGGGTGGGTTATTAGGGGGTGATCGGGGGGGATAGGGGGTGTATTGTGTGCCTGGCATGTTCTACTGCGTGTGTATGTGTTGTGCACTCACAGTGATGTCTTCTCTCCTCTGCGCCGGAACGGAAAATACCGAGCCGAGGAGAGATGACATAATTTCCTTTGCTGCTGTTTAGCATACAGCAGCAGAGGAAGATTTTCATTGGCTGGGAGCGATGGCGAGGGGGGGCCACGAATGGATGGTCTCCCCCTCACCTCTCATCGCTCCCAGACAGAAGCCGACTGCCTCGGGCACCGGGGGGGTCCGATCGGACCCCCCGCCCGCGGGAGGCAGGTCACGTACAGGTACGAGATTCTGCCTGCCCGTGCCATTCTGCCGACGTATATTGTCGTGAGGCGGTCGGCAAGTGGTTAAAGGAATATTTCACTTTTTTTTTTTTTTTTTACTTTAAGCATCATTAAAATCACGGCTCCCGAAAAAACGTCCGTTTTTACAACTTTTTTTTGCATTGATACATGTCCCCTGGGGCAGGACCCGGGTCCCCCAAACCCTTTTTAGGACAATACCATGAAAATTAGCCTTTAAAATGACCACTTTTGATTTCGAACGTTCGAGTCCCATAGACGTCAATGGGGTTCTAATGTTTGTACGAATTTTCGGTCCGTTCGCAGGTTCTGGTGCAAACCGAACCGGGGGGTGTTCGGCTCATCCCCACCCACAAACAAGAAGGGTTCTTTCTATCATTGGACGTGGAGAAGGCGTTCAAAAGACTGGCATGGGAGTACTTGGGAGCAGTCCTGAGACACATTGGCCTCCAAGATCGGATGTTTAATGCCATAATGTCCCTTTATACAGCTCCGACCGCCAGAGTTTGTGTAAACGGTCACCTGTCGAACGCCTTCTCCATTAGTAATGGGGCAAGACAGGGATGTCCCCTCTCTCCAATTCTATTCATCCTAACCCTTGAACCCTTCCTCTAATGTCTCAGATCCAACGACAACATCAAAGGCTTTCCCATTGCTGATCGCACATATAAGCTAGCTGCCTTCACCGATGACATACTACTGTTCTTGAAGGAACTGCACATATCGATCACAAACCTTCCAAAAAAAGTTTAGTCTCTTTCAGAATATTTCAAATTTTAAAATCAATTTTGCAAAATCGCATGCCCTTATTATCACCCTCCCGCCAGAAACGGTAACTCAATGTAAGAACAACTTCCCCTTTCAATGGAAACAAGACCAACTTAAATACCTTGGGATACACCTAACAGCAAAACTCTCAGACATTTTCACAAAAAATTACCAACCCATCCTCACATCCATCACAAATGACCTATATAAGTGGAACAAATCTCATTTTTCCAGGTTTCGAAGGGCAGCATTCCTAATAATGAACATACTTCCCCGCATTTTATATATCTTGCAGACCATCCCCATTAGGCTCCCCCCAACCTTCTTTCAATCATACAAAAAAATATGCACTAGATTTCTATGGAGACAGAAAAGGCCAAGAATAGCATATGAGCAACTAATGAAACCTAACACAAAAGGAGGCATTGGTCTCCCAGACCTTCAGAAATACTACTGAGCCTGTCACCTCTCTAGAATTGTTGACTGGTCATTACATGGCCACTGTAAAGACTGGGTTGCTCTCGAATACACGTTCTCCCCGATACCACTATGATCTCTCCCTTGGACCTCAACCCGACATACCCCATGGATGCTGAAGGATCACCCCCTCATTGACCCGACACTCCAGTGTTTTAAAGTCGCCTGCAAAAAACTACACATCTCCTCTAACCCCCCTTCTTACATCTGTAAGACTCAAGCATTCCCACCTGGCATGTCCACACACTTCTTAGCAGACATCTGGCAACACTCAGAGGTTCTAGCCTACCACTTCTTTCGACTGGGCCTATTTCTAGAGAGCTCTTCCCTACCAGCTAATATGGACAACAATGCCTTTCCTCTCTGCACGTATTTGCATGTCAGACATTTCCTACAAGAAGCTGATCGTGTCTCCTCCGTTTCTCACCTTCTCACTCCTTTCGAACAACTATGCTCTCGCTCTACACCCCAACAGCATGTAATCTCAGTCATATATAACTCACTCTCCTCTAAAAGCTTGATGAAAACTAACAAAGCATGTTTAAACTGGGAAAGAGACCTGCAAATAGAGATGACAGAGGCACAATGGGAACACATATCTACAATAGCACATAAAGGCTTATAAAATCTTATTGGGCTGGTATAGAACTCCAGTAATTCTCAACAAATATAACCCTGCCCTCTCTGAAAAATGCTGGAGATGCTCCAAGGAAACAGGTATTCTAGCACATATATGGTGGTCCTGCCTCTTAATCCAGCCGTTCTGGCCACAAGTCCGAGAACTGACGTCACAAATTTCTACATACACCCTAGAACACACCCCAACTCAACTCCTCCTTCACCATTCATACCTACCGACACATAAATACCGCAAAACACTAATCCCACCTCTGTTAAATGCAGCCAAAATGTAGAAAAAATTGCGGAAATGGAAGAACTAATCTCCATAGCCAAGGACTATCCAGCCAAATTTTCATATACATGGGCCTGTTGGTCCCACTTTCGCACCACAGCCAAATTCAAACTATTGACAAACCAAACCCCGATGAACCAGACACCCCAAGACATTTGCACTCCTTAACGATTCTACTCTATAGTTTAAAAGCGGACCCCATCAAAACATGAGAGGACAATCCTCCCTCCCCTACACAAGGGAAGATTGAGGGAGGACCGTTCTTGATCTTCATAAGCAAACACCCTAATAACTCCAGACCCGATGCTTTCAGCACTAACCCTTTGGGAATGATGGCGGAGACTGGGAGGTAAGTTAATATCCTTCTTCCCTTCCCCCCATCCCAACCCGATCCATCACCCCCCTCTCCCTCATTCCACCCCCCTCCCTTTTTTTTTTTATCCACCCCCCCTTCTTGGGTCTACAACCCAATCCACTTCCTATATCCATCGGAACTCTATCCCACCTAACAACGATTTTCAGCCGACCATGGTCCTGTAGTTGCTAGAAGGACTTAATCACTCAGAGTTGGTAATTTCCCCACAAGCAAGCAAACCACTGATTTTATCTAGGAAACACACGCAAAACCTATATTAGCACTAAGTAGAAGAACTGATACTGGGATAAGCACTTCGATATAGCGAAATAACTGCAACCGAACCTCATGTCTTCTTTATAGCCCAGTCTGTTGACTTAAACTAGAACTTTTTCACCACAACTACTGTCGCCAATTGATGCTGTTCAGAACTGTTGTTAAACATATTGTATTGGATATTACTGCCTCTGGCATTTTGTTAAAATGCAATGTAAACCTGATTTTTACTTTCCAATAAATATCTATGGAAAAAAAAAAAAAAAAAAATATATATATATATATATATATATATATATATATATATATATATATATATATATATATATATACACACATAAATCATTTTTATAAAAATAATTAATCTTAGAATAATAATTATTTGGTATAGTGGTGATATTTCACGTTTTTTTTATAGAAAATATCAAAATACATCAAATTCATTCAATTCATTAATTCTTTATTATTTGTGTGTGCATGTAAATAACCAGTAGTTGAAACTAGGAAGGATAATAGATGCCTTTAAGTAAATCTCTCTCACAAAGCATTATAGAATTTACTGTGAGAAGTTACCTTCATATAATCAGAGGTGTGTGAGCTCCTATGGGAAGCAGTGTTGTTATTCAATGGGCAATGCATGCTCTCTATTTGATCAGGAAGAGTTCGTTCCACTAGTATTGAAGCTTCCGACATTTTGCATTAGACATGATGTGCATGAAGAAGACACAAAGGAGGGACTCAGAGGTGTACAGAAGGAAGGATAAACTAAATCAGGGCGTTTTTTTCTCAGAGAATAGTTACAGGAACTCAACCATGCATCCCCCACAACCCACCCCACCCCCCTGAAGGGGTAGAGCATGCTGAAAAAAAATTGTGCAAGTGGTCAAACTGCACTAATAGTGGGAAGGTCTTTAAGAGGCATTGTTAAATTTGTCAGGCGTGCTTTACACACAGAACACAGGGTTCAGAGTGCAGGGTTCAGGCGTGCCCTACATACCAAGTGCAGGGTTCAGGAATGCCCTACATACAGAATACAGAGATCATGTAAGCGAAGCAGTTATACTGATGGTTGGTTGATTATTTCTGAAGGTGATGTTTTATAATATGCTTCTGAGTGTTTTTAATGGTTTGAATTAAATTCAATTTTGTTATGGTGCTGTACTATTGAGAGTTTTTTCATGGGCAATTGCCGGATGGAGAGTATTAAAAGGAATTACTACATGGAGCAGGAAGATCTATTGAATGTCAGGAGCTAGCCATATTAACAAAGCAATTTGAGCCGATCATCCTTGATGTGAGGAAATTATTTCTGTTGAGCGAGATTTAATGCACTTTGAGATTGGTGATCACTAAGGTTGGGAGAACGGTTCGACTCGAGCATGAATTCGGGCTGAACATTGGCTGTTCGCCCCGTTCGGGGAACACCACAATTTTCAGGGTGTTAGCCCCGCCGAACACCCTGCAATGTACTGCATAGTTCACAGTGCATTCTCTGGCTCTGCCCCCCGACACTCCCACCACCGTGCTTGATTGTAGGCAAGACACACTTGTCTTTGTACTCCTCACCTGGTTGCCACCACACACACTTGACACCATCTAAACCAAATAAGTTTATCTTGGTCTCATCAGACCACAGGACATGGTTCCAGGAGTCCATTTCCTTAGTCTGCTTGTCTTCAGCAAACTGTTTGCAGTCTTTCTTGTGCATCATCTTTAGAAGAGGCTTCCTTCTGGGACAACAGCCATGCAGACCAATTTGATGCAGTGTGTAGCACTGACAGGCTGACCCCCCACCCCTTCAACCTCTGCAGCAATGCTGGCAGCATTCATATGTCTATTTCCCAAAGACAAGCTCTGGAGATGATGCTGAGCTTGTGCACTCAACTTCTTTGGTCAACAATGGCAAGGCCTGTTCTGAGTGGAACCTGTGCTGTTAAACCGCTGTATGGTCTTGGCCACCGTGCTGCAGCTCAGCTTCAGGGTCTTGGCAATTTTCTTATAGCCTATGCCATCGTTATGTAGAGCAACAATTCTTTTTTCAGATCTTTAGAGAGTTCTTTGCCATGAGGTGCCACATTGAACTTCCAGTGACCAGTATGAGAGAGTGAAAGCAATAACACCAAATTTAACACACCTGCTCCCCATTCACACCTGAGACCTTGTAACACTAACAAGTCACATGACACCGGGGAGGGAAAATAGCTAATTGGGCCTAATTTGGACATTTTCACTTAGGGGTGTACTCTCTTTTGTTGCCAGCACTTTAGACATTAATGGCTGTGTGTTGAGTTATTTTGAGGGTACAGCAAATTTACACTGTTAGCTGTACACTCACTACATTCTAGCAAAGTGTCCTCTCTTTAGTGTTGTCACAAGAAAAGATATAATAAAGTTTTTACACAAATGTGAAGGGTGTACTAACTTTTGTGAGATACTGTATATAAAAAAAACAATGTACAAAGTAATAAGAAGTAATGGTAGTGAGAGAAAGCTTTCATATGAAGTAAATATGTGTTCTAGATACACAAGTCTAATGCAGCGTACACACGGGCGGACTTTTTGACCAGACTGGTCCGACGGTCTATCCGTTGGACTTTTGGCGGATTTCCGAAGGACTTTCCCAACGAACGGACTTGCCTACACACGATCCCACCAATGTCCGATGGATTCGTACATGATGACGTACGACCAGACTAAAATAAGGAAGTTGATAGCCAGTAGCCAATAGCTGCCCTAGCGTTGTTTTATGTCCGTCAGACTAGCATACAGACGAGCAGACCTTTCGACCGGACTCGAGTCCATCGGAAAGATTTAAAACATGTTCCAAATCTAAAGTCCATCATATTTTCGACCGACAAAGTCCGCTGCAGGTCCGATGAAGCCCACGCACGGTCAAATTGTCCGCTGGACTCGGTCTGTCGGACTAGTCCGGTCAAAAACTCCGCTCGTGTGTATGCGGCATAAGACATCAAAAAATTGTATTGCAAAATACCTAAGGATGGCATATATATACCCGCATGTGTACTGTCATGTAAACATGCAAATTAAATATAAGATCTTTATAAAAAATGGTAGAAAAATATATATTGGAAAAAGATGATGAAAAAAATATAATGGAAAAATTGAAAATAACAAAGAAAAAATGAAAAAAATTAAGTAAAATTTTTTATATATATATATAAATATATATATATATATATATATATATATATATATATATATATAATATATATATATATATATATATATATATATATATATATATATATAAATATATATATATATATATATATATATATAAATATATATATATATATATATATATATATATATATATATATATATAAATATATATATATATATATATATATATATATAAATATATATAAAAAATATATATATATATATATATATATATATATATATATATATATATATATATATATATATATGTATGTATATATATATAAAATATATGTAATTAGAGAATTTAATATAAGAAAAAGTATGTATATATTTATTATTATAATGAGAAACAGTGGAAAAACTTTGTAAAATGAGCAAATTAATAAATGAGAAAATGGTTGGGTATTGGAAATGGGTAAAGGCAGTAATAACATAAAAGTGCAGATGTTGGTTGTAATAATACAGATATAGCTTGTGAAATAGAAAACTTCCAGTTAATGCAAGATATGTCACAGATATCAGCATATGAGAAATTGTAGAAGCTATAGGGAGATTCTAGCAAACAATATAGTAAATGATGATAAAAGTGATTTTTTGGATTGTGGACTAGCTGAAAGTGAAGAGAAATACCTGGTACCTTCAGGTATGGTGGACATGTGACTTACTCCCCTTCCTCTCATGTGAAAGGGCAGCTTCTTGGTGTTGGTCCAGTGATGTCTCATGTGGGTGTGAGGATAGTCTTCCACCTGGTGTAAGCTCTACAGCAACTCAGAGCTCACACTTGGCTTCTTTTTCTCACTTCCAGTGGCTCAGCAGAACAGTGTGGGAAAAAGAAAAGTAAGCCTGTGCTGCTCTGCATGGGGGTATAACATTGAACAGGTTTCTTTGCCCTGCATGGAAAAAATCACAGATTCACTTCACGATTCATTCTATCCAAAACTTTATTTTTAGAAGCATGTAAAAGCTAGTGGGCTGTATATACTCACCAAATTTAAATATTTCTCTGTGACTCCCATAGGCAGCGGAACTCATCACTGTTTCTGCCTCTGTCCTCTCCGGCTTTGGACTCACACTTTCTTTGTGACACTAGCTATAATGTTAAAGTGATTGTAAATATTCTTCGAAAAAAATAAAATAATGACAAACGTGCTATACTTACCTACTCTGTGTAATGGTTTTGCACAGAGCAGCACCGATCCCCCTCTTCTGGGATCACCCCCCAGCCCCCCGGTGCTCCAGACTTCCCCTCTTCTCCATGTGCCACCACAGGAAGCCGCTTCCTAAAGTGACACATGTGAAGCCTTAATCCCGAGCAAGACTGTGTTTATCGACACAGAGCAGAGAATGCACTAAAGTAAAAAAATCTTTAGCCTCTACCACTTAAACTGTGATATAATGAGCTACCACTTTAAGCCTCAGACAGCTATAAGTCACATGGCCTCTAAATGTTACATTGTTGTTGCTGCTACAATATAATAGAGTATAGATAGAGACAGAAGGAAATAGAGATAGATATAAATAGAGTATATGTGGTCCTGCGTTTATGTATTTGCTGATTAAAGCTAAACTTGGTACAAACTGTTTAATACATAGTGTGGTAGGAGCCATGGCTGTAGCTGTGGTAATAGGCAAGGAGAACTAGTGTTGGGAAGGAAAGGGTGCCTGGGAGAACAACAAGCTAATAAAAAATAGATTGGTATGTTCCAGCTAGGACAGCCTGGGGCCAAAGAAAGTGGGCGTGTAAGTGAATAATGCTGGGTCGGTGTTTCAGGTGGATAACCGGAGGGTCTGTGTCATAGGGGTTTATTTACTAAAGGCAAATCCACTTTGCACTACAAGCGCACTTGGAAGTGCAGTCATTGTAGATCTGAGGAGAAGATCTGAAACAAGGGAAACCTCTGCTGATTTCTATCATCCAAGCATGTGTAAGCAAAACTGCTGTTTTTTTATTTTCCTTGCACGTCCCCCTAAGATCTACAGTGACTGCACGTCCAAGTACACTTCCAAGTGCATTTGTAGTGCACAGTGGTTTGCCTTTAGTAAATAAACCCCATAGTGACAATGAAAGATTGTTGCCAAATAAGAAGTGTTGTGTGCTTGATCTCATCCTTGGAGACCTTATTGCTGAAAGCAATTTCTATGCTACCTTTAGAAGGACTTTTATTTACACTGAAATAAGTGATTAGGCCTGGTTCACACTGGTGCAACATATGTCCCAACTTTATGTCCAACATCTGTTAGAACCCAACATACGCCCCAACATACGCTCCAACTTTGAGAGTACATGTCGCATGATGTGTATAAATCATTGATTCCCTATGAGAGCCGTCTTAACTGATCCAACTTTGGAAAAAGGTTCCTGCACTTCTTTGGTCTGACTTTGGACTGATCTCAGTCCACTGATTATCATTAAACTCGTATCAAAGTCGGGTCAGCATCATTACTGATCCGACTTATGACATGTGACGTGTGCTCAGAGGCAATGTTAGCACTGCAAAATGTATTAATTTAAAAAAAAAAATCCTTATCAGATATGTTCTCATTTGGAACCTGGAATTTGGAGGTTTGGAGAGATATTCACTTGGGAAAGAACCTCCAACTCTGTATACAGGGTCTTTGGTCCTAAAAGAGTTATTCTACCTCCAGGAACAGGCCCTTAAAGACAGGAAGCTCCTAGAGCAGAAGCTCTAGCACCAGACCTCTTTTGTACCGCTAAACTGTTAAGCTATAGAAGGCTTTTAAAGTGGAAAATATAGAATAATGACATGTTTAATCTTTGACATGTTGAGAATCTATTTACTCAGATCAACCTTGACTTGTAGATTTTACTAAAAATTGAACGATTTATTGCGTTTTTTACCTTTGTGATAAAAAGGTGTGACATAAAAAATTGGAACTACTACTATTTTATTCTCTATGGTGCCTGCTTTCAGAAAAATTTATAATATAATGTATATATTATATATAATAATAATATATATATAATAAGTATAATGTTTGGGGGTTTTATGTAATCTTCAGGCCTAAAATGATTTTTTAAACGAGTGCAATAAACGCAAAAACGGCTCTGGCTGTGAAAGGGTTAAATGATAAGTTCACCTTCGGGAACATGCTATATGTTTCACCCATAAGATTTGTTTGTTAAAAAAAAAAAGGCTCTTAATTTTTTTAGCCGGCTCTTAGATTCAAAGCAAATTTGTCAAGCCCTGGTTTAACCAATGTGCTCTTGATGTTTCAGAAAACATCTCAATCACTCCTCTTACTGATAAGGTTTACTATTGTATACTACAACTTTGTAATATATTTTATCCAAATTTCCCCAAAACCTAATTCTTACACCCCTCCTGAACACATACTGTATCTCTTCATTGGTTTAATTTATTTAACTTTGCACTGTGCAGAATTTCTCTGTCTCTCCTGCATGTGTGTCATGTGGAACACAAAATTTCAGAAGCAGCAATAATTGTGGAATGAACACCTCCTGATCAAATAGAGCGCATACATGGCCCATCGAATTAGAATACTCCTTGCCATAGGAGGGCATTCACTTCTGGCTATCTGAAGGTAACCTTACACAGTAACCTCCATGAATCTATATGAGAGGCAAAGCCTTTCCATTGATTCATGTACAAGCATTGACTGTCCTTCCTGCACTGAGTTACTGGTTATTATTCTCACTCAAGAAAGATTCACTAATTAAAACATTTTATTTGTTCTAATCAATAAATATTATACATTTATTTTAATGAATGTATTTTTTTCTTTTATTAGACTAAAAAATCCCCACTATACAATCCAATTATTGTTCCATTATGAATTATTTTCATAATGAATTTGTTATATATTTTTACACATTTTAGATATCATCCAACAATTATACATAAAATCTATCACACAAATTGCTTACCTTGTACCTTTCTATCTATTATGTAAAAGTCAAATTGTGTTGTTTGGACCTTACAATATATATTACCAATATAGTACCCCCCCCCCCCCCCAGGCAGTCACAAAAAAAAAAAAAAAATTAAAAATATATTTTTTTTTAACCAATGTTGTACCCAAAAAAAATTGACGTCCTTTTTTCCCCACAAATAGAGCTTTGATCACCTCTGCGGTTTTTATTTTTTGCGCTATGAACAAAAGAAGAGCGAAAATTTTGAAAAAAACACAATATTTTTTACTTTTTGCTATAATAAATATCCCAATTTTTTTTTTTTAAAAACAAATTTTTTCCTCAGTTTAGGCCGATACATATTCTTCTACATATTTTTGGTAAAAAAAAAAATTGCAATAAGCGTATATTGATTGGTTTGCGCAAAAGTTATAGCGTCTACAAAATACGGGATAGATTTATGGCATTTTTAAAAAAAAAAATATTAATTTTTTTAGCGGCGATCGCGATTTTTTTTCGTGACTGCGACATTATGGCGGACACATCGGACACTTTTGACACATTTTTGGGACCATTCACATTTATACAGCGATCAATGCTATAAAATTGCATTGATTACTGTGTAAATGTGACAGGCAGTAAAGGGGTTAACCACTAGGGGCGGGGGGGGGTTAATATGTTTCCTGGGGAATGATTCTAACTGAAGGGGGAGGGGACGCTCAAGGGGAGGAGACCGATCACTGTTCCTCCGTTCTGGGAACACAGATCGCTCTCCTCAGAGCTGACAGGCTTTGGATCTGTGTGTTTACAATCGCGGGTGCCCAGTGGACATCGCAGCCGCCAGGCACACGCACCGGGTCCCGTGCAGCACGGCGCGCGCGCCCCCTTGACAGCCGGGAATCCCAGGACGTCATATTACGTCCACCCAGGATGGGAGATCCCATCCCAGGACGTCATATGACTATAGGCGGGTAGTGAAGTGGTTAAATGGCCCTGTAAAAAAAAGAAAAAAATGAAAAAAGTGCACTGTGTTCGGGCACAGTGCACTATGGGAAGCGCCACATCTATGCAATCACGAGATAGCAGACGAGGCGCTTCATTTATGGGCTTTTGACCCGCCTTGCGGCGCAATCCATCGCGCCGAACAGCTTCCGTCCGGTGCCTGAAGTATGTGTTACTACGGCCGAGTGCTTTGATTGACAGTCGAGTTACGATGTCACTTCTGGTTTTCTCTGTGCCAGTGCGCCCGAGCGGAAGAAGCATGAGGAGCGGACTCCTCAACCGCTTCTGCATGATCATTAACAAGTGAGAAAGTTTACAGTCTGGTTGGTGTTCTGTTCCGTGTCAGGAAAGTGCTGGGATTTAACTGCAGCTTAAAGCTGACTTTGAAGTTCTGGAGGAATAATAATTTACTAAGTAATGAATGTATTGTTTCACAGGACACAGAACAGCTCTTCTCATTTTTCATTATTTCAATATAGAAGAATTATGGTGCAAAACTCCTCCTTTTACATGCACATGGTTTTAAACAAAATGGGATAAAATATGAATTAAACATCAGGAACCTTTTTGTTGTTAACAGCAAGCTTACTTCACTTGTACATTCTACACATTCTTACACAGTAAACCACAAGGTGCTGTACATTATATACTCCATTGTGTTTAGCTCATTACATTGTGCTTTATATTATATACTGTATGTTGCACTCAGTACACTGTGCTGTATGTTATATACTCCGTACTGTAATGTTGCACTTAGTACATTGTGCTGTATATTATGTACTTCATAGTGTTTGACTCATTTCATTTTATATGGCACAGTGGCAGCATTTGATGGCACAGTGGGAGCATTTGATATGGCACAGTGGCTGTGTTTGATGGGCACAGTAGCTACGTTTTTTTTTTCATATCAAATCGTTTTCTTATTTTTATAATGCTTGTTCAATGCAAATAAGAGAAAGATATTTTTTATACAAATAAACATCTTACAAAATTTACCATCGTTTCATTTCATAATATACACATATTCACAATAAAAAACAAATAAATACAAATAAACATCAAAACTCATATATAACTAGCCACCACCAAAAATAAACATAAACCTCACATTGATTTTCAATTGGTTTTACTTTGTTCAACTCCCATAATCTTAATATGTTATAAATCAAGATCAATCTCCTCGCCCCGCAAATAATTTTTGTGGGGTATAGTGGGTTCTATGTAGAATGAAGAGCTGAGTCAATTGCTGAGATGGTGAGATAGATACCTCAGGGAGGATCTCCATAGCACAAGTCCATTCATCTTCATTAAGATCTATCAGATCCTTTTGCCAACTAATAAAACTCTTAGCCTGTCCATCTGCCTTCGTTGAATTTAATAAAATGTGGTATAGATCCCCTATTAGTCCTCGTTCAATAAGCCTAACTGAAGTTGCTTTCAATAGGATTTCTGATGGATTATATTGAAGTTGAAATGTTAAAGCTTGGCTTTGTAAAGCATGCCGAATCTGAAGGTACTGGTAGAAGTTATCCTTTGATAGTTGGAAGCGATCTTTCAATTTACTAAAAGGCAGTAAAGTATCCCCTTCAAATAACTGGTAAAGAAAATTTATCCCAACCCTGTTCCATTCTAAAAATTCTGATATTTTATTCAACTCGGGTAAGCAAAGATTCTCCCATAATGGCATATGTCTTGTATATCCCTTATGCTGCGTGATAATGCGTATTGTCTCCCACAGTTTATGGATTAAATAGAAAGTTGGAAATTTTCTCTTCTCATAAAATCTGTAGGAGACTATTGAACTAATGATGAACTAATGGTAAGGGTTTAAACTGAGTCATTATTATATTCTGTATAGGGTCTTGGTAATCTATCTCCTTCCAACCACACCAGTGTTGAAGTTGTGCTGCAAAGAAGTACAGTCTAGAGTTAGGAACCGCTATTCCACCTCTATCTTGTGCCTGTTGGAGGGTTTCAAGTTTAACCAGTTGCCGACCGCCACACGCCGATGTACATCGGCACAATGGCACGGGCAGGCATAAGGGCTTACCTGTACGTCCCTGCCTGCCCCTGGGCGGGGGGTCCGATCGGACCCCCCCCCATGCCTGCGGCGGTCGGATTCTAGTCAGGGGCGATCAGAGGTGAGGGGGAGGCCACTCATTTGTGGCCACCCCCTCGCGATCACTCCTGGCGAATGAAATGCTTCCTCGGCTTCTGTAATGTAAACAGAAGCGGAGGAAGTGATGTCATCTCTCCTCGAGCCGGTCTTTTCATTACGGCGCCGAGGAGAGAAGACATCAATGTGAGTTGCACCAACACTACACTTCCAGTAGAACACGCAGGCACACTTTTCACCCCCCCAGTCACCACCTGATCACCCCCTGTACCTCCTGTCACAGTGACACCAAAGCAGTTTTTTTTCTGATTATTGCATTGGTGACAGTTATAAGTGGTAGGGCAGTTAGTGTTAGTCCCCTTTAGGTCTAGGGTACCCCCCTAACCCCCACTAATAAAGTTTTAACCCTGTGATCACCCCCCGTAGCCAGTGTCACTAAGCGATCATTTTTCTGATCGCTGTATTAGTGTCACAGGTGACGCTAGTTACGGAGGTAAGTATATAGGTTCGCCGTCAGCGTTTTATAGCATCAGGGACCCCTATATACTACCTAATAAAGGTTTTAACCCCCTGATTGCCCCCTAGTTAACCCTTTCATCAGTGATCACCGTATAAGTGTTACGGGTGATGCTGGTTAGTTAGTTTGTTTATTATAGTTTCAGGGCACCCGCCATTTATTACCTAATAAAGGTTTAACCCCCTAATCGCCCGGCGGTGATATAAGTTAAGTTTTAGGGTCAGATAGGGTCTGCGTCACCCCAGGCAGCGTCAGGTTAGTTACAGTACTGCTAACACCCACGCACGCAGCATACACCTCCTTTAGTGGTATAGTATCTGAACGGATTAATATCTGAACTGATCAGATCTATACTAGCGTCCCCAGCAGTTTAGGGTCCCCAAAAACGCAGTGTTAGCGGGATCAGCCCAGATACCTGCTAGCACCTGCGTTTTGCCCCTCGGCCCAGCCCTGCCCAGCCCACCCAAGTGCAGTATCAATCGATCACTATCACTTACAAAACACTAAACACATAACTGCAGCGTTCGCTGAGTCAGGCCTGATCCCTGCGATCCCTAACAGTTTTTTGGTAGTGTTTTGAGACAGTCGCCAACAGTCAGGAGCTTTTTTGCCTGTGAGTCTCACTAGTGTACCACTAAATTTAGAGCCCAAAATGGCAAATCGAAGGTACACTAGTGAAGATTCCTACACGTTTCTGAGCATGACACATAGTGAAGAGGAAGTCACTCATCTGTCAGATTCAGGCTCAGAATACGAACCTGTGGACAGCAGCGGCTCCATGACAGATAGCTCTGACAACGGAGTTGTGGTCCCTGCCGAGGTCAGGCGTACCAGCCCCCGAACTTCTTCTTCTGCTGTTGAGGTGCAAGAACGGCAGGGCTCTCATATGGAGCAGAGAAGTACTAGCGCCGCTATTCCTTCTGGTGAACTGGCAAGCACCAGCGGCCTAGTACACCCTGGTCGTACATCCAGCACTGCAGTAACACTTGGTGACGTGGCGAGTCCCATAAGTGCAGTTCAAGCTGGCGAGGTGGCAAGCACAAGTAGTCTCCTGCTGCCACCAAGAAGACGAACACAGGCCCGTCATGCCCATAGTGCCCTTCCTGCTGCATTCGCCAATCCTAATTGGGAACCTACCACTTCTGCAGCACCTGTACTTCCCCCATTCACTGGCCAACCCGGCATTCAGGTGGAAACAGTTGATTTTATGCCACTTGATTTTTATTCGCTGTTTTTCACCGAAGATCTCTATAGATCTATTGTGAACCAAAGCAATTTGTACGCTGGTCAACACATCGCCACTATTCCCCAGTCCTCCCTTGCCAGAGATTGGAAACCAATTACGGTTTCCAAATTTAAGATCTTTCTGGGCCTTTCCCTCCTCATGGGCATAACCAAAAAGAGTGAGTTGCGATCATATTGGTCCACTGACCCAATTCACCATATGCCCGTGTTCCCTGCTTCCATGGCCAGGGCACGATACAAGCAGATTTTGCGGTTCATGCACTTCAACAACAATGAACTCTGTTGTCCTCGTGGAGACCCTGGATACGATCGGCTCTACAAAATTCGGCTCCTCATAAACCATTTCAACCAATGTTTTGCAGACTTGTTTACTCCCCATCAAGTTGTCTGCGTTGATGAGTCCCTGATTAAGTTTTCTGGCCGCTTGTCATTCAAACAGTACCTTCCAAGCAAGCGTGCCAGATACGGGGTCAAGATTTATAAGCTCTGTGACAGGGCCACAGGCTATACATGTAGTTTTATGGTTTACGAGGGAAGAGATAGTCACGTAGAGCCAACAAACTGCCCTGACTACATAGGAAGCGCTGGCAAGATTGTGTGGGACTTGGTGTCACCCTTATTCGGAAAGAGGTACCACTTATATGTGGACAATTATTACACGAGCGTGCCACTTTTTAGTCACATTTTTGATCATCAGATTGTCACCGTGCGACCTAATCGCTGGGGCTTTCCCCAGCGGCTTGTAGATTCCCGTCTTAGGCTGGGGGAGAGAGCCTGCTTGCAGTGTAATAATTTGCTCGCTATGAAGTGGAGGGATAATAAGAATGTTTTCGTTCTTACCTCCCTTCATGCAGACACGACGGTCCAAATTACTACGGCGACTGGTGTTGTGGAGAAACCCCTCTGTGTCCACGAATATAACCTCAATATGGGAGGGGTGGACCTCAACGACCAGTTGTTGGCGCTATGCCTAGTTGCCCTTAAGGCCAGACACTGGTATAAAAAAGTGTCTGTATACTTATTTCAATTGGCTTTGCTGAACGCTCATGTGCTATACAGAGCTTCAGGACGGACTGGATCCTTCCTTAAATTCCAGGAAGAGATCGTCAGAGCCCTTCTGTTTCCAGACGGTGCTCCACCTCACCTTCCCAATCCAAATGCAGTAAGCCGGCTGCATGAAAGGCATTTTCCTTATGTCCCCCCGCGTACCCCTACTCAACGAGCCCCCCAAAGAAAATGTTGTGTCTGCAGAAAGCGCGGATATAGGTCTTTGCATTGGTGAATGTTTTGAACGCTACCATACACTAGTTGAGTATTACAGTGGGGTACAGCACTGCACAGACTAGGCACACTTTCACAGGGTCTCCCAAGATGCCATCACAATTTGAGAGACCTGAACCTGGTACTAGTTACAAAAGTTACAGTTACAAAAAAAAGTGTAAAAAAAAAAAAAAAAAAGTAAAAAAAAAAACACAAAAAAATAGAAAATAAAAAAAACAAAAATAGTTGTCGTTTTTTGTTCTCTCTCTCTCTATTCTATTCTGCAATGTTTTATTGTTATTATGTTTTATCATGTTTGCTTTTTAGATATGCATTTTTTTTATACTTTACTGTTTACTGTGTTTTATTGTTAACCATTTTTTTTGTTTTCAGGTATGCAATTCAGCTGCAACGCGGATTTATTTATCTTGACAGCAACAGCGTTTGCTCCCACGATACATAAAGCCGTGACTCCAGCGCTGTCGGAGGTGATTTCACCACCACAGTTAGATACTTCAGCATCTATGCCGAAGCATGGGGGCATCAGGGGCGGAGGAGTGATTTGCTCCTACCTTTTGCGGGAGGATGCCCCCATGCTTTGGCATATATATATATTTTAGGCACAGGTTGCGTTAAAAAAATGTTTTATTTTTTACTATGTTTTTTTGTATTTGCTTTGCAGGTATGGTAAGTCTTACTGTTATACTGTAACTATCTGTAACCATCATTTGCTTATCAGGTACGCCGTTCAGTTGCAGAGCGGATTTATTTATCTTGACAGCAACAGCGTTTGTTCCCACGATACATCTAGCCGTGACTCCAGGGCTGTCGGAGGTGATTTCACCACCACAGTTACATACTTCAGCATATATGCCGAAGCAAGAGGGCAGTAGGGGCGGAGGAGCGATTTGCTCCTACCTTTTGGGGCGGATGCCCCCATGCTTTGGCATATATAAATGGTGCATGTATGCCAATCATTAGAAGTGGGTGGATGAAGGGAGGTATTCTAATGGTGGGCATACCCACCGATCAATGTCTTTTTTTCATGCAGCCCACAGGCTGCATGAAAAAAAGAATACAATATATGCCCAACAAGGACCAGCAACGTATTGGTATGTTGCTGAACTTTGAATGGTTATACCAGAATGATGCCTGCAGGTTTAGGTATCATCTTGGTATCATTCTTTTCAGCCAGCGGTCGGCTTTCATGTAAAAGCAATCCTAGTTATCTCCTAGTTATCTGCAGGTATGGTAAGTCTTACTGTTATACTGTAACTATCTGTAACCATCATTTGCTTATCAGGTACGCCGTTCAGTTGCAGAGCGGATTTATTTATCTTGACAGCAACAGCGTTTGTTCCCACGATACATAAAGCCGTGACTCCAGGGCTGTCGGAGGTGATTTCACCACCACAGATACATACTTCAGCATATATGCCGAAGCAAGAGGGCAGTAGGGGCGGAGGAGCGATTTGCTCCTACCTTTTGGGGCGGATGCCCCCATGCTTTGGCATATATAAATGGTGCATGTATGCCAATCATTAGAAGTGGGTGGATGAAGGGAGGTATTCTAATGGTGGGCATACCCACCGATCAATGTCTTTTTTTCATGCAGCCCAAAGGCTGCATGAAAAAAAGAATACAATATATGCCCAACAAGGACCAGCAACGTATTGGTATGTTGCTGAACTTTGAGTGGTTATACCAGAATGATGCCTGCAGGTTTAGGTATCATCTTGGTATCATTCTTTTCAGCCAGCGGTCGGCTTTCATGTAAAAGCAATCCTAGTGGCTAATTAGCCTCTAGACTGCTTTTACAAGCAGTGGGAGGGAATGTCCCCCCCTCCCACTGTCTTCCATGGTTTTCTCTGGCTCTCCTGTCCCAAGAGGGAACCCGAGAATGCAGCCGGTGATTCGGCCAGCTGACCATAGAGCTGATCAGAGACCAGAATGGCTCCAATCATCTCTATGGCCTAAGAAACTGGAAGCTACGAGCATTTCATGACTTAGATTTCGCCGGAAGTAAACAGCGCCATTGGGAAATTGGGAAAGCATTTTATTACACCGATCTTGGTGTGGTCAGATGCTTTGAGGGCAGAGGAGAGATCTAGGGTCTAATAGACCCCAATTTTTTCAAAAAAGAGTAACTGTCACTACCTATTGCTATCATAGGGGATATTTACATTCCCTGAGATAACAATAAAAATAATAAAAAAAATGAAAGGAACAGTTTAAAAATAAAATAAAAAAATCGAAAAATAACAAATAAAACAAAAAGCACCCCTGTTCCCCCCTGCTCTCGCGCAAAGGCGAATGCAACGTCGGTATGGCGTATAATGTAAACAGCAATTGCACCATGCATGTGAGGTATCACCGCGAAGGTCAGATCGAGGGAAGTAATTTTAGCAGTAGACCTCCTCTGTATATCTAAAGTGGTAACCTGTAAAGGCTTCTAAAGGCTTTTAAAAATGTATGTAGTTTGTCGCCACTGCATGTTTGTGCGCAATTTTAAAGCATGTCTTGTTTGGTATCCATGTACTCGGCCTAAGATCATCTTTTTTATTCCATCAAACATTTGGGCAATATAGTGTGTTTTAGTGCATTAAAATTTCAAATAGTGTATTTTTTCCCCAAAAAAATGCGTTTGAAAAATCGCTGCGCAAATACTGTGTGAAAAAAAGAAAAAAACACCCACCATTTTAATCTGTAGGGCCTTTGCTTTAAAAAAAATATATAATGTTTGGGGGTTCAAAGTAATTTTCTTGCAAAAAAAAAAAAAAAAATTTCATGTAAACAAAAAGTGTCAGAAAGGGCTTTGTCTTCAAGTGGTTAGAAGAGTGGGTGATGTGTGACATAAGCTTCTAAATGTTGTGCATAAAATGCCAGGACAGTTCAAAACCCCCCAAATACCCCCATTTTGGAAAGTAGACACTCCAAGCTATGTGCTGAGAGACATGTTGAGTCCATGGAATATTTTATATTGTGACACAAGTTGCGGGAAAAAGACCCTTTTTATTTTGCATAAAGTTGTCACTAAATGATATATTGCTCAAACATGCCATGGGAATATGTAAAATTACACCCCAAGGGGGCGCATGCGCGAGGCTCAGCATGGAGGACGCTACCTCTTAGAGCTCCGCACTTCCCGCCGCAGAATCGGGACCGTACAGCGCCCTCAGACCGCCTAACCGAACCAAGATACCGGCGATCATCCCCAGCGGCACCCGAGCCACAACCGGGATGGTTCTGACGGGTCACAGAGGCAAGAATAAGACTAAACCGATCAAGGAGGCCCTAGCCCGCGCCTCATCCAAGATGGCGGCGAAAGCCCTCGCCAAGCAGCAAGCTGCATCTCCAGCCAGAACGGAGCAGGCAGACAGTGAGGAGGATGATGCTGCAGACTCAGTATACAGCGGTTCTCCCATCCCTGCACAACAAGGTATGTCACAGCCTGATTTCTTGAAACACATGGAGAAGATGTTAAACAAGGCCCTGAAAGCTACATCTGACCAAATAACTAACAGACTGTCACGGGAGATACGGGAATTAGGTCAGCGCACAGCAGACTTGGAAACCAGGGTAGATGATATAGAGCTTACTATACAAGAACATGCTCAGGAACAGGCAGCCCTCCGTGAGGAAAATGCCACATTACTCTCACGTTTGGAGGACGCCGAGAACCGTTCTCGCAGGTCTTTACTACAGCCCTTTTCCAGGAACTCTGTCCCTCCATACCCATTGAACGCCTGGAATTTGACAGAATTCACAGGGCGCTTACTCGCCGCCAACAAGACGGCCCTCCGCGGGACATAATAATTAAACTACACTTTTTCCGCACAAAGGAGCAATTACTCGCAGCAGCCCGGAATAAAGACGCTCTCCAGTTCCAAGACCACAACTACCAACTTTTCTCTGACCTGGCACCCCTTACCATTGCTAAACAGCGAGCCATGAAGCCGCAATTACAAATCCTGATACAACATCAGATAAAATATACCTGGCGTTTCCCCTTTTCTCTTCAGTTCACGTACCAGGGGCAGCAACACTCCTCCACATCTCCAGAATCACTGCAGCGTCTTCTTGAATCACTGCACCTGTCGCCCCCTGTCCATCAATCCAAAACCTTGCTACCACGTACTCCAGCCCGCTCTGCAGCCTACCCTTACACCACCACTCCTAAGCGGAATCAAGCTGGCCCCTCGTCGATCCGAAAAGGAACACCGTCTCGTCAAGCAAACCTTTTTGATCCTAAAGCACACACGTCTCGCTGAAGAACCTAGCATCTAATGCTCTTATTCAACACCTCAGGAGAACTCCTGGTTACACGGTTGATATCTCAATGAACTGAGATAGTTGTGATTTTTCCATTTTTTTTTTTTTTTGTTTTTTATTACTTTACACCACCGAGACACAGACGTTTGTGTTCTGGTAAAATTTCCCATTGTTGCGGGACTCAGCATATGCGATCCCCCTAATCCCATTATAGGGTGCATATGTCCTGAATACTTTCCTTTTGCTTTGTTTGGTTTAACCTTGCTTGTTTAACCTAAGATTCCAAAAATGCTAATTATACTACATATATAGGCATAGTTAAGTTGATACCTTTTATTTTTGGATTCCCTTATCCCCCCTGGTGATTCTGATCTCAGTTGTACCACTTGTTTGGCACTGAAATCTTTCTCACCAAAGTGAGGTTATTGCCGATATCTTACAACTGAATATAATGATACGGTCTTAGTGCGTACTGTTTATATTGTTTGAGCACTACAGTTTCTTAACTTTTCCCGACCTGCGGCGGGGAAATGTCACTGCTCCCCCCTATAGGATGCACATGCTCCCTCACCAGCTGGCTGGTTTGGAAGTATGGGCATCTACCTGTTGGGCTAACATGTCCAACGCACCAAGTGTTATTACACTTCCTTATTTTCTCTACAAAAAACATGCTCTGTCCTCTCTCTTCTCCTTTTTCTTTTCCTCACACCTCTTTTTTTCATTTCCTTCCTCATTTTCCACTAGGTCGGGTGGGCCGCATGATCCTCAGAAATCTACCCTTAGTATTTCTCCCTACCCACATAAATGGCCACTCTGAACATACTCTCCCTTAATGTTAAGGGACTCAACTCCCAAAATAAAAGGGTTAAGGCCTTTCGTACCTTCGCACACCTGAAGGCCAGCATAGTGGCCCTACAGGAAACTCACTTTTCAACCCAAGCAACCCCTAAGTACTTCAGTTCTAAATATCCCCAAGTGTTCACCACCTCGGCTACCACTAAACAACGTGGCCTCCTCATTGCATTTCACCGCACCCTTCCATTCACCCTAACAAAAGAAATTAAAGACCCTGAAGGTCGCTACATTATTTTAGTTGGACACTTGCAAGACGTGATGTCCACTATAGTCTCCTATTATGCCCCCAATAACAATCCTAACCCCTTCTTCAATCATCTCCTACAAGTAATACGAACACACTGCAAGGGCGCCCTTTTTATATGCGGTGATTCCAATCAAGTGCTACATCCGCACCTCGATAAATCTCCTTATACCCCTGAACAATACTCCCCCTCTATACTATTTCGCAAACTTTTCCAGCAAGCCTCTTTATTAGACACATGGAGAGAATGTAATCCAGCCAAGAAAAACTTTACCTTTTATTCATACCCACACAAATCCTTTTCAAGGATCGATCACATCTTTATACCTGTTGCATCCTCACCAACCCTACTCCACTCAAACATTATTCCAATTACTTGGTCAGACCACTGTGCAGTGATCACAACTGTCTCTACCCTGATCCCTCAGTCTAGAGACTGTACATGGTGTATAAATGAGGCATATTTAACTAACCAATCATACTGTTTCGATATAGAACTAGCCCTTAAAGAATACATAAAACATAATTCCACTCCTGACATCTCACCTGTCCTATTATGGGAGGCGCACAAACCCGTAATTAGAGGGACCTGCATATCTGTATCTACTCACCTCAAAAGAGATAAAAAACTTAGAACCCAGCAATTGGAAGCAGATTTTCACCGCCTCTTCCTCCAATTCCAATCCACTCCAACTGAACCACATAGAATTTTGTTAGAAAAGACGAAAACAGAATTGGACCTGCTCTTGGCAGAATCAGCAGACAAAGCTATTCGCAGATCCAACCACACAATTTATACTAAAGCCAATAAGCCAGATACTTTCCTTGCATTGAGACTACGTCAACCGGAAAGGGTGCACAATCCCATCAGACTCAAACTGGCCAAGGATAATTTCACGAGTAACCCAGTGAAGGTGCTTTCTGAATTCCGCAGAAAGTTAGCTGAACTATATACCCCAACACGTACCTTCTCGGCGACACAAGCTGAGGTATTGTTTCAAAACATCACACTCCCGAAATTGTCAGAGGCCAATAAAGAGTCTATGGAATGCCCCGTCACGCCCGAAGAAGTTCTTATTGCTATAAAGTCTCTTAAACCACACAAAAGACCAGGCCCTGATGGTCTTTCTACTTCATACTTCAAAAAATTTGCTCCCATCCTAGCCCCCCTTCTCACTAACACTTTTAACGCCCTCCTTAAACAACACTCTTTTGGTCGGGACACGTTAACAGCCATTATCTCTATGATACCCAAGCCTAACACAGACAATTCTCTGTGGTCCAATTACAGGCCCATATCCTTACTTAATCTAGATATAAAGATCCTAGCCAAAATTATGGCGTTACGCCTCAACCCAATTATAGGTGGCCTTATACACAAAGACCAAGTAGGCTTCATTCCAAAACGTCAGGCCAGTGATAATATCCGTCGTGTCATCCTGCTCCAACACCTAGCTCGAACACGCCAAATCCCTATGCATCTCCTCTCTCTTGACATCCGTAAGGCATTTGACACTGTCTCTTGGCCTTACCTCCGCTATATACTACAAAGATGGGGATTTGGCCCTAACTTTCTACAATGGGTAGACTCCCTTTACAACCAACCACGAGCATATGTTAAATATTCAGGATACCGATCGGACTACTTTCAGATACAACGAGGTACAAGACAAGGGTGCCCCCTCTCCCCTCTAGTGTTCGCCTTAGCGATTGAACCACTAGCAGCTCTCCTTAGAGCAAACCCAAATATTAAAGGCTTAGATGTAGCCTCTACATCACATAAATTATGCCTATTTGCCGACGATGCACTACTATTTGTCACATCCCCACGAACCACACTCCCGAATCTAATTTACCTTCTAGACAAATTTGCGCTAATATTAGGACTGGAAGTCAACCAATCCAAATCTAAGGCCCTCAACGTGTCCCTACCACACTCAGAACTAGAACATCTACGAGAACTCTTCCCCTTCACCTGGTCTACAACCACAATAGCCTACCTTGGTATCAAGCTAACTAGCGACCCAACCCACTTATTTCGAGCCAACTACCTCCCTATGTTAAAACACATAACAAGTCTATTAGAATCTTGGCGCCCGATATGTATCTCATGGTTAGGCCGGATTGCGGCTGTAAAGATGTCTATGCTGCCAAAACTACTTTATTTATATAGAGTCCTTCCGATCCCTATTCCCTCATACTACCACCGCATTATTCAGACAAGTGTGTCCAAATATATATGGGGCTCTACTAGACCTAGAGTAGCTAAAGCTATATTACTTCGTAGTAAACTCAAGGGGGGGTTAGGTCTGCCTAACTTTTTGGGATATTATCACGCAGCTCAGCTAGCCCAGATAACTCTATATCATGCAAAAAATGAAACTCCACTTTGGGTTAGTTTGGAAGCCATTGACCTTCACCCCCTCAAAGTGTTCAACATATTATGGCTGCCCCCCTCAACGCGAGGTCCAATTAGTAACCCCATTACAGGACACTCCTTTAAGTTGTGGGACAAACTCCGAGGTCCATTTAAATTACAATCTGCTCACTCCCCGTTACTCTCGTTCCTAGATCACCCGAAATTTTACCCGGCCCAAACCAATCCAAGATCGTTTCAAATCTGGCTTAGGGCGGGACTATATCGTATATGCGACTTTACCTCTGGATCTACCATTAAGACATTTCCTTCGCTACAAAACAATGCTGACATTCCCCCTACAGAAATATTTAGATATTTACAGATAGCCCACTTTATTCGTACAACTATAGGCACACACACCTCACTAGATGATCTATCCATTTTTGAAGGAATTTGCAACTCTGACCCTCATGCTCTGGGACTAATTTCCCTCCTATATACCCATCTGACCTCTCCCCCAACTAACCTTCCCTCTTACGCTGTAAAGTGGTCCACAGACCTCTCATTAGATCTTGATGCAGAGGACTGGTCTGATATCTGGTCCAATACGAAAATATCATCCCACAATGTATTAGCTCAAGAAGCGAACTACAAAGTACTCATGAGATGGTACTTAGTGCCGGCCAGGATCTCCAAATTTCTCCCAAATTATCCTGATACCTGTTTCCGTGGCTGTAACGAACGGGGTACCCATATACATATATGGTGGACGTGCTCAATAGTACAGGAATTTTGGGCTGCAATATTCCGTATGGCTTCCACCTTATTTCAACATCCCATTGATCCTGATCCGGCTGTTGCATTGCTGAATCTTACCCCCTCGGATCTCACCAGATCCCAGACCCGCCTTCTCCTTCAGCTCACGACAGCAGCCAAACAGACGATTGCCAGGGCCTGGAAAACCCCAAAACTCGCCCTAGCCGAAGTCAAAAATAGGGTCACTCAAGCTATGATCCACAGTAAAATAGAAGCAACAATCCTTGATAGAATTCCCCAACACCTTAAAATCTGGAATTCTTGGGCTGAACACTTCTTACCCCCGGACTTCGACTAACAACTTCTTAAACCCTAATTTGGTCACAACAACACTAGACAGACTTAATGGTGCTTCTTTGGTTTGTGCGACCCCCCCGACCACCCCTCCCCTTTCCACTCCTTACTTCTAGCCTCCCTCTAACTACCCTATTCCTGCCACTATCCTCACTCTACATTTTCTACTTTATGTTTCTCCTCCGGATACATCACTGGTAATGTTTTCTACAATTTACAAAACGATTGCCAGATTTTGACTATGCACATGCTCGCAGATTCTCTTTTCGAGCAAACAAATAAAACATTAATTTTTGTTATTGTTTCAACATCTCTCTAGCTATAAATCAAAACAGATATATTACGTCCACAAATATCTCTGCGAGGAATATCCTCTGGACATTTTATTTCTGATATGTTCTTGTTGCCTATTGTAATGCACATGTCGCAGAAAAGAAACTTGTATAAATCTTATTGCTACATGTCACACAAATATTGCCTGTTGTATTTCATGTCTGCTTTTCAATAAAAAACTTTGAACAAAAAAAAAAAAAAAATTACACCCCAAAATACATTCTGTTGCTTCTCCTGAGTACACTGATACCACATGTGTGAGAGTTTTTGGGAGCCTAGCCGCGTACGGGACCCCGAAATCCAAGCACCACCTTCAGGGTTTCTAAGGGTGTAAATTTTTGATTTCACTCCTCACTGACTATCACAATTTCGGAGGCCATGGAATGCCCAGATGGCACAACCCCCCCCCCCCCAAATGACCCCATTTTGGAAAGTAGACACCCCAAGCTATTTGCTGAGAGGTATGGTGAGTATTTTGCAGACCTCGCTTTTTGTCACAAAGTTTTGAAAATTGAAAAAAGAAAAAAAAAATACATTTTTCTTTTCTTTCTTCATTTTCAAAATGAGAGCTGCAAAATACTCACCATGCCTCTCAGCAAATAGCTCGGGGTGTCTACTTTCCAAAATGGGGTCATTTGGGGGGTTTTGTGCCATATTAGCATTTTATGGCCTTCAAAACTGTGATAGGTAGTGAGGGTGAAATCAAAAATTGACACCCTTAGAAATCCGGAAGGTGGTGATTGGTTTTCAGGGGCCCCGTATGCGGCTAGACTCCCAGAAATTCCCACACATGTGGTATCCCCATACTCAGGAGAAGCAGCAAAATGTATTTTGGGGTGCAATTCCGCATATAACCATGGCATGTGTGAGCAATATATCATTTAGTGACAACTTTTTGTAAAATATATATATATATTTTTTTTGTCATTATTCAATCACTTGGGACAAAAAAATAAAATATTCAATGGGCTCAAAAGGCCTCTCAGCAATTTCCTTGGGGTGTCTACTTTCCAAAATGGGGTCATTTGGAGGGGAGTTGTACTGCCCTGCCATTTTAGCACCTCAAAAAATGAGATAGGCAGTCATAAACTAAAAGCTGTGTAAATTCCAGAAAATGTACCCTAGTTTGTAGATGCTATAACTTTTGCGCAAACCAATACATATACGCTTATTGACTTTTTTTTTACCAAAGACATGTGGCTGAATACATTTTGGCCTAAATGTATGACTAAAACTGAGTTGTATTGGATTTTTTTATAACAAAAAGTTGAAAATATCATTTTTTTCAAATGTTTCAGTCTTTTTCCGTTTATAGCACAAAAAATAAAAACCGCAGAGGTGATCAAATACCATCAAAAGAAAGCTCTATTTGTGGGAAGAAAAGGACGCAAACTTTGTTTGGGTACAACATTGCATGACCGCGCAATTAGCAGTTAAAGCGATGCAGTGCCAAATTGTCAAAAGTGCTCTGGTCAGGAAGGGGGTAAAACCTTCCGGGGCTGAAGTGGTTAATTCTTGGTTTACCGTGTTTCCAAATAAGGTCACATGGCCAGTGCAAAAAGGAGAGGAAACAGGGGGCAACCCTGTCTTGTTCCTCTCTTCAAAAAAAAAGGTAATGAAATTGATACATTAATCTGTACTCTTGCACTCGGGGAATTATATGACAGTTGTATCCACCTAGTGAATTTTGGTCCTATTCCAAAATGTTTTAGGGAAGCCCATAGATAATTACATTCAATACTATCAAATGCCTTGGAAGCATCCAACGACATGATAGCTCTATCTCCAGTATTATCTATGGGTACCTGTAAATTTAAAAATAAACATCTAATATTATTAGCTGCTGATCTATTTGGAATAAAACCTGATTGGTCACGGTGTATTAATTTATCGATATATTTTGAGAGTCTAGTTGCCATTATCTTTGCCTAAAGTTTAACGTCTGATGTCAACAGGGAGATAGGGTGGTAAGCATCAGGCTTTGTTTGGTCTTTGCCTGGTTTCAGAATAGAGATGATTACAGCCTCTTTCTTTGAGGGGGAAGGGACCCCACCTCGTAGGCATGATTAAGAACCATTAGGAGATCAGGTAGTAATACATCTCCATATATTTTGTAAATTTCTCCTGGTAGGCCATCTGACCCAGGAGATTTATTATTAACTAAATTGGTCGCTCCATCCCTCAATGCATCTAGCATTAATGGTTCCTCCAATACCTCTTTGTCATCATCTGTCAACCTTGGCAATTTAATGGACTCAAAGAACTTTTTCATGTCCTCCTCGTGATCTCTTGTCCTACGTTTGTATAACTTCTGATAAAAAGCCCGAAACACTTCTAGGATCTCTGGGGTATTGTAATGCCGCGTACACACGGTCGGACTTTTCTTCTACAAAAGTCCGACGGACGCCGACGGACCAATTTCGGCGGACAATCCGATCGTGTGTGGGCTTCCCCGGACTTTCGGCTTACTTTTCCAGCCACAAATCTGACGGACTTTAGATTTGGAACATGTTTCAAATCTTTACGTCGTAACTCCGCGGAACCCAGAAATCCACTCGTCTGAATGCTAGTCCGACGGACAAAAACCCACGCTGGGCAGCTATTGGCTACTGGCTATCAACTTCCTTATTTTAGTCCGGTGTACGTCATCACGTACGAATCCGTCCTACATTTGTGTGATCGTATGTAGGCAAGTCCGTTCGTTAGAAAGTCCGCCGCAAGTCCGTCAAAAGTCCGCCAAAAGTCCGTTGAAAGTCTGTCGGACGGCTGTCAGACTTTTGCAGCCGAAAAGTCCGACCGTGTGTACGTGGCATTAGTCTTCCCGTATTCAGAAGTATGAATTTCCGTAATAAGGGATGTTGATCACTGTGCCTTTACTATAGAGGCCAATATACGTCAGGTTCCTTCTCTCTCCTCAAAATAAGGTTGCTGCAGGAAGAATCTTTTATTCTCTGCTTTCTTTATTGTGCATATTTTTCCTGACTATTTATCCATTGTGTGTGAGTGATTTTACTAGGATTAGTTATATATAATGCTTTAGCTTGCAACATACTGTCAGCAAGAGTTTTTTCCCAAGTTCTAAATTGTTTCTTTTTTTTTAAATTTGTGAGATAAGAAGGCCTCTAAGGTAAGCTTTCTGTGCGTCCCAATATATTAAGGGCGATACAGTGGGTTTATTCATCTGCTGAAATGTAGTAAGCTCTAATTTGATTTCATCTGGAGGGAAGAGTGAGATCCAGTAAGGATTCACCTTCCACAATCTATCCCCCACATTAGTCCTGAATAAAAAGGATAATATCAGAGGTGAATGGTCAGATATACCTCTGGCCTCATATTTGATTTCACTTAGATATGGCAATAGGGAGTAAGACCCCAGTGCCAAATCTATTCTAGATAAGGTATTATATGTACTTGAAAAACATGAAAATTGTCTACTGGTTGGATTTCGCAATCTCCACAAGTCAAGTAGCCCCATTTCTGTTATGTATTTGGCAAAGGCCGTGGTCCCCTGTGGCTATCGCTTATCCAATAAGGAGAATTTATCCATTGATGAATCCATATAATTGTTAAAATCACCAGTTATCATACATAGTCTATCTGGTTTATTGGATACAAACACGATAAATTCCTTCAGAATTTCAGAAGAATATGGTGGTGGAATGTAAATATTTGCCAATACACATCTTTGTCCAGCCAATACACAATCCAAAAAAATATATCGGCCCCTGCTATCTTTCCTAACCTGTCTGCATTGAAAATCAATTGTGTTGGCTATAAGAATGGATACACCTCTAGAATATGATGTATATGTTGAGTGAAATTGGGTTCTAAACTGATTTTTCTTTAAGTAATGTAAGGTATGAGGAAGTAAGTGGGTTTCTTGGAGGCAAATTATAGAAGGTGAAAATCTCGTCAGTGAAGTAAAAATAGCCTGCCATTTTGATGCAGTGCCCAAGCCTCTAACATTCCATGAGATTATTACATCTTTCTGAGGGGTCATAAAACAATTACATCATACATTTTAGCTTCAGTTATAAACACATTGCAAACTATATTTATACTTCAATAGCCACTTGGCCATAGAGTGGAAGAATAAAAGCATACACAGATAGGAGGGGAGATGCTAGAGGAGAGAAGGGATATCAAAAATTTGCAGACTATCTCCATATCTTTTATATTATCTTCCATCACTTGATTCCCAGGAGATCAAAGATAAGGAGGAGAAGAGAGAAGGGGAGGGAAGAGAGGAAATCCGAGACAGGAGCATAACGATAGAGTTGATATACAAAGATTTAGTAAAAGGTGTCACCAGACTAACATATAGGACAAGTAAGACAAAGACAAACAAACAACCATGACCAAGACACATGAAGAACAAAAAAATAAAACAAAGACAAGCATACTTTAAAACACACACAAAATATCAAACACCAAAAAACTGAAAAACAATCATATGGGTTATATGATCCAAAAGGCCCCCAAAAGTGAAGCCCACCCTGACCAAAAAAAAAAAAAAAGAAAAACGGGAAAAAAAAAATGGAGGCAGTAGGTGGGTGGGGGAAGGACAGAGAAAAAAAAAAGAGGGGACTTTCCATGTCATTTTGGATAGTTACTTAAAAAAAAAAAGACTATTTTAACCACTTTAGCCCCGGACCATTTGGCTGCCTAAGGACCAGAGGACTTTTTCCAATTTGGCACTGCGTCACTTTAACTGCTAATTGCCCGGTCATGCAATGCTGTACCCTAACAAAATTTGCGTCCTTTTCTTCCCACAAATAGAGCTTTCTTTTGATGGTATTTGATCACCTCTGTCGTTTTTTGTTTTTGCGCTATAAACGGAAAAAGACCGAAAATTTGGAAAAAAATGATATTTTCTACTGTTTGTTATAAAAAAATCCAATAAACTCAATTTTACATTTAGGCCCCTTTCACACTGGGGCGGTAGGGGGCGTCGGCGGTAGAACAGCGCTATTTTTAGTGCTGTTTTACCGCGGTATTCGGCCGCTAGCGGTGCGGTTTTAACCCCCGCTGGCGGCCGAAAAAGGGTTAAAACCCCTCGTATAGCGCGGCTATAGCCGCGGTATCAGCGCGGTATAGCCGCACTGTCCCATTGATTTCAATGGGCAGGAGCGGTTTAGGAGCGGTGAATACACCGCTCCTTCACCGCTCCAAAGATGCGGCCTGCAGGAGATTTTTTCTTCTCCTGCCAGCGCACCACTTCAGTGTGAAAGCCCTCGGGCTTTCACACTGAACAAACAGCGGAGGCTGTTTAGGGGCGGTTTGCAGGCGGTATTTTTAGCGCAATAACGCCTGCAAACCGCCCCAGTGTGAAAGGGGCCTAAGGCCAAAATGTATTCGGCCACATGTCTTTGGTAAAAAAAATGTCAATAAGCGTATATTTATTGGTTTGCGCAAAAGTTATAGCGTCTACAAACTAGGGTACATTTTCTGGAATTTACACAGCTTTTAGTTTATGACTGCCTATGTCATTTCTTGAGGTGCTAAAATGGCAGGGCAGTACAAACCCCCCCCCCCCCAAATGACCCCATTTTGGAAAGTAGACACCCCAAGGAAATTGCTGAGAGGAACGTTGAACCCATTGAATATTTTTTTTTTGTCCCAGGTGATTGAATAATGACAAAAAATGGACAGGCCATATATATATATTTACAAAAAGTTGTCACTAAATGATATATTGCTCACACAGGCCATGGGCCTATGTGGAATTGCACCCCAAAATACATTCAGCTTCTTCTCCTGAGTATGGGGATACCACATGTGTGGGACTTTTTGGGAGCCTAGCTGCGTACGGGGCCCCGAAAACCAATCACCGCCTTCAGGATTTCTAAGGGCGTAAATTTTTGATTTCACTCCTCACTACCTATCACAGTTTTGAAGGCCATAAAATGCCCAGATGGCACAAAACCCCCCAAATGACCCCATTTTGGAAATTAGACACCCCAAGCTATTTGCTGAGAGGCATGTTGAGTCCATGGAATATTTTATATTTTGACACAAGTTGCGGGAAAGTGACAATTTTTTTTTTTTTTTGCACAAAGTTGTCACTAAATGATATATTGCTAACACAGGCCATAGGCATATGTGGAATTGCACCCCAAAATACATTTAGCTGCTTCTCCTGAGTATGTGGATACCACATGTGTGGGACTTTTTGGGAGCCTAGCTGCGTAGGGGGCCCCGAAAACCAATCACCGCCTTCATGATTTCTAAGGGTGTAAATTTTTGATTTCACTCTTCACTGCCTATCACAGTTTCGGAGGCCATGGAATGCCCAGGTGGCACAAACCCCCCCCCCAAATGACCCCATTTTGGAAAGTAGACACCCCAAGCTATTTGCTGAGAGGCATGGTGAGTATTTTGCAGCATTCATTTGTTTTTGAAAATGAAGAAAGAGAAGAAAAAACTTTTTTTATCTTTTTTCAATTTTCAAAACTTTGTGACAAAAAGTGAGGTCTGCAAAATACTCACTATACCTCTCAGCAAATAGCTTGGGGTGTCTACTTTCCAAAATGGGGTCCCCGTACTCAGGAGAAGCAACAGAATGTATTTTGGGGTGTAATTTCACATATTCCCATGGCATGTTTGAGCAATATATCATTTAGTGACAACTTTGTGCAAAAAAAAAAAAAAAGAGTCTTTTTCCCGCAACTTGTGTCAACTTGTGTCAACTTGTGTCCCGCAATATAAAATATTCCATGGACTCGACATGTCTCTCAGCAAATAGCTTGGGGTGTCTACTTTCCAAAACGGGGTCATTTGGGGGGGGTTTGAACTGTCCTGGCATTTTATGCACAACATTTAGAAGCTTATGTCACACATCACCCACTCTTCTAACCACTTGAAGACAAAGCCCTTTCTGACACTTTTTGTTTACATGAAAAAATTATTTTTTTTTGCAAGAAAATTACTTTGAACCCCCAAACATTATATATTTTTTTAAAGCAAATGCCCTACAGATTAAAATGGTGGGTGTTTCATTTCTTTTTTTCACACAGTATTTGTGCAGTGATTTTTCAAACGCATTTTTTGGGGAAAAAACACACTTTTTTAAATTTTAATGCACTAAAAGACACTATATTGCCCAAATGTTTGATGAAATAAAAAAGATGATCTTAGGTCGAGTACATGGATACCAAACATGACATGCTTTAAAATTGCGCACAAACGTGCAGTGGCGACAAACTAAATACATTTTTAAAAGCCTTTAAAAGCCTTTACAGGTTACCACTTTAGATTTACAGAGAAGGTCTACTGCTTAAATTACTTCCCTGGATCTGACATTTGCGGTGACACCTCACATGCATGGTGCAATTGCTGTTTACATTTGACGTCAGACCGACACTTGCGTTCGCCTTTGCACGAGAGCAGGGGGTGACAGGGGTGCTTTTTTTTTTTTTTTATTATTATTTTTTTGCTTTTTTATCTTATTTTTAAACAGTTCCTTTCATTTTTTTTTTTTAATCATTTTTCTTGTTATCTCAGGGAATGTAAATATCCCCTATGATAGCAATAGGTAGTGACAGGTACTCTTTTTAAAAAAAATTGGGGTCTATTAGACCCTAGATCTCTCCTCTGCCCTCAAAGCATCTGACCACATCAAGATCGGTGTGATAAAATGCTTTCCCAATTTCCCAATGGCGCTGTTTGCATCTGGCAAAATCTAAGTCATAAAATGCTCGTAGCTTTCTGATCAGCTCTATGGTCAGCTGGCTGAATCACCGGCTGCATTCTCAGGTTCCCTGTTGAGACAGGAGAGCCAGAGAAAAACACGGAAGACGGTGGGGGGGCATTCCCTCCCACTGCTTGTAAAAGCAGTCTAGAGGCTAATTAGGCCCCTAGTAACTGCCATACCACACTAACTGTCACAAACTGACACCATGCAGTAATCAGAAAAAAAAAACTGCTTGGTGTCAGTGTGAAGGGGGGGGAGGGGTGATTGGGAGGTGATCGGGGGGGGGGGGATCGGGCGGTAAAGGGGGGTGTTTTGTGTGCCTGGCATGTTCTACTGTATGTGTGTGTGTTGTGCACTCACATTGCAGTCTTCTCTCCTCGGCGCCGGAACGGAAAATACCGAGCCGAGGAGAGATGACATAATTTCCTTTGCTGCTGTTTAGCATACAGCAGCATAGGAATGATTCTATTGGCCGGTGGCGATCGCGAGGGTGGGGCCATGAATGGATGGTCTCCCCCTCACCTCCGATCACCGCTGGACAATAGCGGACAGTTCGGACCCCCCGCCCACGGGAGGCAGATCACGTGTATGTACGTGATTCTGCCTGCCCGTGCCACCTTGCCGACGTACATCGGCGTGAGGCGGTCCTTAAGTGGTTAAGTGCATATAATTATCCAACCATTGAGACGCTGAGTCCGGGGATGTAAAAGAAAAAGTATTACCTTAGTCTTTACTCTTAGCTTGGCTGGAAACAGCATAGCATAGGATAGTTCCAAATGTCTCAGTCGTCGCTTTACCTCCACGAATCCCGCCCTTTGTCGCTGTACATTTACGGAAAAATCAGAAAAGAAGCTTATCTTTGAGCCATCCATCCGAATATCTTCTAGTTGTCTAGCTCTTTGTAATATGATATCGCTATCCTTATAGTTCAAAGTGTTCACAATAAAAGTTCTGGGTCTTAGTAACTCTCCCGAGGGTGGAGATCGTACAGCCACTCTATGTGCCCGTTCTACAGAAAAAAATGGGGAAAAATGTTCTGCTCCCATAATATCCTTAAGCCATCTTTCTATAAATTCTTCGGGTTTATTCCCTTCCGCCCGTTCAGGGAGACCTACTATCCTAATATTATTTCGTCGGAGACGATTCTCCAAATTCTCTAAACAGGAATCACATAAGGATAATTGCTGCATCATTTTTTTTTCAGATTTCATACCTGTTTGTAAAGAATCTTCAGTTGTACTTATTCTTACTTCTGCACCCGATATTCTTTCTTTCATTGTGTGCATATCTTGTCTAAACAGACTTATATCTTCCCTCATTCCTTCTAAATTATGAGATAAAGAGTTCACAGAGCTATTACATGTATTAATAGCTCTCATTATATCTGTTAAAGTAATTGCTTGTTCTGTATTTGGGCTATTTGGAGTATTTAATACATTGGAAGATGCAGCTGATGTAGCTGCGTTTAATGGCACAGTGGCTGCATTTGATGGCACAGTGGCTGTGTTTGATGGCACAGTGGCAGCATTTGATGACACATTGGGAGCATTTGATATGGCACAGTGGCTGCATTTGATGGACAGAGTGGCTGCGTTTAATGGGCACAGTGGCTGCATTTGATGGGCACAGTAGCTGCGTTTGATGGGCACAGTGGCTGCGTTTGATGGGCACAGTGGCTGCATTTGATGGCACAGTGGCTGTGTTTGATGGCACAGTGGCAGCATTTGATGACACATTGGGAGCATTTGATATGGCACAGTGGCTGCATTTGATGGACAGAGTGGCTGCATTTAATGGGCACAGTGGCTGCATTTGATGGTCACAGTGGCTGCATTTGATGGGCACAGTGGCTGCGTTTGATGGGCACAGTGGCTGCGCTTGATGGCACAGTGGCTGCGCTTGATGGCACAGTGGCTGCATTTGATGACATAGTGGCTGCGTTTAATGGCACAGTGGCGGCAATTGATGGCACAGTGGCGGCAATTGATGGGCACAGTGGCTGCGATTGATGGTACAGCGAGGCTGCACTTGATGGGTTTTTTTTCCAGATTTTTTCAGTTTGTTTGCGCCCCCCCAAAAATTTTGAGCACCAGCCGCCACTGACAGTATCTCACAAATGTGAGTACACCCCTTACATTTTTATTAATATTTTATTATATCTTTTCATGTGACAACACTTAAGAAATTACACTTTTCTATAATGTACAGTAGTGAGTGTACAGGTTGTATAACAGTGTAAATTTGCTATCCCCTCAAAATAACTTAACACCATAGGCATGCACAGCCAATTGCATTAGGGTGTACACCCCAAAGCTCAAACACACATGCTTGTATATATATAAATTTACACTATATTACCAAAAGTATTGGGACGCCTGCGTTTACACGCACATGAACTTTAATGGCATCCCAGTCTTAGTCCGTAGGGTTCAATATTGAGTTGGCCCACCCTTTACAGCTATAAAAGCTTCAACTCTTCTGGGAAGCCTGTTTACAAGGTTTAGGAGTATGTCTACATGAATGTTTGACCATTCTTTCACAAGCGCATTTGTGAGGTCAGACACTGATGTTGGACGAGAAGGCCTGGCTTGCAGTCTCCGCTCTCATGTGAAGGCCAGTCCAGTTCCTCCAACCTAAAATTGCTCATCCATGTCTTTATGGACCTTGCTTTGTGCACTAGTCTAAATCATTTGGTGGAAGGGGATTATGGTGTGGGTTGTTTTTCAGGGGTTGGGCTTGGCCCCCTAGTTCCAGTGAAGGGAGCACTTAAGGCGTCAGCATACCAAGACATTTTGGACAATTTCATGCTCCCAACTTTGTGGGAACAGTTTGGGGATGTCCCCTTCCTGTTCCAACATGACTGCGCACCAGTGCACGAAACAAGGTCCATAAAGACATGGACTTAGCAAGGGTGGAGGAAAATTAACTTCAAGTGCAAAAATTCACATTACAATAGTAACTAAAACATATAGAATTAAGTATAACATTCTAAAAAAAAAGTTCCAAAGTGCTATAATGGTGTAAACCTTCCAACTAAAAAGTTGTTGCACTTTAACCCCTTGCCGACCGGCTCACACCGATATACATTGGTAGAAGGGCACGTACAGGCATATTAACGTACCTGTACGTTGCGCTTTCAGACGCGGAATTGTGGGCGCGCGCACGCCCGCCACGGTCTCCGTGAGTGTGATCGCGGGTCCCACGGACTCAATGTCCACTGGGATACCCGCGATCGTCTCACAGAGAGGAAGAACAGGGAAATGCTGATGTAAACAAGCATTTCCCCATTCTTCCTAGTGACAGGACACTGATCACAGCTCCCTATGATCGGGAGCGGTGATCAGTGTCGTGTCACACGTACCCTTCACCCCCACAGTTAGAATCACTCCCTAGGACACACTTAACCGCTACAGTGCCCCCGCCATAATGCCGCAGACACGATAAAAATTGCAGATCACCGCCATTACTAGTAAAAAAAAAAAAAATATTAATAAAAATGGCATAAATCTATCCCCTATTTTGTAGACGCTATAACTTTTGCGCAAACCAATCAATAAATGCTTATTGTGAATTTTTTTACCAAAAATATGTAAAAGAATACGTATCAGCCTAAACTGAGGGAAAAAAAAATGTTTTTTTATATATTTTTGGGGGATATTTATTATAGCAAAAAGTAAAAAATATTGTGCTTTTTTCAAAATTGTCGCTCTTTTTTTGTTTATATAGCAAAAAATAAAAACCGCAGAGGCAATCAAATACCACCAAAAGAAAGCTCTATTTGTGGGGAAAAAAGGATGTCAATTTTGTTTGGGAGCCACGTCGCATGGCCGTGCAATTGTCAGTTAAACGACGCAGTGCTGAATCACAAAAAACGCTCTGGTCTTTGGGCAGCCATATGGTCCGGGGCTACAGTGGTTAAGTTAATTTGTATTGCAATAATCTGTAGAGGGGTTTCCACCATCCTTGCTAAGTTTAAAAAAAAATGTAAGTCTTATTCTCATTTTGATGTGTATTACATGTGACATCACATATCACTGGAATTATTGCGCTTGAAGTTAATCCAATGGCAAAAATATATAGGAGGGGTTTCCACCATCCCCGCTAAGTTTCATTTTGTATGTCTTTTTTCAATTTGATGATTATTATACGTGAAGTTACATATCACAGAGACCGGTATTGTGGTAATATTGAAGTTTATTGAGATTTACATACATTAGAGGGTTCCACCATTATTGATCAGTAAGTTAGCGCTACACTTTTTTTCTTTTGTGGTGTGGGAGCACATAACAGTGCTTAGCAGCAAGCCTTTTACTGACACTTTTGTATTTTACCTCCAATAGTTTATTGTAAATAGTAGTGTGGTGATTACCTATTATACTAAAGATCTGCATGTGGCATTAATAATCATAGACGAATTTCAGTTGTGCCCCACCAGGTCAGACTCTCATGGACACTGTGCCTGTCTGCTGAGTTCATCTCCCCATCCCTGCACTCAGTGCACTGATTGGCAACACTGATAGCACTCATGGGCACTGATAGGCCTTGCTAGGTGGTACTGATAGGTGGCACTTATTGGAACTGATTGGCAGTAGTGATAAGTAGCACTGATAGGCGGCACTGATAGACAGCACTGATGTGCTCTGATTGGCACTGATAGGTGGCACTGATTGGCAGCACTAATGGCACTGATAGGCAGCACTGGCAACATTTAGTGTCACTGATTGGCAACACTGATGGGCACTAATTGGCAGCACTGATGAGCACTGATAGGCAGCACTTATGGGCACTGATTGGCAGCACAGATGAGCACTAAAAGGGTACACCAATAGGCAGCACTGATGGGCACTGATTGTCACTGATAGATGGCAGTGATAGGCAACACTGATTGGCAGCACTGATGGACACTGATTGGCACTGATAGATGCCACTGATAGGCAACACTGATTGGCAGCACTTATGAGCACTGATAGGTGGCACTGATAGGCAGCACTGATTGGCACTGATAGGTGGCACTGATTGACACTGATAGGCAGCACTGGTTGGCACTGATAGGTGGCATTGGTTGGCACTGATAGATGGCACTGATTGGAAGCACTGATTGGCACTGATAGGCAACACAGATAGGTGGCTTTGGTTGGCACTGATTGGCAGCACTGATTGGCACTAATAGGCAACACTGATAGGTGGCATTCGTTGGCACTGACATGTGGCACTGATAGGAACTGATGGGCACTGATAGAGGAGAGGGAGGGTTTCACATTGAGCAGTCAGGGAGGTTTGTAAGAGCCGCTCAGTGCGTGACACTGTCATGTCATGTAATGTAACTGCATGCAAAGAGCAGCTGTCAAAATTCAGCGGTGATGCCAGGGGTGGGCAGGACAGAACGGCTATTAAACACCAGTCAAGGCAATAGGGGCTTGGCAGGCTGCTCCGTGCATGCGGATCCGCCCCCTTTCTACCAGCTATCAAACACCAGCCAATGATTGGGCTGCTTAAGAAAGGGGGCGGAGCCACATACACGGAGCAGCCCGCCCAGCCCCTATCACATTGACTGGTGTTTAATAGCTGTTCTGTCCTGCCTACCCCCAACCTCACCTGCTGAATTTTGACAGCTGTTCTCTGCATGCAGTTACATTACATGACATGACAATGTCACGCACTGAGCGGCTCTTACAAGCCTTCCTGACTGCTCAATAAGAAACTGTCTCTTGCAGCATTTCACAGCAGATCTCGGGAGACAGCAGGCATGCAGCTACACTAACACGCAAGGGATGATTAGGGTGTGCCCAGACACACCCGGCACACCCCGTGCACACGCCTATGCTCAACACACAGCCATTAATGTCTAAACCGCTGGCAACAAAAGTGAGTACACCCCTAAATGAAAATGTCCAAATTGGGCCCAAAGTGTCGAAATTTTGTGCAGCCACCATTATTTTCCAGCACTGCCTTAGCCCTCTTGGGCATGGAGTTCACCAAAGTTTCACATGTTGCCACTGGAGTCCTTTTCCACTCCTCCATGATGACATCATGGAGCTGGTGGATGTTAGAGACCTTGCGCTCCTCCACCTTCCATTTGAAGATGCCTCACAGATGCTGAATAGGGTTTAGGTCTGGAGATATGCTTGGCCAGTCCATCACCCTTACCCTTAGCATCATTAGCAAGGCAGTGGTCATCTTGGAGGGGTGTTTGGGGTCGTTGTCATGTTGGAATACTGCCCTGCGGCCCAGTCTCCAAAGGGAGGGGATCATGCTCTGCTTTAGTATAACACAGTACATGTTGGCATTCAGGGTTCCCTCAATGAATTAGAGCTCCCCAGTGCTGGCAGCACTCATGCAGCCCCAGACCATGACACTCCCACCATCTGAACCAAATAAGTTTATCTTGGTCTCATCAGACCACAGGACATGGTTCCAGTAATCCACGTCCTTAGTCTGCTTGTCTTCAGCAAACTGTTTGCAGGCTTTCTTGTGCATCATCTTGACAGCCATGCAAACAAATTTGATGCAGTGTGCGGCGTATGGTCTGAGCATTGGCAGGCTGACCCCCAACCCCTTCAATCTCTGCAGCAATGCTGGCAGCACTCATATGTCTATTTCCCAAAGACAGCCTCTGGATATGATGCTGAGCTTGTGCACTCAACTTCTTAGGTCGACCATGGCGAGGCCTGTTCTAAGTGGAACCTGTCCTGTTAAACCGCTGTATGGTCTTGGCCACCATGCTGCAGATTAGCTTCAGGGTATTGGCAATCTTATTATAGCCTAGGCCATCTTTATGTAGAGCAACGATTCTTTTTTTCAGATCCTCAGAGAGTTCATTTGCATGAGGTGCCACATTGAACTTCCAGTGACCATTATGAGAGAATGAGAGTGATAACACCAACTTTAACACACCTGCTCCTCATTCACACCTGAGACCTTGTAACACTAACGAGTCACATGACACTGGGGAGGGAAAATGGCTAATTGGTCCTAATTTGGACATTTTCACTTAGGGGTGTACTCACTTTTGGGGACAGCAAATGTACACTGTTATATAAGCTGTACACTCACTATTTTACATTGTAGCCAAGTGTCATTTCTTCAGTGTTGTCACATGAAAAGATATAATAAAGTATTTACAAAAATGTGAGGGGTGTACTCACTTTTGTGAGTAACTGCATATAAAAAAACAATGTACAAAGTAATAAGTAATAGTAGTGGGAGTAAGCTTTCATATGAAGTACATATGTGTTCTAGATATAGAAGACTAAAGCCTCATACACACGATCGGACTTTGTACAAACTTTCCCATGGATTTCTGTACAAAGGGCGTTGGCCGTAAACTTGTTAAGCATACACACGGCAGGACTTTTTAGGCAACAGACATGAACATAGTGACGTTTCAACGTACTGACGACACTTCAAAAGAGGACGTTCAATTCTCTGGCGCCACCCTTTGGTCAACTTATGTATTGCTGTCTGATCTTTTGCATAGATTCTGAGCATGCTTGTTTGTACTTTGTACTAAAGTCCGATGGCTTTGCTTACACACGATCGGACTTGCCGACGTCAGACTTTTGTTGACGCAAAGTTTGCCTGTTCGCACACCCAACATTTGTCCGATGAAAGCCAAAAAGTTTGTCCGATGTTGCATACACGCAGTCGGATGTTGTCTTAAAACAGCTAATTTGCATGTTTGTTGTCAAAAAGTCTGATTGTGTGTACAGGCCTTAAGACATAAAAAAAAGAAAAATAAATTGTATTGAAAAATATATATATTTTTTAAAAAGGATGGGATATATACCCACATGTGTACTGTCATGCACACCTGCAAATTAAGTATAAGATCATTATAAAAAAATGGTAGAATGGAAAAATTTAAAATAAGAAAGAAAAAATGAAAAAATTAAGTAAAAAAAAGAAATAATTATATATATATATATATATATATATATATATATATGTATACTATAATATGTGTAGTTAGAGAATATATTATTTAAAAGTATGTATATATGTATTATTATAATGAGAAACAGTGGGAAAACATTGTAATATGAGCAAATTAATAAATGAGAAAATGGTTGGGTATTGGAAATGGGTAAAGGCAGTAATAACATCAAAGTAGGTTGTAATAATGCAGATATAGTGTGTGAAATAGAATACTTCCAGTTATTGCAAGATATGCAAGATATCAGCATATGAGAAATTGTAGAAGCTTTAGGGAGATTCTAGCAAAGAAAATAGTAAATGATGATAAAAGTGATTTTTTGGATCGTGGACTAGCTGAAAGTGAAGAGAAATACCTGGAACCTTCAGGTATGGTGGACATGTGACTTACTCCCCTTCCTCTCATGTGAAAGGGCAGCTTCATGGTGTTGGTCCGGAGATGTCTCATGTGGGTGTGAAGATAGTCCTCCACCTGGTGTAAGCTCTACAGCAACTCAGAGCTCACACTTGGCTTCTTTTTCTCACTTCCAGTGGCTCAGCAGAACAGTGTGGGAAAAAGAAAAGTAAGCCTGTGCTGCTCTGCATGGGGGTATAACATTGAACAGGTTTCTTTGCCCTGCATGGAAAAATCACAGATTCACTGCATGATTCATTCTATCCAAAACTTTATTTTTAGAAGCATGTAAAAGCTAGTGGGCTGTATATACTCCCCACATTGTAATATTGTAACATTGTAATCCCATAGGCAGCGGAACTCATCACCGTTTCTGGCTCTGTCCTCTCCGGCTTTGGACTCACACTTCCTTTGTGGCACTAGCTATAATGGTAAAGTGATTACATAGTTACATAGTTAGTCAGGTTGAAAAAAGACACAAGTCCATCCAGTTCAACCATAAAAAAAAAAAAAAAAAAAATCGTACAATCCAATATACCCAATACTACACCCACAGTTGATCCAGAGGAAGGCAAAAAACCCCAGCAGAGCATGCTCCAATTTGCTACAGCAGGGGAAAAAATTCCTTCCTGATCCCCCAAGAAGCAATCGGATTTTCCCTGGATCAACTTTACCTATAAATGTCAGTACCCAGTTATATTATGTACACTTAGGAAAGTATCCAGGCCTTTCTTAAAGCAATCTACTGAGCTGGCTAGAACCACCTCTGGAGGGAGTCTATTCCACATTTTCACAGCTCTTACTGTGAAGAAACCTTTCCGTATTTGGAGACTAAATCTCTTTTCCTCCAGTCGTAAAGAGTGCCCCCTTGTCCTCTGTGTTGACCGTAAAGTGAATAACTCAACACCAAGTTCACTATATGGACCCCTTATATATTTGAACATGTTGATCACACCCCCCTTATTCTCCTCTTCTCAAGAGTGAACAAATTCAGTTCCTCTAATCTCTCCTCATAGCTGAGCTCCTCCATGCCTCTTATCAGTTTGGTTGCCCTTCTCTGCACTTTCTCCAGTTCCCCGATATCCTGTTTGAGAACTGGTGCCCAAAACTGAACTGCATATTCCAGATGAGGTCTTACTAATGATTTGTACAGGGGCAAAATGATATCTTTCTCTCTGGAGTCCATACCTCTCTTAATACAAGAAAGGACTTTGCTCGCTTTGGAAACCGCAGCTTGGCATTGCATGCTATTATTGAGCTTATGATCTACCAAAACCCCCAGATCCTTCTCCACCATGGATTCCCCCAGTTGTACTCCCCCTAGCATGTATGATGCATGTATATTCTTAGCCCCCAAGTGCATAACTTTACATTTCTCAACATTAAACCTCATCTGCCACATAGACGCCCAATTAGACAGTGCATTGAGGTCAGCTTGTAAATTGGAGACATCCTGTAAGGATGTTATTCCACTGCATAGCTTGGTGTCATCTGCAAAGACAGAAATTTTACTTCTGATCCCAGACCCAATATCATTTATAAAGATATTAAAGAGTAAGGGTCCCAGCACTGAACCTTGGGGTACACCACTGATAACCTTAGACCAAGTAAGAATCATTAACCACTACTCTCTGAATTCTGTCTTTTAGCCAGTTTTCTATCTATTTACAAACTGATATTTCCAAGCCTGTAGACTTTAACTTACACATGAGCCATGTGTGCGGAACTGTATCGAACGCTTTTGCAAAATCCAAGTATACCACGTCCACAGCCACCCCTCTGTCCAAGGTTTTACTTACCTCTTCATAAAAAGAAATCAGGTTTGTCTGACAACTTCTGTCTTTCATGAACCCATGCTGTCTGTTGCTTAAAATGTTTTTTACTAGCAAGAACTCATCTATGTGGTCTTTTATTAAATGCTCCAGTATCTTCCCAACTATAGAAGTTAAACTAACAGGTCTATAGTTACTTGGTAAAGACTTTGATCCCTTTTTAAATATAGGCACCACGTTCGCCCTGCGCCAATCCAGTGGTACTATTCCCGTCATTAATGAGTCCCTAAAAATTAGATACAATGGCTTTGAAATTACAGAGCTCAATTCTTTTAGGATCCGTGGGTGGATGCCATCAGGTCCAGGTGCTTTATCCACCTTTATTCTGTCTAAATATTTCTGGACCATATCCCTTTTGAGCCATTGTGGATCATTTGGGGCTGTGTCAATACCACCCCCATTATGGACATGAGCTCCCCCATGCTCTTTTGTATACACAGAGCTGAAGAAAGTATTTAATAAATTAGCCTTCTCCTTGTCCCCAGTAACCCACTCTAGATTATTTTGTAAAGGGCCTACATGCTCAGACCTGACCTTTTTACTATTAATATATTTGAAGAATTTTTGGGGGTTTGTCCTACTATTTTTTGCAATCTGTCGTTCATTTTGAATTTTTGCACCCTTGATTTCCTTTTTACATATTCTGTTAAATTCTTTGTAGCATTTAAACGACACTAGTGTTCCTTCATTTTTATATTTTTTAAAAGCTCTTTTCTTATTGTTTATAGCTTTTCTAACTTTGACCGTGAGCCACATAGGTTTTATTTTTAGCCTTTTAAACTTATTGCCCATGGGAATATACTTTGCAGTGAGGTCCCAAACAGTCTTTTTGAAGAATTCCCATTTCTGTTCTGTGTTTATCGATGCCAATATTCCCTCCCAGTCTAAGTCCTGGAGAGCAGCCCTCATCCTTGGAAAATTTTCTCTCTTGAAGTTAAGTGTTTTTATCTTTCCCGTATGTATTTCTTGTTTACAGCTAACATCAAATGAAATCATGTTATGGTCACTGCTACCCAGGTGTTCCTTTATCTGAACATTAGTTATAAGCTCTGCATGGTTGTAAACATTCTTTGAAAAAAAAAATAATGGCAAACGTGTTATACTTACCTACTCTGTGTAATGGTTTGGCACAAAGCAGCACCGACCCCCCTCTTCTGGGATCACCCCCCCCCCCCCCCCATTGCTCCAGGCTTCCCCTCTTCTCCATGTGCCACCACAGGAAGCCGCCTCCTATAGTGACACATGTGAAGCCTCAATCCCGATCAAGGCTGTGTGTTTATTGACACAGAGCAGAGAATGCACTAAAGTTTAAAAAAGCCTCTATAACCACTTAAACTGTGAATTAATGAGCTACCACTTTAAGCCTCAGACAGCTGTAAGTCACATGGCCTCTAAATGTTACATTGTTGCTGCTGCTACAATATAATAGAGTATGTGTGGTTCTGTGTTCATGTATTTGCTGATTAAAGCTAAACTTGGTACAAACTGTTTAATACATAGTGTGGTAGGAGTCCTGGCTGTAGATGTGGTAATAGGCAAGGAGAACCAGTGTTGGGAAGGAAAAGGTGCCTGGGAGAACAACAAAATAAATAAAAAGAGATTGGTATGTTCCAGCTAGGACAGCCTGGGGCCAGAGAAAGTGGGTGTGTAAGTGAATAATGCTGGGCTGGTATTTCAGGTGGATAACCGGAGGGTCTGTGTCATAGGGGTTTGTTTACTAAAGGCAAATCCACTTTGCACTACAAGTGCACTTGGAAGTGCAGTCACTGTAGATCTGAGGGGAAGATCTGAAAAAAAGGGGAACCTCTGCTGATTTCTATCATCCAAGCATGTGCAAGCAAAAATGCTGTTTTCTATTTTCCTTGCATGTCCCCCTAAGATCTACAGCAACTGCACATTCAAGTACACTTCCAAGTGCATTTGTAGTGCACAGTGGATTTGCCTTTAGTAAATAAACCCCATAGTGACAATGAAAGATTGCTGCCAAATAAGAAGTGTTGTGTGCTTGATCTCATCCTTGGAGACCTTATTGCTGAAAGCAATTTCTATGCTACCTTTAGAAGGATTTTTATTTACACTGAAATAAGTGATTAGGCCTGGTTCACATTGGTGCAACATACGTCCCAACTTTGAGAGTAAACGTTACATGACGTGTATAAATCATTGATTCCCTATGAGAGCCGTCTTAACTGGTCCAACTTTGGAAAAGGTTCCTGCACTACTTTGGTCCGACTTTGGACTGATCTCAGCCCGTTAAATATCAATTTCAAGTCGAATGGGGCGAACAGCCAATGTTCATCCTGAACTCATGCTTGGACCAAACCATTCGCCCAACACTATTTACTATCCTTATCCTGAAGAAATGACCACTATAGAGCCACAAACGCACAGCTTGCTATATGACAAAAAATACTTTTTGATGAACTTATTCTAAAACATCTCTTTATGCTAGCGGCGCCTCCTCTAACCTCACCTCCAAATTTTTTTGAGGCTCAAAAATCTCTACCCTACTGCATACCAGGATCAATCGATCGCATAGTACAAAATAACCTTATAGATGTAAGTATAGGCTCCAGAAATATTCTGACCATTTAAAAAAACTTTTCTTTTATGGTACAAATTACTACATTTCTATGGATCTCTTTTTTTGCATTTTATCCCACTGATCTTCTGGAATGTCTGCAATGTTTCTTACACATTCAATAGTGACTATTAACCACTTAAGGACCGCCTCACGCCGATGTACGTGGGCAAGGCGGCACGGGCAGGCAAAATCATGTACATACACGTGATTTGCCTCCCGCGGGTGGGGGGTCCGATCGGACCCCCCCCCGGTGCCGGAGGCGGTCCTGTTTTGTCCCCCCGCGATCGGAGGTGAGGGGGAGGCCATCCGTTCGTGGCCCCCCCTCGCGATCCCCACCGGCCAATCAGATCATTTCCTTTGCTGCTGTATGCTAAACAGCAGCAAAGGAAATGATGTCATCTCGGCTCGGTATTTTCCGTTCCGGCGCCGAGGAGAGAAGACTGTAATGTGAGTGAAAACACACACACAGTAGAACATGCCAGGCACACAAAACACCCCGATCCCCCCCCTAATAACCCCCCGATCCCCCCCCCCAATCACCTCCCCCCCTGTCACAAAGCAGTTTTTTTTTTTTTTCTGATTACTGCATTGGTGTCAGTTTGTGACAGTTACAGTGTTAGGGCAGTGAGTGGTAGCCTAGGGTACCCCCCTAACCCCCCCCTAATAAAGTTTTAACCCCTTGATCACCCCCTGTCACCAGTGTCACTAAGCGATCATTTTTCTGATCGCTGTATTAGTGTCGCTGGTGACGCTAGTTAGGGACGTAAATATTTAGGTTCGCCGTCAGTGTTTTATAGCGACAGGGACCCCCATATACTACCTAATAAATGTTTTAACCCCTTGATTGCCCCCTAGTTAACCCTTTCACCACTGATCACCGTATAAGTGTTACGAGTGACGCTGGTTAGTTTGTTTATTTTTTATAGTGTCAGGGCACCCGCCGTTTATTACCTAATAGAGGTTTATCCCCCTGATCGCCCGGCGGTGATATGCGTCGCCCCAGGCAGCGTCAGATTAGCGCCAGTACCGCTAACACCCACGCACGCAGCATACACCTCCCTTAGTGGTATAGTATCTGAACGCATCAATATCTGATCTGATCAGATCTATACTAGCGTCCCCAGCAGTTTAGGGTTCCCAAAAACGCAGTGTTAGCGGGATCAGCCCAGATACCTGCTAGCACCTGCGTTTTGCCCCTCCGCCCGGCCCAGCCCAGCCCACCCAAGTGCAGTATCGATCGATCACTGTCACTTACAAAACACTAAATGCATAACTGCAGCGTTCGCAGAGTCAGGCCTGATCCCTGCGATCGCTAACAGTTTTTTGGTAGCATTTTGGTGAACTGGCAAGCACCAGCCCCAAGCAGCGTCAGGTTAGCGCCAGTACCGCTAACACCCACGCACGCACCGTACACCTCCCTTAGTGGTATAGTATCTGAACGGATCAATATCTGATCCGATCAGATCTATACTAGCGTCCCAAGCAGTTTAGGGTTCCCAAAAAAGCAGTGTTAGTGGGATCAGCCCAGATACCTGCTAGCACCTGCGTTTTGCCCCTCCACCCAGCCCAGCCCACCCAAGTGCAGTATCGATCGATCACTGTCACTTACAAAACACTAAACGCATAACTGCAGCGTTCGCAGAGTCAGGCCTGATCCCTGCGATCGCTAATAGTTTTTTGGTAGCGTTTTGGTGCACTGGCAAGCACCAGCGGCCTAGTACACCCCGCCCGGTCGTAGTCAAATCCGCACTGCAGTAACACTTGGTGACGTGGCGAGTCCCATAAGTGCAGCTCAAGCTGGTGAGGTGGCAAGCACAAGTAGTGTCCCGCTGCCACCAAAAAGACAAACACAGGCCCGTCGTGCCCATAGTGCCCTTCCTGCTGTATTCCCCAATCCTAATTGGGAACCCACCGCTTCTGCAGCGCCCGTACTTCCCCCATTCACATCCCCAACCAAATGCAGTCGGCTGCATGAGAGGCATTTTCTTTATGTTCTCCTACCCAACGAACCCCCCCAAAAAAGATGTTGTGTCTGCAGCAAGCGCGAATATAGGCGTGACACCCACTATTATTGTCCCTCCTGTCCTGACAATCCTGGTCTTTGCATTGGTGAATGTTTTGAACGCTACCATTCACTAGTTGAGTATTAGCGTAGGGTACAGCATTGCACAGACTAGTTACACTTTCACAGGGTCTCCTAAGATGCCATCGCATTTTGAGAGACCCAAACCTGGAACCGGTTATGCCCCGTACACACGGTCGGATTTTCCGATGGACAATGTCCGATCGGAGCGCGTTGTCGGAAATTCCGACCGTGTGTGGGCGCCATCGGACATTTTCCATCGGATTTTCCGACACACAAAGTTGGACAGCAGGAGATAAAATTTTCCGACAACAAAATCCGATCGCGTCATTTCCGACCGTGTGTGGCCTGTTCCGACGCACAAAGTGCCACGCATGCTCAGAAGAAATTCCGACACGGGACAGCTCGTTCTGGTAAACTTAGCGTTCGCAATGGATACAGCACTTTCGTCACGCTGCAATGTTAAAAATGGTTTAATACAGCGCACTCTCTTCTTCTTTATAATGTGACAAGAATTAAGTCGTTTTGCTGCTCATATTCACACACACTTCTCACAAAGTTTGATTTGTGTTTTTTTAGTGGGATTCCCTCAATATATTGTTATTAGTTGTCACATCTGACAGTTTTATATTTTTTTTGTATTTTTTTTTTGGTTTTTAAGCCTTTTTTTTTCTTTAATGTTTGGATTTTTTCCAAGGCTGATCTTTGTTCAATGTTATTTTTATTTTTACTCCAGAATATTTTTGTGTGTGTTTTTTGTGGCAAGTTACCCCAACACCATTGATATCTTTTATTATTTAATCTCCATGAGATTTTTTGTTGTTGGTGTCCCTTGTTCATTTCACATTGTATATTAGAAATGTCCCTGAATCCTCACAAACAAACCATCATTTTTGAAGTAAAACACATAGGAGAGTATAATTCAAAACAAAAATCCTTTATTAAGGGCTCAGAACCAAACAAAGAGGAAGGCAACACTGGATCAACATAAGAAATTAGTGAAGCCTGGGACCCCCACGGCAGACATCAATTCTTAAACCTCAAAATTGGTGGCCTGAGGAGTCCATATATAAGGGAGGGCAGTCTGGTCCGGGATTCACAGAGACTCGGATAGCAGCAGATGACATCAGTGTCCCCAGGCTGTGGTACCACAAGAGGCTGCATCTTTTGGCCGACCAGACTGGATCCAGGGCAATCACTCTCTGGTCTTCCTTTCACACTTCCTTCCCGGCTGTGGCTGTGCAGTAGGAGATGTGGCAGGAGGAGGAGTAGGACCTGGAGGAGGAGGAGGACTGGGAGGACCTGGAGGAGGACTGGGAGGACCTGGAGGAGGACTGGGAGGACCTGGAGGAGAGGGAGGAGGAGGAGGAGGAACATCCCAAAGCTGTGTGTGAGGTGTAAGTTGGCCCCTCACACCTTTCTCCAGAGCCTCTGATATGAGGGCCTGACACATGGCTTGTTGGCCCTCCTCCATCCTCTGCATTTTATAGGCAATGAATGCCGCAAGGTTCTCCTGCCTGGTGTGGGGTGCTCCCAGGACCTCTGTAGCCCTCCAAAAAAATCTGATAGCCGCCTCCTCTAGGCTACTCCTCCTGCTGCCACTTTCTGTTTTCAGGGTGGGTGGAGGGACCTGCAGATCAGCCACCTCCTGGCTGAGACTTCCCTGTGTATGAAAAAGGGACATGGTTTTAGTTTTGGCATCATCAATCACAATCATAAATTAGTACTCCCAAATAACATCTAGGTAACATCATTGATTGGACAAGCAGAAATATTTAGAGGAATGCTATACCTGGCTCAATCTGGGCTCCTCCACATATGGCCTGGAAGGCCCAGGTTGGGCGTCAGAAGCCTCAGCCGGGGGGGAAGGAAGCGTGGAAGGAAGACTGGAGAGGGATGGCCTGGGTTCAGTCTGGCCTGCCAGAAAATGCAGCCTGTCATAGTACAACATCCTGGGGACATAGATGTCATCTGCTGCTCCGGTTCTCTGTGAATCCAGGACTTTCCCTCAGATATGTGCTCCTCAGGCAACCAATTAAGATCTTTAAATAAGTGATGTCTGCCGTGGGGATCACCTGCTTCACAATTTCACACAATTGCTCCAGTGCTGCCTTCCTCTTTGCTTGGTTTTTGAAATGGGGGTGGGTAATCTCCCACAGACAGGGCAGCTGCCTTAGCATATCAATGAATAGTGACATGAAGTCAGTATCTCTCATTAAAATATCCATGTTCACTGCAAGACACAACACAAGACAAAGCCTAATGTCAGACCAAACTCTCCTAATCTTGTTACAATATAGGCCTCAATCTAGAAGCAGTATAGGCCCAAGTTTGTCTCTTACCTTCGTTCTTACGATCGGCGCGTCCAATGCTCCTTCCTCCGCTCACAGATCGTACGTAATACGCACGCGTGTTACGCTTTATACACACTGCGCATGTGTGTAACTCCGCCCACCCCTGACGTTCTTTCTATTCTATTCCCCGCCCCTTTTCGTTCGGCGCAGTGGGGGAAGAGCATGATGGCGGAGTCACACCAGGTGCGTGCTAATTGTAGCAACGAGGAGGAGGAGGAAAGCCCGGATCCAGGCACGTCCCGATCCAGAAGGAGACGTTTTAAGGCCACAAATATGTCGTTTGGGGAGATGTTGGAGATGGTCGACATCATGAGGAAGTCCGACTATGATGGAAAATATGGGCCTTACCCCAACCCGAACATCCGAAAGGCCAAGATCATGGCGAAAGTGGTCAGGAGTCTCGAGCGGAATTTCGGGGTATGAAGATCAAAAGATCAGCTCAGGAAGCGGTGGTCGGACCTGAAGTTGAGAGAGCCGGAGCAGTACCGAAAGATCCGGAGAGTGCTGCAAAAAAGTAAGTAGTTGTGCTGTGTTTCTATTCTTTCTGGCTTTATTCCGTTCGTTCTGCTCCATATGCTTTTATTAATTGTAACGTTTAAAAAGGTCAACTTTAATGTTCATGGGCCCATTATTCGTTCGTATCAAACATTTTTCGTTCGGCCTCTAGAACACCATTGTTTAGGCCATATGCATGTTCCCACATTTTTTTGGGGCCTACTTGGATGCCAAATATTTGTTTAGGTAGATGGGTTTGTTACTAGAATGAAATGCAAACTAGATTGTGTGTAAGGAGAGGACACTGAGCAGCTGTTTTCACATCTGGACACTGGAGCACTAGTGTGGGACCCCAGAACACCATTTTTATTAGGGGGGGCACACAGGTGCTCCAGTGTATACTATAGGGGGGGTTACATGTGTGAAGCTTGTACCAAACAGGTAAAGTATTGCAGCTTGACAAAGGACAATAAAAAAAAGACATCTTTGAACTCGGCTAAAATAGACAATTGTACCCCACTTCCAAGCAATGTTTCCTATTTCTATAGTTCTGCCATCAAATATCTGTGTGCTAAGTATACCATTTTTGTTTTACATAGGGGAGAAAAGACTCGGACACTCCTCATCCCAGGAGAACACAGACCCCCCCCCTCTGGAAGAAGGGGAACTACCCCAAACACAAGATGCTGAGCAGGAGGAAGAAGAAGATGTGGTGGAGATTGGCACCACAAGAGGTGAGTGTCTGCGACCACAGGCTCAGGTAAAAGAGATGGCTAGTGGCAGATTTTTGAGACCTTTTTTTTTTGTTCTTTATCTCTTTTTAGGTGATCGTGATGTGAGGGAGAGAGAACGATTTACATCAGAAAGTGCCCAGATACTGATAGGGGAGATCATGGGATGTAATCTCCAATTGCAAAACATCCAGCAACAAATACGTGATGTTATTACAAAAAATAATAACATCATTGATGTTTTGGGGTGAATTTAAACCCCACAAAATGACCGGTTTTATGTAATTTCAATTTTTACAATGTTTTGAAAAGCCAAATTTGGAGGATGCACACAGTGTGCCAACATGTGCTATCTGCCATCACGGGAGATCAATGGACGCGTTTTGGGGGTGCAACCCCTTCCTTAATTATAAAGTAGCGTTGAGGAAGGGCTTGCTCCCCCAAAACACGTCCCTTGATCCCCCCTGATGGCAGATAGCACATGTTGACATTCGTAAATTGGTGTGCATCTTCCAAATTTGGCTTTTCCAGGGGTGAGTTCCCCCCATCTGAACGCTATATCAAACCCAGTTCCTAAATACTGATGTCTGATATAGCCTTCAGGTTTTACCATATGTGTAAGTTCTAGTTTTTTGGCTTTCTTGTTGGTTTTACACAGGCCTGTTTTATCTGAAATGGATATTTTGATTTTTCATAATGCTACTGCAAACATTTTATACAACAAACATGTTGGTTTGTTTTAAAAACCTTTGGTAAATGCACATGTGATTGTGCAGGTATAAAAAAATGCCTTACTCAAGAATGTGTGGATTATTGTCTCAACACTACAACACTTTTGGGGTGATGTAATTGTTGTTTTATGCACAAATGGGGGTTATTTCCTAAGGGCAAATACACTTTGCACTACAAGTGCAGGTTCAGTGCAGTTGCAAGTGCACTTGTAGTGAAATGTGTTTTTGCATTTAGGAAGTACCAGCCAACAGTGCTTTGTATAAGGTTACACAATCACGACATTTTCTGCACTCAACACATTTCTGTCAGGGTCAGCTAAAACAAACACAAGCAGTAAATGTCCACCAAGAATTGCTTTTGGTTGTTTTTTATTTGAAAAAGGTGTCACATATTGTCTGGCATATTGATAGCCCCCCTACCCGCAAAGAACTCCAGGTATCGTAACCGGACATCACTGGCATTCAGGGAGGGCAAGCCAGGACGGCCGCTTTCAAGTGCCGTCATTGTGGAAGTATTTGGGATTCCGGCCTCAGGCCCAACTGAGCCAGCATAGTTGGCTGAATGTTTTCTTAAAAAATTATGGAGAACACAGCACGCCAGTATAATATGGTTCAGTTTACACTCCGCCATATGGATGGGTGTCAGAAATAGTCGGAACCGGCTGGCCAGGATTCCAAATGTGTTCTCCACCACTCTTCGGGCTCTGGCCAGCCGGTAATTAAAAACCCTCTGTTCCGGGGTGAGGGTCCTCATCGGGAATGGCCGCATCAGGTGGTCCCCCAGCGCAAATGCTTCATCAGCAACGAACACAAATGGGAGACCTTCAACATTGTCCTCTGGAGGTGGCAAGTCCAAACTGCCATTCTGGAGACGCCTGTAGAACTCCGTCTGGGCGATGACTCCACCATCGGACATCCGGCCATTCTTCCCCACGTCCACATACAAGAACTCGTAATTAGCCGACACCACCGCCAACATCACTATACTATTAAACCCCTTGTAGTTATAATAGTAAGACCCCGAGTTGGGTGGTGGAACGATGTGGACGTGTTTCCCATCAATTGCCCCTCCGCAGTTAGGAAAGTCCCACCGCTGGGCAAAGTGGGAGGCCACAGTCTGCCATTCCTGTGGCGTGGAAGGAAACTGTTGAGGAAAAAACAATAAACATTACTATTTTTTCACAGAAACCTGGCAAGCAGATTAGACACAAACATTATGGGTCAACCTCCAGATAGCATTTATTAAGGGGAATTTAACAACAACAAAGTATAAGGTACACCTATCATATCCCCCCCCCCCCCCTCTCATGGGCCATTTCTAACATTATAGGGGGGGGGACTCTTGGACAGGTAACCCTCTTCACTTCATTGAGAGATGAATGCCTAAATACAGGGTATTACTTGGAACAGCCCCTCCTTAGTTACACTATTGGCAGCCCACTGGACAGGTAAGAAGTGTCATAATACAAAGATATAAATACACACTGTACACATTTGAGCACATTTGGACATTCTGCTATTACCTATCAAGATCATAATAGGATACAAGAACTTTAAACAGTACCATTGGAAAGTATTCAAGTATTCAGGCAGGCCCTTGCACTACATGCTTTGGGGAATTCATCCATAAATCTGACCAGTAAAGAGATGGGTATAGTGTGTATGGGTTTGGCAAAGTCAGCAGATAGATGATTGAGGATAGAGAATTGGGATCAGCTGACTTAGCAGTTGGGGGGAGGGAGGGTTACCAAAAATTTGGGGACACCACAAAAAAAAGCCTCTGGCCCTCTGCCTGAATTTAAATCCAAAATAACATTTCCAAACATTTTAGGGGGTGTTTGGGGTAAAGCACTACTATGGAGCTGATAAAATACATTGTTAAGTGACTACATGAGGTGAATATAGGGCAGGAGACACCATGCTGGAGAGGTTATTGAAGGGCAAATATGTATGAAGGACATAAAATAATAATTACATAAAAATCCAGCATGCATGAGAACAAAGGGGACATTCACAGCATAATACAATCATGGTAATTAGGGAATGAGGAAAGAAATACAATATATTATCAAACATTCAATACAATAAAATGTGATATAAAAGGATAAAAATCTTACCTTCATATACTCCTTCTGTAGGACCTGGATGATGGCAGAACAGGTCTCTGGGATAATGATCCCCAGAGCCTGGGGGGAGATGCCTGTCGAGAACTTGAGGTCCTGCAGGCTTCTCCCTGTGGCCAAATACCGCAAGGTAGCGACCAACCTCTGCTCCGGAGTGATGGCTTGCCTCATGCAGGTATCCTGCCTGCTGATATAGGGGGTCAGCGAAGCCAACAAACGGTGAAACACGGGGTCCGTCATCCGGAGAAAGTTCCTGAAATCCTCAGGATTATTCTCACGGATCTCACGGAGCAAAGGCATATGACAGAACTGGTCACGCTGAAGCAACCAATTCTTATTCCATGAACTCCTCCCCACCCTGTTCATGGACTGGACTATAAAACGGTCGGCTGCTCAGATCGAAGTAACAGAACGCACTGAAGAACAGCAAGGCCTGTGAAGAGCGACCTGAAAACCAGTAACGAACGAACAAGAATACAGTGACTAAAGTCACGCGGAACTTGCTTGCACGCACTGAAGAGCAGATACAAACCCACAAGCACAAACTGAACGGCAGAAAACGATCTGAAAGCCACGAGTCTGAAAAAGCGCGAATCGTCTCTCACCAAACTTTTACTAACACGAGATTAGCAAAAGGAGCCCAAAGGGTGCTGCGCTTGGTTCTGAACCGGCCTTTTCTAGTCTCGTCGTACGTGCTTGACGTCACCGCGTTCTTGGCGATCGGAAATTCCGACAACTTTGTGCGACCGTGTGTAGGCAAAACAAGTTTGAGCCAACATCCGTAGGAAAAAATCCGAGGATTTTGTTGTCGGAATGTCCGATCAATGTCCGACCGTGTGTACGGGGCATTACAGTTATAAAAGTTAGTTACAAAAAAAGTGTAAAAAAATAAATAAATAAATATATAAAATAAAATAAAATAGTTGTCCTTTTATTGTTCTCTCTCTCTCTATTCTCTCTCTATTGTTCTGCTCTTTTTTACTGTATTCTATTCTGCAATGTTTTATTGTTATTATGTTTTATCATGTTTGTTTTTCAGGTATGCAATTTTTTATACTTTACCGTTTACTGTGCTTTATTGTTAACCATTTTTTTGTCTTCAGGTACGCCATTCACGACTTTGAGTGGTTATACCAGAATGATGCCTGCAGGTTTTGGTATCATCTTGGTATCATTCTTATCAGCCAGCGGTCGGCTTTCATGTAAAAGCAATCCTAGCGGCTAATTAGCCTCTAGACTGCCTTTACAAGCCGTGGGAGGGAATGCCCCCCCCCCACCGTCTTCCGTGTTTTTCTCTGGCTCTCCTGTCTTAACAGGGAACCTGAGAATGCAGCCGGTGATTCAGCCAGCTGACCATAGAGCTGATCAGAGACCAGAGTGGCTCCAAACATCTCTATGGCCTAAGAAACCGGAAGCTACGAGCATTTTATGACTTAGATTTCGCCGGATGTAAAAAGCGCCATTGGGAAATTGGGGAAGCATTTTATCACACCGATCTTGGTGTGGTCAGATGCTTTGAGGGCAGAGGAGAGATCTAGGGTCTAATAGACCCCAATTTTTTCAAAAAAGAGTACCTGTCACTACCTATTGCTATCATAGGGGATATTTACATTCCCCGAGATAACAATAAAAATGATTAAAAAAAAAAAAATGAAAGGAACAGTTTAAAAATAAGATAAAAAAGCAAAAAAATAATAAAGAAAAAAAAAAAAAAAAAGCACCCCTGTCGCCCCCTGCTCTTGCGCTAAGGCGAACGCAAGCGGCGGTCTGTCGTCAAACGTAAACAGCAATTGCACCATGCATGTGAGGTATCACCGCGAAGGTCAGATCGAGGGCAGTAATTTTTGCAGTAGACCACCTCTGTAAATCTAAAGTGGTAACCTGTAAAGGCTTTTAAAGGCTTTTAAAAATGTATTTATTTTGTTGCCACTGCACGTTTGTGCGCAATTGTAAAGCATGTCATGTTTGGTATCCATGTATTCGGCCTAAGATCATCTTTTTTATTTCATCAAACATTTGGGCAATATAATGTGTTTTAGTGCATAAAATTTAAAAAAGTGTGTTTTTTCCCCAAAAAATGCGTTTGAAAAATCGCTGCGCAAATACTGTGTGAAAAAAAAAATGAAACACCCACCATTTTAATCTGTAGGGCATTTGCTTTAAAAAAAATATATAATGTTTTGGGGTTCAAAGTAATTTTCTTGCAAAAAAAAAAAACTTTTTCATGTAAACAAAAAGTGGCAGAAAGGGCTTTGTCTTCAAGTGGTTAGAAGAGTGGGTGATGTGTGACATAAGCTTCTAAATGTTGTGCATAAAATGCCAGGACAGTTCAAAACCCCCCCAAATGACCCCATTTTGGAAAGTAGACACCCCAAGCTATTTGCTGAGTCATGTCGAGTCCATGGAATATTTTATATTGCGACACAAGTTGCGGGAAAGAGACAAAATTTTTAATTTTTTTTTGCACAAAGTTGTCACTAAATGATATATTGCTCAAACATGCCATGGGAATATGTGAAATTACACCCCAAAATACATTCTGCTGCTTCTCCTGAGTACGGGGATACCACATGTGTGAGACTTTTTGGGAGCCTAGCCACGTACGGGACCCCGAAAACCAAGCACCGCCTTCAGGCTTTCTAAGGGCGTGAATTTTTGATTTCACTCTTCACTGCCTATCACAGTTTCGGAGGCCATGGAATGCCCAGGTGGCACAAAACCCCCCCAAATGACCCTATTTTGGAAAGTAGACACCCAAAGCTATTTTCTGAGAGGTATAGTGAGTATTTTGCAGACCTCACTTTTTGTCACAAAGTTTCGAAAATTGAAAAAAGAAAAAAAAAATGTTTTTTCTTGTCTTTCTTCATTTTCAAAAACAAATGAGAGCTGCAAAATACTGACCATGCCTCTCAGCAAATAGCTTGGGGTGTCTACTTTCCAAAATGGGGTCATTTCGGGGGGTTTTGTGCCACCTGGGCATTCCATGGCCTCCGAAACTGTGATAGGCAGTGAAGAGTGAAATCAAAAATTCACGCCCTTAGAAATCCTGAAGGCGGTGATTGGTTTTCGGGGCCCCGTATGCGGCTAGGCTCCCAAAAAGTCCCACACATATGGTATCCCCATACTCAGGAGAAGCAGCTAAATGTATTTTGGGGTGCAATTCCACATATGCCCATGGCCTGTGTGAGCAATATATCATTTAGTGACAACTTTGTGCAAAAAAAAAAAAAATGTGTCACATTCCCGCAACTTGTGTCAAAATATAAAATATTCCATGGACTCAATATGCCTCTCAGCAAATAGCTTGGGGTGTCTACTTTCCAAAATTGGGTCATTTGGGGGGGTTTTGTGCCACCTGGGCATTCCATGGCCTCCGAAACTGTGATAGGCAGTGAAGAGTGAAATCAAAAATTTACACCCTTAGAAATCCTGAAGGCGGTGATTGGTTTTCGGGGCCCCGTACGCAGCTAGGCTCCCAAAAAGTCCCACACATGTGGTATCCCCGTACTCAGGAGAAGCAGCTGAATGTATCTTGGGGTGCAATTCCACATAGGCCCATGGCCTGTGTGAGCAATATATCATTTAGTGACAACTTTTTGTAAATATTTTTTTTTTTTGTCATTTTTCAATCACTTGGGACAAAAAAAATAAATATTCAATGGGTTCAACATGCCTCTCAGCAATTTCCTTGGGGTGTCTACTTTCCAAAATGGGGTCATTTGGGGGGGTTTTGTACTGCCCTGCCATTTTAGCACCTCAAGAAATGACATAGGCAGTCATAAACTAAAAGCTGTGTAAATTCCAGAAAATGTACCCTAGTTTGTAGACGCTATAACTTTTGCGCAAACCAATAAATATACGCTTATTGACATTTTTTTACCAAAGACATGTGGCCGAATACATTTTGGCCTAAATGTATGAATAAAATCGAGTTTATTGGATTTTTTTTATAACAAAAATTAGAAAATATCATTTTTTTTCAATATTTTCGGTCTTTTTCCGTTAATAGCGCAAAAAATAAAAACCGCAGAGGTGATCAAATACCATCAAAAGAAAGCGCTATTTGTGGGAAGAATAGGACGCAAATTTCGTTTGGGTACAGCATTGCATGACCGCGCAATTAGCAGTTAAAGCAACGCAGTGCCAAATTGGAAAAAGACCTCTGGTCCTTAGGCAGCATAATGGTCCGGGGCTCAAGTGGTTAAAGTACTAGGCAAGAGAGTAGAATCAAGTAGATCTGTGAGCTGGTAGTCATAAAACCCAAGGAGAGCAACAGTGGTGAGTAGGGTTGACCTGAACACCCCCCAGTTTGGTTCGCACCAGAACATGCGAGCAGACAAAAAATTTGTGCAAACATGCAAACACTGTTAAAGTCTATGGGAAACGAATGTGAAAAATCAACAGTGTTCATTTTAAAGGCTTATATGCAAGTTATTGCTATAAAACGTGTTTGAGGATCCAGGTACTGCCCCAGGGGACTAAAAAGTTTTTAAAATGGCATTTTTTTTAGGAGCAGTGATTTTAATAATGCTTAAAGTGAAACAATAAAAATGAAACATTTCTTTAAATATCATGCCGTGGGGGGGGGATCCCCTTGGTAGACCTGTAAAGAAGCATCTCTTTCCTATGTTTATAACAGTACCGCAGCAAAATGACATTTCTAAAGGAAAAAATATCATTTAAAATTGCTCACTGCTGTAATGTATTGCCGAATCCCGGCAATATACATAAAAAAATCATTGAAAAAATACACGCCAAAATGTAAAAAAAAATGGTGTGGGGGTCCCCCGAAAATCCGTACCAGGCCCCTCAGGTCTGGTTTGGATCTTAAGGGGAACCCCTCACCAAATGTTAAAAAAAATGGTGTTGGGCCCCCCAAAATCCATACCAGACCCTTATCCGAGCATGCAACCTGGCAGGTCGCAGGAAAAGGGGGGGAATGAGAGAGTGCCCCCCCTCCTGAACCGTACCAGGCCACATGCCCTCAACATGGGGAGGGTGCTTTGGGGTCCCCCCCAAAGCACCCTGTCCCCATGTTGATGGGGACAAGGGCCCCTTACCCACAACCCTTGCCCGGTGGTTGTGGGGGTCAGTGGGGGGGCTTATCGGAATCTGGAAGTCCCCTTTAACAAGGGGGCGCCCAGATCCCCCACCCCATGTGAATGGGTAGGGATTCATTGTACTCCTACCCATTCACCAAAAAAAGTGTCAAAGTAAAAACGACAGCAGACAGTTTTTGACAAATCCTTTATGTAAAAAAAGTGTCCCGCGATGAAAATCCATTGTCAATCACGGTACCGACGGTCCCGAGAAAAAAAAAATAGTGGAAAAACTCTTGATGGGAGGTGTCCCGCCGACTGCCGTCTTTTTGCTTTAACAGTTGTTATATAGCTAAGGACAGGGCTACCTGGTGACATAAACGGGTGTCAGAAGGGGCGGGGTCACCCAGTTACGTCACAGGGTGGCCCCGCCCTTGGCTATATAACAGATGTCATCGCGCATCGCATCGCACTGAGAGTTGCTTTATTATAACACAAGCTGGGCAAATTATATTTCATTTAAAAAGGTGACCTAAAGGAATGCCAAAACCTAAGAGCAAAAATGTAATATATTACCGCTTAACTGCCTTTAATAATAAATAAGTTAATAACTTATTAACCACTTGGAGACTGCCTACTGCAAATATACTGCAGCAGAGCCCCCCCCCCCCTCCCTGTGCCGGATCATGTACATGTATGTGATCTGCTTCTAGAAAAAAATGTAACAGAAAAAAAAGAACTAATATAAAAATAATTGAAAACAATTAATACAATTATTATTATTTTTTTTTTACATACTGTCACTAGTCAGTGTCTCTGATCACCACCACACCAGTTATATGAAGACACTGTATTGCACTGGTGGCAATCTGGAAAAAAAAATGATTTTTTTTTAAATTTCTTAATTTTCCCAAAAATTTTGACAAAAATGTACAACTTCAGAAAACTCGCCATGCCCCTTACTAAATTACCTTGGAATGTCTACCTTCCAAAAATGGGTCATTTGGGGAATATTTGTAATGTCCTGGCATTTTCTGGTGTCAAAAATTAGTACATTAGGTTTGATTGATTTTCAGATATATATTCCATAGTTTGTAGACTCTTTAACTTTCCTATAGACTAAATAATATACACTGATTTGGGTTATGTTCACCAAAGAAATGTAGCAGAATACATTTTGGCCTGAATTTATTGGGAACGATTATTTATTTGCAACATTTTGCAAAATTATTTATATTTTTGCAACAGAAATAAAGTAAAACACATATTTTTCAAAATGTTTGGTTTTTTTTCGTTTATTTAGCAAAACATAAAAAAAAAAAAAACAGCAGTGGTTAAATACCACCAAAAGAAAGCTCTATTTGCGTGAACAAAATGCAAAAAATTTCATATGTGTACAGTGTTGCATGACTGCACAATTTTCATTTAAAGTGTGACAGCGCTGAAAGCTGAAAACTGGCCTGGGCAGGAAGGGGGATATAACAGAAATGTAATATATTGCATCTTACCAGTCTTTAGGTGTGGTGGCTGTATTAGCCCACTCACTTCACAATATCTATGAGGGAGCAGCATTGTCACCCTAGCATAGGTGTGCACAGTCTATTGCATTAGGGTGTGCACCCCATAGCTCAAACACACATGCGATTCTCTGCAGCTATTTTTTTAGACGCATGTAAAAGCTAGTGGGCTGTATCTACTCACCAAATTCTAATATTTCTCTGATACTCCCAAAGGCAGCTGAACTCATCACAGTTTCTAGTTCTGTTCTCTCTAGCTATGGACTCGCACTTCTCTTGTGGCACTAAATAAATCCAACTGTGATATAATGAGCTACCACTTTAAACCTCTGTCAGCTGTAGGTCACATGACCTCTAAATGTTACATCATTGCTGCTGCTACAATATAATAGCGTATATGTGTTCCTGTGTTCATCTGTTTGCTGATTAATGCTAAACAGCTTAATACATAGTGTGGTAGGAGCACTGACTGTAGATGCGGTAGCAGCCGATCGTTGAGCTGGTGTTGGGAATTAAAGGGTGCCTGGGAGAACAAGTAGTTAACTAAAGTGATTGTATAGGCTCGTTTAAAAAAAAACAATAACAAACACGTTATACTTACCTCCTCTGTGCAGTTGGTTTTGCACAGAGCAGCCCGGATCCTCCTCTTCTTAGGTCCCTCTTTGATGCTCCTGGCCCCTCCCTCCTATAGAGTGCCCCCACAGCCAGCAGCTGCCTTTGGGGGCACTGAAGCTGAGTCACAGCTCCATGTGTTCATTCAGACATGGAGCCCCGACCCGACTCTGCCCCCTCTCTCCCCTGATTGGCGGACTGACTTTTATTGAAAGCTGTGGGAGCCAATGGCGCTATGGCTGTGTCTCAGCCAATCAGGAGGAGTGACCCGAATGGCTTAGACATTTGTGGACATCGCTGGAGAGAGATGGGGCTCAGGTAATTCATTAGGGGGGTGTTGGGGTGGCCGCTACACACAAAGGATTTTTTACCTTAATGCATACAATGCATTAAGATAAAAAACCTTCTACCTTTACAACTCCTTTAAAAAGAGGTTGGTTTCCTCCAGCTAGGACAGCCTGGGGTCAGTGAGGTGGGTGTGTAAGCCAATACTATTGGGCCCGTTTTAGGTGGATAACCAGAGGATCCTATCTAAGCCATGCTTCTCCTATCCCCATTTAAGTTCTATGTTCCAATAAAAAAAAGACACACCCAGACTGCTCCTTTTGAGCCAGTGTAAAAGTGAAGAACTTTCTGTGTGCCTGGCTGTGGGTGCTCCAACTGGGGGAATAGGACTCTCACCACTTAGGCAGGGGTGTCAAACTCAATTTCATTGTGGGCCACATCAGCATTATGGCCTTATGCCTTTTAGCTATAATACTATGGGGTTGATTTACTAAAACTGGAAAAAGGAAAAATATGGTGCAGCTCTGTATAGAAGTGAATCAGCTTCCAGGTTTTTTTGTCAAAGCTTAATTGAATAAAGAGGCTAGAAGCTGATTGGCTGCCATACACAGCTGCACCAGATTTTGAACACTCAAGTTTTAGTAAGTCACCCCCTAGGTATGCAGATTCCGGGAGTGAGCTAATTACATAGTACAGAGTTCAGTAGTACGTGGCATACAGAGTGCAGAGTGGCATATGAAGTAAATATGTGTTCTAGATATACAAGACTAAAGCCTCGTACACACGATCGGACTTTGTACAAACTTTTCTGTGGATTTCTGTACAAAGGGCGTTGGCCGTAAACTTGTTAAGCATACACACGGCAGGACTTTTTAGGCAACAAACATGAACATAGTGACGTTTCAACGTACTGACGACACTTCAAAAGAGGACGTACAATTCTCTGGCGCCACCCTTTGGTCAACTTCTGTATTGTTGTCTGATCTTTTGCATAGGTTCTGAGCATGTGTGTTTGTACTTTGTACTAAAGTCCGATGGCTTTGCTTACACACAATCGGATTTGCCGACGTCAGGCTTTTGTTGACGCAAAGTTTGCCTGTTCGCACACCCAACATTTGTCCGATGAAAGCCGAAAAGTTTGTCTGATGTAGCATACACAACGGATGTTGTCTTAAAACAGCTAATTTGTATGTTTGTTGTCAAAAAGTCCGATTGTGTGTACGGGCCTTAAGACATAAAAAAAAAGAAAAATAAATTGTATTGAAAAATAGATATATTTTTTAAAAAGGATGGGATATATACCCGCATGTGTACTGTCATGCACACCTGCAAATTAAGTATAAGATCATTATAAAAAAATGGTAGAAAAATATATATTGGAAGAAGATGATGAAAAAAATATAATGGAAACATTGAAAATAAGAAAGAAAAAATTAAAAAAATTAAGTAAAAAAAAGAAATAATTATATATATATATATGTATGTTTGTAATATGTGCAAATTAATAAATGAGAAAGTGGTTGGGTATTGGAAATGGGTAAAGGCAGTAATAACATCAAAGTGCAGATGTAGGTTGTAATAATGCAGATATAGTGTGTGAAATAGAATACTTCCAGTTATTGCAAGATATGTCACAGATATCAGCATATGAGAAATTGTAGAAGCTTTAGGGAGATTCTAGCAAACAATATAGTAAATGATGATAAAAGTGATTTTTTGGATCGTGGACTAGCTGAAAGTGAAGAGAAATACTGGATACCTTCAGGTATGGTGGACATGTGACTTACTCCCCTTCCTCTCATGTGAAAGGGCAGCTTCTTGGTGTTGGTCTGGTGATGTCTCATGTGGGTGTGAAGATAGTCCTCCACCTGGTGTAAGCTCTACAGCAACTCAGAGCTCACACTTGGCTTCTTTTTCTCACTTCCAGTGGCTCAGCAGAACAGTGTGGGAAAAAGAAAAGTAAGCCTGTGCTGCTCTGCATGGGGGTATAACAGTGTACAGGTTTCTTTGCCATACGTGTTGAAAAATTATTAAATATGGGTGTATTGGCGCTACCTGAAAACTTAGCCGGGATAGCCTTAAGAGTGATAAACCCGTAGCACTGGTTATATACCTATATGGTGTTAAACATCAAGGGGTACATCCCCCTTATATTAAGAGTGGTACATAAAATACATAAGTGTATTCACAATGGTGTATAATTTAGGAGAGATATAATACAACCAATCAGATGTCGCACAGCAAGAGGTTGTATTACAGCATCTGGTGGTGGAGCCAGAGGCTGTGCCACATAAAGTACACTTATTGAAACCATATTCCATATACTATAAACCGATTCTATACATAGTTAGTACATGCATCAGCAGTTAAATGCATCACGGAGAACGTGTTATGCATAAATCAGTATACATACAGTGCATATAGGTCAAATCGCCTTGATCATAAACCATATGTATAATATATCATGGATTAAAATCACATGCATGCATAACAGAAAAATATTGTCAAGAAATCCCAGCAATTAAATCTCAATAAAATATGACAGTCCCATAAATTGGTACTATGTTGACTTTAGGAAATTCCCAATGGTGACTTTAGTGCTGAGACAGTTGTCTGGTGACTCTGGTGCTCCCCCTTATGGTTGCCTACTCACCAGCTCCCGGAACCCCTGCAGGGGTAGTACGCCTGTAGTGTATTAGACTGGGATTCTCTGCTTGCTTCCTGCGGTAGGTGCCTTTGATGTAATCAGCTCCCCAGGCTCCATACAGGGGTAGTGCGCTTATGCTGGAATGTAGATAGACCACTATGCGTGCTATATTCTATGATAGATGTCTCCTGTGCGTCCCGATCCGTGGAGGTGTTGCATTCCCTCATGTATCAAGATATAACAAAAAGAGCTTCCATGGCGTAATAAAGTAAGATCACTTTATTTAAAAACTGATATGCACAAAGAAAAATTGTGGACAGAAAAAATAAAATAAAACTAAAAAATACAAAATAAATAAAAAGTCCAAAAACTTTTGTATTCCCACCCAGTGTAGATGGGATAGGATGCCAATAGTCCCCAGGCAATAAACAAATTTTAAAAGTCCCTCCTAAAGAGCATAGAACGAGGTGGGGGGGTGTGAGTCCACCAGACTCTGAGCAGCGTTCTACTCTCTCGTGTGCCCTGGAGGTGACGTGTAGAGCGTGGTGCCGTTGTGTTTCTTTGCCATGCGTGGAAAAATCACAGATTCACTGCATGATTCATTCTATCCAAAACTTTATTTTTAGAAGCATGTAAAAGCTAGTGGGCTGTATATACTCCCCACATTGTAATATTTCTCTGTGACTCCCATAGGCAGCGGAACTCATCACCGTTTCTGGCTCTGTCCTCTCCGGCTTTGGACTCACACTTCCTTTGTGGCACTAGCTTTAATGTTAAAGTGAATGTAAACATTCTTTGAAAAAAAAAATAATGGCAAATGTGTTATACTTACCTACTCTGTGTAATGGTTTGGCACAAAGCAGCACCGATCCCCCTCTTCTGGGATCACCCCTCCCCTCACCCCCCCACCCCCGGTGCTCCAGGCTTTCCCTCTTCTCCATGTGCCACCACAGGAAGCCGCCTCCTATAGTGACACATGTGAAGCCTCAATCCCATTTAAGGATGTGTGTCACAGAGCAGATAATGCACTAAACTAAAAAAAAACTTTAGCCTCTACAACCACTTAAACTGTGATATAATGAGCTACCACTTTAAGCCTCAGACAGCTGTAAGTCACATGGCCTCTAAATGTTACATTGTTGCTGTTGCTACAATATAATAGAGTATGTGTGGCAGTAGTGTATTTAGGTTTTGTGCTGCCCTAGGCCTGACTAAACTCATGCACCCCCTAATTTAAATATGACCCACCCCTTCCTGTCAAGGCCACACCCCTTGTTGTTTAATACTGCCCTGAAATTTTCGAGTGGGGACACTAGTTCTGGGGGCCTGGGGGGGGGGAATGGATTCCCTTAATTTGCATAGATTTCCTCTGTTTGGCTATGAGTCAGGAAGTGAAGGGAAATCTCTGCAATGGGACAGGGATGGTAAAAAATAAACTGACAGGGGTTATAACCCTCCCTTACTCTATCCAAAATGAAAAAAAAAGTGTTGCCTATAGTTCTACTTTAAGCACAAGTTTCTGATAATTTTATGGAGAGGACTAAGAAGATATAACCATGCCAATGGTGCAGCAGAAAACATATAGCACAGTGAGGAAGGTTTGTGGTCCAGGATGATAGGACAGTCAAAATTAGAAGCACACCCCTCCTCACAGTTGCAGAATGCCAGCCGCCCGCATACAGGAAGCAGTGAGGCCATTTTATGGGGGCGCTAGACTAATTTTCCTTTCAGCCCAGTCTGCCCCATAAGACTGGCGCTACAATAAAAGTGTAGCGAAAGCGGGCGGGGACTCTTTCCGTGCTGCCCCCCTGCAAAGTGCTGCCCTAGGCCTGGGCCTTGTCGGCCTAGGCTAGGATACAGCATTGATGTGTGGTCCTGTGTTCATGTATTTGCTGATTAAAGCTAAACTTGGTACAAACTGTTTAATACATAATGTGGTAGAAGTCCTGGCTGTAGATGTGGTAATAGGCAAGGAGAACCAGTGTTGGGAAGGAAAGGGTGCCTGGGAGAACAACAAGCTAAATAAAAAGAGATTGGTATGTTCCAGCTAGGACAGCCTGGGGCCAGAGAAAGTGGGTGTGTAAGTGAATAATGCTGGGCTGGTATTTCAGGTGGATAACTGGAGGGTCTGTGTCATAGGGGTTTGTTTACTAAATGCAAATCCACTTTGCACCACAAGTGCACTTGGAAGTGCAGTCACTGTAGATCTGAGGGGAAGATCTGAAACAAGGGGAACCTCTGCTGATTTCTATCATCCAAGCATGTGCAAGCAAAAATGCTGTTTTCTATTTTCCTTGTAGGTCCCCCTAAGATTTACAGCGACTGCACATCCAAGTACACTTCCAAGTGCATTTGTAGTACACAGTGGATTTGCCTTTAGTAAATAAACCCCATAGTGACAATAAAAGATTGCTGCCAAATAAGAAGTGTTGTGTGCTTGATCTCATCCTTGGAGACCTTATTGCTGAAAGCAATTTCTATGCTACCTTTAGAAGGACTTTTATTTACACTGAAATAAGTGATTAGGCCTGGTTAGGGATGAGCCGAACACCCCCCTGTTCGGTTCGCACCAGAACATGCGAACAGGAAAAAAATTCGTTCGAACACGCGAACGCCGTTAAAGTCTATGGGACACGAACATGAATAATCAAAAGTGCTAATTTTAAAGGCTAATATGCAAGTTATTGTCATAAAAAGTGTTTGGGGACCCGGGTCCTCCCCCAGGGGACATGAATCAATGCAAAAAAAAGTTTTAAAAACGGCCGTTTTTTCAGGAGCAGTGATTTTAATAATGCTTAAAGTCAAACAATAAAAGTGTAATATCCCTTTAAATTTCATACCTGGGGGGTGTCTATAGTATGCCTGTAAAGGGGCGCATGTTTCCCGTGTTTAGAACAGTCTGACAGCAAAGTGACATTTGGAAGGAAAAAACACATTTAAAACTACCGCGGCTATTGCATTGCCGACAATACACATAGAAGTTCATTGATAAAAACGGCATGGGAATTCCCCACAGGGGAACCCCGAACCAAAAAAAAAAAAAAAAAAAATGATGTGGGGGTCCCCCTAAATTCCATACAAGGCCCTTCAGGTCTGGTATGGATATTAAGGGGAACCCCAGCCAAAATTTAAAAAAAAAATTGACGTGGGGTTCCCCCTAAATTCCATACCAGACCCTTCAGGTCTGGTATGGATTTTAAGGGGAACCCCGCGCCAAAAAAAAAAAAAAAAAAAGGCGTGGGGTCCCCCTAAAAATCCATACCAGACCCTTATCCGAGCACGCAACCTGGCAGGCCGCAGGAAAAGAGGGGGGGACGAGAGTGCGGCCCCCCCCCCCTCCTGAACCGTACCAGGCCACATGCCCTCAACATTGGGAGGGTGCTTTGGGGTAGCCCCCCAAAACACCTTGTCCCCATGTTGATGAGGACAAGGGCCTCATCCTCACAACCGTGGCCGGTGGTTGTGAGGGTCTGCGGGCGGGGGGCTTATCGGAATCTGGAAGCCCCCTTTAACAAGGGGACCCCCAGATCCCGGCCCCCCCCCTGTGTGAAATGGTAAGGGGGTACTTACCCCTACCATTTCACTAAAAAACTGTCAAAAATGTTAAAAATGACAAGAGACAGTTTTTGACAATTCCTTTATTTAAATGCTTCTTCTTTCTTCTTTCTTCCTTCATCTTCTTCTTCTTCTGGTTCTTCTGGCTCTTCTGGTTCTTCCTCCGGCGTTCTCGTCCAGCATCTTCTCCGCGGCGTCTTCTATCTTCTTCTCCTCGGGCCGCTCCGCACCCATGGCATTTGGGGGGAGGCTCCCGCTCTTCTCTTCATCTTCTTCTCTTCTTCATCTTCTTCTTCATCTTCTTCTTCTTCTTTTTCTTCTTCTTCCTTCTTCTCTTCTTCTCTTCTTCCTGTCTTCTCCGGGCCGCTCCGCAATCCATGCTGTGGCATGGAGGGAGGCTCCCGCTGTGTGACGGCGTCTCTTCGTCTGACGGTTCTTAAATAACGGGGGGCGGGGCCACCCGGTGACCCCGCCCCCCTCTGACGCACGGTGACATGACGGGACTTTCCTGTGGCATTCCCCGTGACGTCACAGGGAAGTCCCTCAAGTCACCGTGCGTCAGAGGGGGGCGGGGTCACCGGATGGCCCCGCCCCCCGTTATTTAAGAACCGTCAGACGAAGAGACGCCGTCACACAGTGGGAGCCTCCCTCCATGCCACAGCATGGATTGCGGAGCGGCCCGGAGAAGACAGGAAGAAGAGAAGAAGAGAAGAAGGAAGAAGAAGAAAAAGAAGAAGAAGAAGATGAAGAAGAAGATGGAGAAGAGAAGAAGATGAAGAGAAGAGCGGGAGCCTCCCCTCATGCCATGGGTGCGGAGCGGCCCGAGGAGAAGAAGATAGAAGACGCCGCGGAGAAGATGCTGGACGAGAACGCCGGAGGAAGAACCAGAAGAGCCAGAAGAACCAGAAGAAGAAGATGAAGGAAGAAAGAAGAAAGAAGAAGCATTTAAATAAAGGAATTGTCAAAAACTGTCTCTTGTCATTTTTAACATTTTTGACAGTTTTTTAGTGAAATGGTAGGGGTAAGTACCCCCTTACCATTTCACACAGGGGGGGGGCCGGGATCTGGGGGTCCCCTTGTTAAAGGGGGCTTCCAGATTCCGATAAGCCCCCCGCCCGCAGACCCTCACAACCACCGGCCACGGTTGTGAGGATGAGGCCCTTGTCCTCATCAACATGGGGACAAGGTGTTTTGGGGGGCTACCCCAAAGCACCCTCCCAATGTTGAGGGCATGTGGCCTGGTAAGGTTCAGGAGGGGGGGGGGGCCGCACTCTCGTCCCCCCCTCTTTTCCTGCGGCCTGCCAGGTTGCGTGCTCGGATAAGGGTCTGGTATGGATTTTTAGGGGGACCCCACGCCTTTTTTTTTTTTTTTTTTTGGCGCGGGGTTCCCCTTAAAATCCATACCAGACCTGAAGGGTCTGGTATGGAATTTAGGGGGAACCCCACGTCAATTTTTTTTTTAAATTTTGGCTGGGGTTCCCCTTAATATCCATACCAGACCTGAAGGGCCTTGTATGGAATTTAGGGGGACCCCCACATCATTTTTTTTTTTTTTTTTTTGGTTCGGGGTTCCCCTGTGGGGAATTACCATGCCGTTTTTATCAATGAACTTCTATGTGTATTGTCGGCAATGCAATAGCCGCGGGTAGTTTTAAATGAGTTTTTTCCTTCCAAATGTCATTTTGCTGTCAGACTGTTCTAAACACAGGAAACATGCGCCCCTTTACAGGCATACTATAGACACCCCCCAGGTACGAAATTTAAAGGGATATTACACTTTTATTGTTTGACTTTAAGCATTAATAAAATCACTGCTCCTGAAAAAACGGCCGTATTTAAAACTTTTTTTTGCATTGATCCATGTCCCCTGGGGCAGGACCCAGGTCCCCAAACACTTTTTATGACAATAACTTGCATATAAGCCTTTAAAATTAGCACTTTTGATTTCTCCCATAGACTTTTAAAGGGTGTTCCGCGGCATTCGAATTTGCCGCGAACACCCCAAATTGTTCGCTGTTCGGCGAACTTGCGAACAGCCAATGTTCGAGTAGAACATGAGTTCGACTCGAACTCGAAGCTCATCCCTAGGCCTGGTTCACATTGGTGCAACATACGTCCCAACTTTGAGAGTACATGTCACATGACGGGTATAAATCATTGATTCCCTATGAGAGCCGTCTTAACTGGTCCGACTTTGGAAAAGGTTCCTGCACTACTTTGGTCCGACTGTGGACTGATCTCAGCCCGTTAAATATCAAGTTCAAGTCGAATGGGGCGAACAGCCAATGTTCGTCCTGAACTCATGCTTGGACCAAACCATTCGCCCAACACTATTTACTATCCTTATCCTGAAGAAATGACCACTATAGAGCCACAAACGCACAGCTTGCTATATGACAAAAAATACTTTTTGATGAGCTTATTCTAAAACATCTCTTTATGCTAGCGGCGCCTCCTCTAACCTCACCTCCAAATTTTTTTGAGGCTCAAAAATCTCTACCCTACTGCATACCAGGATCAATCCATCGCATAGTACAAAATAACCTTATAGATGTAGGTATAGGCTCCAGAAATAATCTGACCATTTTAAAAAAAAACTTTTCTTTTATGGTACAAATTACTACATTTTTATGGATCTCTTTGTTTGCATTTTATCTCACTGATCTTCTGGAATGTCTGCAATGTTTCTTACACATTCAATAGTGACTACTAACCTCCCTGGCGGTATGATTATTTCTGATTTTAGGTGCTGAAAGCGGTACAATTATTTTGCACAGAAATTTGGCGTTTTATATTGTAGGCCTGTAATTCTTAGGAATAGTTCACTTAAATCTGTCCAAACAAGAGTCTAGTAGACATCCCGGGTATGATAAAGTTTGAAAAACGAAATAAAAAATTATAATATAATAAATAACTATAAATAATTATAACAAATAATAATATAATAATAATAAAAATTATATAATAATGTAATCAAATCAAAAACACTGAAATTTGCTCAGTTGCAGAATTTTAGCTTTCGTTACTTTTAGTGTTTGATGACGGATCTCCCCACAAATCACTATCGCTCAATTCTGCGAGTGATTCTAATTTATTATCGCTTTTTTCTAGCTGCTCTAAAACCACTTTTGATGTAAAGAGACAGTTTTGGTTGCTATGGACAATCTCCAGTTTCCTGGCAGAAAGAACAGTTTTATATATATAAAACTGCATGCAGGACATTGGGCAGACCACTAGGGAAAAAGGGGATGTGTAGTTATTTGATACAGTACTGTAATCTGTAAGATTACAGTATGCTGTATCTATACTGTGTGTTTCACTTTTGAATTTACCGCCGAACTCCACCCCCGTGCGTCGCAACGCTCGCAGGGAACGGAGCTCGGCACTGTGAATCGAGCGAGACACAGCGGCTCGCCGATCACAGCGGGGAGACATCGCAGGATCTAGGGGACAAGGTAAGTATGCTCTTCCTGGATCCTGCGATGCAAGCCCGAGTCTGGCTCGGGGATACCGCTTTTGGTATGTAAAATCCAACCCGAGCCAGACTCGGGAATACCGCCAGGGGGGTTAAAGTACTAGGCAAGAGAGTAGAATCAAGTAGATCTGTGAGCTGGTTGTCATAAAACCCAAGGAGAGCAGCAGTGGTGAGTAGGGTTGAGCCGAACACCCCCCAGTTTGGTTCGCACCAGAACATGCGAACAGACAAAAAATTTGTGCAAACATGCAAACACTGTTAAAGTCTATGGGACACAAATGTGAAAAATCAACAGTGTTCATTTTAAAGGCTTATATGCAAGTTATTGCTATAAAACGTGTTTGACGATCCAGGTACTGCCCCAGGGGACTAAAAAGTTTTTAAAATGGCAGTTTTTTCAGGAGCAGTGATTTTAATAATGCTTAAAGTGAAACAATAAAAATGAAACATTCCTTTAAATATCGTGCCGGGGGGGTCCCCTTGGTCCACCTGTAAAGTAGCATCTCTTTCCTATGTTTATAACAGTACCGCAGCAAAATGACATTTCTAAAGGAAAAAACATCATTTAAAATTGCTCACGGCTGTAATGTATTGCCGAATCCCGGCAATATACATAAAAAAATCATTGAAAAAATCCACGCCAAAATGTAAAAAAAAATGGTGTGGGGGTCCCCCCAAAATCCATACCAGGCCCCTCAGGTCTGGTTTGGATTTTAAGGGGAACCCCTCACCAAATGTTTAAAAAAATGGCGTGGGGCCCCCCAAAATCCATACCAGACCCTTATCCGAGCATGCAACCTGGCAGGTCGCAGGAAAAGGGAGGAATGAGAGAGCGCCCCCCCTCCTGAACCGTACCAGGCCACATGCCCTCAACATGGGGAGGGTGCTTTGGGGTTCCCCCCAAAGCACCCTGTCCCCATGTTGATGGGGACGAGGGCCCCTTACCCACAACCCTTGCCCGGTGGTTGTGGGGGTCGGTGAGGGGGGGCTTATCGGAATCTGGAAGTCCGCTTTAACAAGGGTGCCCCCAGATCCCCCACGTGAATGGGTAGGGATTCATTGCACTCCTACCCATTCACCAAAAAAAGTGTCAAAGTAAAAACGACAGCAGACAGTTTTTGACAAATCCTTTATGTAAAGAAAGTGTCCCGCGATGTAAATCCATTGTCAATCACGGTACCGACGGTCCCGAGAAAAAAAAAAGTGGAAAAACTCTCCCTTAATGGGAGGTGTCCCGCCGACTGCCGTCTTTTTGCTTTGACAGTTGTTATATAGCTAAGGACAGGGCTACCTGGTGACGTAAATGGACGTCAGAAGGGGCGGGGTCACCCAGTTACGTCACAGGGTGGCCCCGCCCTTGGCTATATAACAGGTGTCATCGCGCATCGCATCGCATCGCACTGAGAGTTGCTTTATTATAACACAAGCTGGGCAAATTATATTTCATTTAAAAAGGTGACCTAAAGGAATGCCTAAACCTAAGGGCAAAAATGTAACATATTACCGCTTAACTGCCTTTTGTTTTAATTTTGTAAGTTAATAACTTATTAACCACTTGGAGACTGCCTACTGCAGATATACTGCAGCAGAGCCCCCCCCCCCCCCCCTGTGTCGGATCATGTACATGTATGTGATCTGCTTCTAGAAAAAAATGTAACAGAAAAGAAAGAACTAATATAAAAATAATTGAAAACATTTAATACAATTATTATTATTTTTTTACATACTGTCACTAGTCAGTGTCTCTGATCACCACCACACCAGTTATATGAAGACACTGTATTGCACTGGTGACAATCTGAAAAAAAAAATGATTTTTTTTTTTTTAATTTCTTCATTTTCCCAAAAAATTTGACAAAAATGTACAACTTCAGAAAACTCGCCATGCCCCTTACTAAATTACCTTGGAATGTCTACCTTCCAAAAATGGGTCATTTGGGGAATATTTGTAATGTCCTGGCATTTTCTGGTGTCAAAAATTAGTACATTAGGTTTGATTGATTTTCAGATATATATTCCATAGTTTGTGGACTCTTTAACTTTCCTACAGACTAAATAATTTACACTGATTTGGGTTATGTTCACCAAAGAAATGTAGCAGAATACATTTTGGCCTGAATTTATTGGGAACGATTATTTATTTGCAACATTTTGCAAAATTATTTATATTTTTACAACAGAAATAAAGAAAAACACATATTTTTCAAAATGTTTTTTTTTTTTTTTGTTTATTTAGCAAAACATAAAAAAAACCAGCAGTGGTTAAATACCACCAAAAGAATGCTCTATTTGCGTGAACAAAATGCAAAAAATTTCATATGTGTACAGTGTTGCATAAATGCACAATTGTCATTTACAGTGTGACAGCGCTGAAAGCTGAAAATTGGCCTGGGCAGGAAGGGGGATATAACAGAAATGTAATATATTGCATCTTACCAGTCTTTAGGTGTGGTGGCGGCATTAGCCCACTCACTTCACAATATCTATGACGGAGCAGCAATGTCACCCTAGCATAGGTGTGCACAGTCTATTGCATTAGGGTGTGCACCCCATAGCTCAAACACACATGCGATTCTCTGCAGCTATTTTTTTAGACGCATGTAAAAGCTAGTGGGCTGTATCTACTCACCAAATTCTAATATTTCTCTGATACTCCCAAAGGCAGCGGAACTCATCACAGTTTCTAGTTCTATTCTCTCTAGCTATGGACTTCTCTTGTGGCACTAAATAAATCCAACTGTGATATAATGAGCTACCACTTTAAACCTCTGTCAGCTGTAGGTCACATGACCTCTAAATGTTACATCATTGCTGCTGCTACAATATAATAGCGTATATGTGTTCCTGTGTTCATCTGTTTGCTGATTAATGCTAAACAGCTTAATACATAATGTGGTAGGAGCACTGACTGGGAGCAGCCGATGGTTGAGCTGGTGTTGGGAATTAAAGGGTGCCTGGGAGAACAAGTAGTTAATCAAAGTGATTGTAAAGGCTCGTTTAAAAAAAAACAATAACAAACACGTCATACTTACCTCCTCTGTGCAGTTGGTTTTGCACAGAGCAGCCCGGATCCTCCTCTTCTTAGGTCCCTCTTTGATGCTCCTGGCCCCTCCCTCCTATAGAGTGCCCCCACAGCCAGCAGCTTCCTTTGGGGGCACTGAAGCTGAGTCACAGCTCCGTGTGTTCATTCAGACATGGAGCCCTGACCCGACTCTGCCCCCTCTCTCCCCTGATTGGCGGACTGACTTTTATTGAAAGCTGTGGGAGCCAATGGCGCTACGGCTGTGTCTCAGCCAATCAGGAGGAGTGAACCGAATGGCTTAGACATTTGTGGACATCGCTGGAGAGAGATGGGGCTCAGGTAATTCATTAGGGGGTGTTGGGGTGGCCGCTACACACTAAAGATTTTTTACCTTAATGCATACAATGCATTAAGATAAAAAACCTACCTTTACAACTCCTTTAAAAAGAGGTTGATTTCCTCCAGCTAGGACAGCCTGGGGTCAGTGAGGTGGGTGTGTAAGCCAATACTATTGGGCCCGTTTTAGGTGGATAACCAGAGGATCCTATCTAAGCTAAGCTTCTCCTATCCCCATCCAAGTTCTATGTTCCAATAAAAAAAAGACTCACCCAGACTGCTCCTTTTGAGCCAGTGTAAAAGTGAAGAACTTTCTGTGTGCCTGGCTGTGGGTGCTCCAACTGGGGGAATAGGACTCTCACCACTTAGGCAGGGGTGTCAAACTCAATTTCATTGCGGGCCACATCAGCATTATGGTTGCCTTGTAGCTGTAATACTATGGGGTTGATTTACTAAAACTGGAAAAGGAAAAATATGGTGCAGGTCTGTATAGAAATGAATCAGCTTCCAGGTTTTTTTGTCAAAGCTTAATTGAATAAAGAGGCTAGAAGCTGATTGGCTGCCATACACAGCTGCACCAGATTTTAAACACTCTAGTTTTAGTAAGTCACCCCCTAGGTATGCAGATTCCGGGAGTGAGCTAATTACATAGTACAAAGTTCAGTAGTACGTGGCATACAGAGTGCAGAGTGGCATATGAAGTAAATATGTGTTCTAGATATACAAGACTAAAGCCTCGTACACACGATCGGACTTTGTACAAACTTTTCTGTGGATTTCTGTACAAAGGGCGTTGGCCGTAAACTTGTTAAGCATACACACGGCAGGACTTTTTAGGCAACAAACATGAACATAGTGACGTTTCAACGTACTGACGACACTTCAAAAGAGGACGTACAATTCTCTGGCGCCACCCTTTGGTCAACTTCTGTATTGTTGTCTGATCTTTTGCATAGGTTCTGAGCATGTGTGTTTGTACTTTGTACTAAAGTCCGATGGCTTTGCTTACACACAATCGGATTTGCCGACGTCAGGCTTTTTTTGACGCAAAGTTTGCCTGTTCGCACACCCAACATTTATCCGATGAAAGCCGAAAAGTTTGTCTGATGTAGCATACACAACGGATGTTGTCTTAAAACAGCTAATTTGTATGTTTGTTGTCAAAAAGTCCGATTGTGTGTACGGGCCTTAAGACATAAAAAAAAAGAAAAATAAATTGTATTGAAAAATAGATATATTTTTTAAAAAGGATGGGATATATACCCGCATGTGTACTGTCATGCACACCTGCAAATTAAGTATAAGATCATTATAAAAAAATGGTAGAAAAATATATATTGGAAGAAGATGATGAAAAAAATATAATGGAAAAATTGAAAATAAGAAAGAAAAAATTTAAAAAATTAAGTAAAAAAAAGAAATAATTATATATATATACATATATATATATATATGTATATATACTATAATATGTGTAGTTAGAGAATATATTATTTAAAAGTATGTATATATGTATTAATATAATGAGAAACAGTGGGAAAACATTGTAATATGTGCAAATTCATAAATGAGAAAGTGGTTGGGTATTGGAAATGGGTAAAGGCAGTAATAACATCAAAGTGCAGATGTAGGTTGTAATAATGCAGATATAGTGTGTGAAATAGAATACTTCCAGTTATTGCAAGATATGTCACAGATGTCAGCATATGAGAAATTGTAGAAGCTTTAGGGAGATTCTAGCAAACAATATAGTAAATGATGATAAAAGTGATTTTTTGGATCGTGGACTAGCTGAAAGTGAAGAGAAATACTGGATACCTTCAGGTATGGTGGACATGTGACTTACTCCCCTTCCTCTCATGTGAAAGGGCAGCTTCTTGGTGTTGGTCTGGTGATGTCTCATGTGGGTGTGAAGATAGTCCTCCACCTGGTGTAAGCTCTACAGCAACTCAGAGCTCATACTTGGCTTCTTTTTCTCACTTCCAGTGGCTCAGCAGAACAGTGTGGGAAAAAGAAAAGTAAGCCTGTGCTGCTCTGCATGGGGGTATAACAGTGTACAGGTTTCTTTGCCATACGTGTTGAAAAATTATTAAATATGGGTGTATTGGCGCTACCTGAAAACTTAGCCGGGATAGCCTTAAGAGTGATAAACCCGTAGCACTGGTTATATACCTATATGGTGTTAAACATCAAGGGGTACATCCCCCTTATATTAAGAGTGGTACATAAAATACATAAGTGTATTCACAATGGTGTATAATTTAGGAGAGATATAATACAACCAATCAGATGTCGCACAGCAAGAGGTTGTATTACAGCATCTGGTGGTGGAGCCAGAGGCTGTGCCACATAAAGTGCACTTATTGAAACCATATTCCATATACTATAAACCGATTCTATACATAGTTAGTACATGCATCAGCAGTTAAATGCATCACGGAGAACATGTTATGCATAAATCAGTATACATACAGTGCATATAGGTCAAATCGCCTTGATCATAAACCATATGTATAATATATCATGGATTAAAATCACATGCATGCATAACAGAAAAATATTGTCAAGAAATCCCAGCAATTAAATCTCAATAAAATATGACAGTCCCATAAATTGGTACTATGTTGACTTTAGGAAATTCCCAATGGTGACTTTAGTGCTGAGACAGTTGTCTGGTGACTCTGGTGCTCCCCCTTATGGTTGCCTACTCACCAGCTCCCGGAACCCCTGCAGGGGTAGTACGCCTGTAGTGTATTAGACTGGGATTCTCTGCTTGCTGCTTCCTGCGGTAGGTGCCTTTGATGTAATCAGCTCCCCAGGCTACATACAGGGGTAGTGCGCTTATGCTGGAATGTAGATAGACCACTATGCGTGCTATATTCTATGTTAGATGTCTCTTGTGCGTCCCGATCCGTGGAGGTGTTGCATTCCCTCATGTATCAAGATATAACAAAAAGAGCTTCCATGGCATAATAAAGTAAGATCACTTTATTTAAAAACTGATATGCACAAAGAAAAATTGTGGACAGAAAAAATAAAATAAAACTAAAAAATACAAAATAAATAAAAAGTCCAAAAACTTTTGTATTCCCACCCAGTGTAGATGGGATAGGATGCCAATAGTCCCCAGGCAATAAACAAATTTTAAAAGTCCCTCCTAAAGAGCATAGAACGAGGTGGGGGGGTGTGAGTCCACCAGACGCTGAGCAGCGTTCTACTCTCTCGTGTGCCCTGGAGGTGACGTGTAGAGCGTGGTGCCGTTGTGTTTCTTTGCCATGCGTGGAAAAATCACAGATTCACTGCATGATTCATTCTATCCAAAACTTTATTTTTAGAAGCATGTAAAAGCTAGTGGGCTGTATATACTCCCCACATTGTAATATTTCTCTGTGGCTCCCATAGGCAGCGGAACTCATCACCGTTTCTGGCTCTGTCCTCTCCGGCTTTGGACTCACACTTCCTTTGTGGCACTAGCTTTAATGTTAAAGTGAATGTAAACATTCTTTGAAAAAAAAAATAATGGCAAATGTGTTATACTTACCTACTCTGTGTAATGGTTTGGCACAAAGATGCACTGATCCCCCTCTTCTGGGATCACCCCTCCCCTCACCCCCCCCCCCGGTTCTCCAGGCTTTCCCTCTTCTCCATGTGCCACCACAGGAAGCCGCCTCCTATAGTGACACATGTGAAGCCTCAATCCCATTTAAGGATGTGTGTCACAGAGCAGATAATGCACTAAACTAAAAAAAAACTTTAGCCTCTACAACCACTTAAACTGTGATATAATGAGCTACCACTTTAAGCCTCAGACAGCTGTAAGTCACATGGCCTCTAAATGTTACATTGTTGCTGTTGCTACAATATAATAGAGTATGTGTGGCAGTAGTGTATTTAGGTTTTGTACTGCCCTAGGCCTGACTAAACTCATGCACCCCCTAATTTAAATATGACCCACCCCTTCCTGTCAAGGCCACACCCCTTGTTGTTTAATACTGCCCTGAAATTTTCGAGTGGGGACACTAGTTCTGGGGACCTGGGGGGGGGGGGAATGGATTCCCTTAATTTGCATAGATTTCCTCTGTTTGGCTATGAGTCAGGAAGTGAAGGGAAGTCTCTGCAATGGGACAGGGATGGTAAAAAATAAACTAACAGGGGTTATAACCTTCCCTTACTCCATCCAAAATGAAAAAAAAAAGTGTTGCCTATAGTTCTACTTTAAGCACAAGTTTCTGATAATTTTATGGAGAGAACTAAGAAGATATAACCATGCCAATGGTGCAGCAGAAAACATATAGCACAGTGAGGAAGGTTTGTGGTCCAGGATGATAGGACAGTCTGAATGCCAGCCGCAGAATGCCAGCCGCCTGCATACAGGAAGCAGTGAGGCCATTTTATGGGGGCGCTAGACTAATTTTCCTTTCAGCCCAGTCCGCCCCATAAGACTGGCGCTACAATAACAGTGTAGCGAAAGCGGGCGGGGACTCTTTCCGTGCTGCCCCCCTGCAAAGTGCTGCCCTAGGCCTGGGCCTTGTCGGCCTAGGCTAGGATACAGCATTGATGTGTGGTCCTGTGTTCATGTATTTGCTGATTAAAGCTAAACTTGGTACAAACTGTTTAATACATAATGTGGTAGAAGTCCTGGCTGTAGATGTGGTAATAGGCAAGGAGAACCAGTGTTGGGAAGGAAAGGGTGCCTGGGATGGGAAAACAACAAGCTAAATAAAAAGAGATTGGTATGTTCCAGCTAGGACAGCCTGGGGCCAGAGAAAGTGGGTGTGTAAGTGAATAATGCTGGGCTGGTATGTTAGGTGGATAACCGGAGGGTCTGTGTCATAGGGGTTTGTTTACTAAAGGCAAATCCACTTTGCACCACAAGTGCACTTGGAAGTGCAGTCACTGGAGATCTGAGGGGAAGATCTGAAACAAGGGGAACCTCTGCTGATTTCTATCATCCAAGCATGTGCAAGCAAAAATGCTGTTTTCTATTTTCCTTTTAGGTCCCCCTAAGATTTACAGCGACTGCACATCCAAGTACACTTCCAAGTGCATTTGTAGTACACAGTGGATTTGCCTTTAGTAAATAAACCCCATAGTGACAATAAAAGATTGCTGCCAAATAAGAAGTGTTGTGTGCTTGATCTCATCCTTGGAGACCTTATTGCTGAAAGCAATTTCTATGCTACCTTTAGAAGGACTTTTATTTACACTGAAATAAGTGATTAGGCCTGGTTCACATTGGTGCAACATACGTCCCAACTTTGAGAGTACATGTCACATGATGGGTATAAATCATTGATTCCCTATGAGAGCCGTCTTAACTGGTCCGACTTTGGAAAAGGTTCCTGCACTACTTTGGTCCGACTTTGGACTGATCTCAGCCCATTAAATATCAAGTTCAAGTCGAATGGGGCGAACAGCCAATGTTCATCCTGAACTCATGCTTGGACCAAACCATTCGCCCAACACTATTTACTATCCTTATCCTGAAGAAATGACCACTATAGAGCCACAAACGCACAGCTTGCTATATGACAAAAAATACTTTTTGATGAGCTTATTCTAAAACATCTCTTTATGCTAGCGGCGCCTCCTCTAACCTCACCTCCAAATTTTTTTGAGGCTCAAAAATCTCTACCCTACTGCATACCAGGATCAATCCATCGCATAGTACAAAATAACCTTATAGATGTAAGTATAGGCTCCAGAAATATTCTGACCATTTAAAAAAAACTTTTCTTTTATGGTACAAATTACTACATTTCTATGGATCTCTTTGTTTGCATTTTATCTCACTGATCTTCTGGAATGTCTGCAATGTTTCTTACACATTCAATAGTGACTATTAAAGTACTAGGCAAGAGAGTAGAATCAAGTAGATCTGTGAGCTGGTTGTCATAAAACCCAAGGAGAGCAGCAGTGGTGAGTAGGGTTGAGCCGAACACCCCCCAGTTTGGTTCGCACCAGAACATGCGAACAGACAAAAAATTTGTGCAAACACTGTTAAAGTCTATGGGACACAAATGTGTAAAATCAACAGTGTATAGCAAGTTATTGCTATAAAACGTGTTTGAGGATCCAGGTACTGCCCCAGGGGACTAAAAAGTTTTTAAAATGGCAGTTTTTTCAGGAGCAGTGATTTTAATAATGCTTAAAGTGAAACAATAAAAATGAAACATTCCTTTAAATATCATGCCGGGGGGGTCCCCTTGGTCCACCTGTAAAGTAGCGTCTCTTTCCTATGTTTATAACAGTACCGCAGCAAAATGACATTTCTAAAGGAAAAAATATCATTTAAAATTGCTCACGGCTGTAATGTATTGCCAAATCCCGGCAATATACATAAAAAAATCATTGAAAAAATCCACGCCAAAATGTAAAAAAAAAATGGTGTGGGGGTCCCTCCAAAATCCGTACCAGGCCCCTCAGGTCTGGTTTGGATTTTAGGGGAACCCCTCACCAAATGTTTAAAAAAATGGCATGGGGCCCCCCAAAATCCATACCAGACCCTTATCCGAGCATGCAACCTGGCAGGTCGCAGGAAAAGGGGAGGAATGAGAGAGCGCCCCCCCTCCTGAACCGTACCAGGCCACATGCCCTTAACATGGGGAACCCCAAAGCACCCTGTCCCCATGTTGATGGGGACGAGGGCCCCTTACCCACAACCCTTGCCCGGTGGTTGTGGGGGTCGGTGGGGGGGGCTCATCGGAATCTGGAAGTCCCCTTTAACAAGGGAAACCCCAGATCCCCCAGCCCACGTGAATGGGTAGGGATTCATTGCACTCCTACCCATTCACCCAAAAAAGTGTCAAAGTAAAAACGACAGCAGACAGTTTTTGACAAATCCTTTATGTAAAGAAAGTGTCCCGCAATGTAAATCCATTGTCAATCACGGGACCGACGGTCCCGAGAAAAAAAAAGTGGAAAAACTCTGCCTTAATGGGAGGTGTCCCGCCGACTGCCGTCTTTTTGCTTTGACAGTTGTTATATAGCTAAGGACAGGGCTACCTGGTGACGTAAATGGACGTCAGAAGGGGCGGGGTCACCCAGTTACGTCACAGGGTGGCCCCGCCCTTGGCTATATAACAGGTGTCATTGCGCATCGCATCGCACTAAGAGTTGCTTTATTATAACACAAGCTGGGCAAATTATATTTCATTTAAAAAGGTGACCTAAAGGAATGCCTAAACCTAAGAGCAAAAATGTAACATATTACCGCTTAACTGCCTTTTGTTTTAATTTTGTAAGTTAATAACTTATTAACCACTTGGAGACTGCCTACTGCAGATATACTGCAGCAGAGCCCCCCCCCCCTCCCTGTGCCGGATCATGTACATGTATGTGATCTGCTTCTAGAAAAAAATGTAACAGAAAAGAAAGAACTAATATAAAAATAATTGAAAACATTTAATACAATTATTTTTTTTTTTTTACATACTGTCACTAGTCAGTGTCTCTGATCACCACCACACCAGTTATATGAAGAAACTGTATTGCACTTGTGACAATCTGAAAAAAAAAATGATTTTTTTTTTTAATTTCTTCATTTTCCCAAAAAATTTGACAAAAATGTACAACTTCAGAAAACTCGCCATGCCCCTTACTAAATTACCTTGGAATGTCTACCTTCCAAAAATGGGTCATTTGGGGAATATTTGTAATGTCCTGGCATTTTCTGGTGTCAAAAATTAGTACATTAGGTTTGATTGATTTTCAGATATATATTCCATAGTTTGTGGACTCTTTACCTTTCCTACAGACTAAATAATATACACTGATTTGGGTTATGTTCACCAAAGAAATGTAGCAGAATACGTTTTGGCCTAAATTTATTGGGGACGATTATTTATTTGCAACATTTTGCAAAATTATTTATATTTTTGCAACAGAAATAAAGTAAAACACATATTTTTCAAAATGTTTTTTTTTTTTTCCTTTATTTAGCAAAACATAAAAAAAAACAGCAGTGGTTAAATACCACCAAAAGAAAGGTCTATTTGCGTGAACAAAATTCAAAAAATTTCATATGTGTATAGTGTTGCATGACTGCACAATTGTCATTTAAAGTGTGACAGCGCTGAAAGCTGAAAATTGGCCTGGGCAGGAAGGGGGATATAACAGAAATGTAATATATTGTATCTTACCAGTCTTTAGGTGTGGTGGCTGCATTAGCCCACTCACTTCACAATATCTATGATGGAGCAGCAATGTCACCCTAGCATAGGTGTGCACAGTCTATTGCATTAGGGTGTGCACCTCGTAGCTCAAACACACATGCGATTCTCTGCAGCTTTTTTTAGAAGCATGTAAAAGCTAGTGGGCTGTATCTACTCACCAAATTCTAATATTTCTCTGATACTCCCAAAGGCAGCTGAACTCATCACAGTTTCTAGTTCTGTTCTCTCTAGCTATGGACTCGCACTTCTCTTGTGGCACTAAATAAATCCAACTGTGATATAATGAGCTACCACTTTAAACCTCTGTCAGCTGTAGGTCACATGACCTCTAAATGTTACATCATTGCTGCTGCTACAATATAATAGCGTATATGTGTTCCTGTGTTCATCTGTTTGCTGATTAATGCTAAACAGCTTAATACATAGTGTGGTAGGAGCACTGACTGTAGATGCGGTAGCAGCCAATGGTTGAGCCGGTGTTGGGAATTAAAGGGTGCCTGTGAGAACAAGTAGTTAATCAAAGTGATTGTAAAGGCTCGTTTAAAAAAAAAACAATAGCAAACATGTTATACTTACCTCCTCTGTGCAGTTGGTTTTGCACAGAGCAGCCCGGATCCTGCTCTTCTTAGGTCCCTCTTTGATGCTCCTGGCCCCTCCCTCCTATAGAGTGCCCCCACAGCCAGCAGCTTCCTTTGGGGGCACTGAAGCTGAGTCACAGCTCCGTGTGTTCATTCAGACATGGAGCCCTGAGCCGACTCTGCCCCCTCTCTCCCCTGATTGGCTGACTGACTTTTATTGAAAGCTGTGAGAGCCAATGGCGCTACGGCTGTGTCTCAGCCAATCAGGAGGAGTGTCCCCAACAGCTTAGACATTTGTGGACATCACTGGAGAGAGATGGGACTCAGGTAATTCATTAGGGGGGTGTTGGGGTGGCCGCTACACACAAAAGATTTTTTATCTTAATGCATAGAATGCATTAAGATAAAAAACCTTCTACCTTTACAACTCATTTAAAAAGAGGTTGATTTCCTCCAGCTAGGACAGCCTGGGGTCAGTGAGGTGGGTGTGTAAGCCAATACTATTGGGCCCGTTTTAGGTGGATAACCAGGGGATCCTATCTAAGCCATGCCAGAGCATAGAACGAGGTGGGGGGGTGTGAGTCCACCAGACGCTGAGCAGCGTTCTACTCTCTCGTGTGCCCTGGAGGTGACGTGTAGAGCGTGGTGCCGTTGTGTTTCTTTGCCATGCGTGGAAAAATCACAGATTCACTGCATGATCCATTCTATCCAAAACTTTATTTTTAGAAGCATGTAAAAGCTAGTGGGCTGTATATACTCCCCACATTGTAATATTTCTCTGTGGCTCCCATAGGCAGCGGAACTCATCACCGTTTCTGGCTCTGTCCTCTCCGGCTTTGGACTCACACTTCCTTTGTGGCACTAGCTTTAATGTTAAAGTGAATGTAAACATTCTTTGAAAAAAAAAATAATGGCAAATGTGTTATACTTACCTACTCTGTGTAATGGTTTGGCACAAAGCAGCACCGATCCCCCTCTTCTGGGATCACCCCTCCCCTCACCCCCCCCCCCCCGGTGCTCCAGGCTTTCCCTCTTCTCCATGTGCCACCACAGGAAGCCGCCTCCTATAGTGACACATGTGAAGCCTCAATCCCATTTAAGGATGTGTGTCACAGAGCAGATAATGCACTAAACTAAAAAAAAACTTTAGCCTCTACAACCACTTAAACTGTGATATAATGAGCTACCACTTTAAGCCTCAGACAGCTGTAAGTCACATGGCCTCTAAATGTTACATTGTTGCTGTTGCTACAATATAATAGAGTATGTGTGGCAGTAGTGTATTTAGGTTTTGTGCTGCCCTAGGCCTGACTAAACTCATGCACCCCCTAATTTAAATATGACCCACCCCTTCCTGTCAAGGCCACACCCCTTGTTGTTTAATACTGCCCTGAAATTTTCGAGTGGGGACACTAGTTCTGGGGGCCTGGGGGGGGGAATGGATTCCCTTAATTTGCATAGATTTCCTCTGTTTGGCTATGAGTCAGGAAGTGAAGGGAAATCTCTGCAATGGGACAGGGATGGTAAAAAATAAACTGACAGGGGTTATAACCCTCCCTTACTCTATCCAAAATGAAAAAAAAAAGTGTTGCCTATAGTTCTACTTTAAGCACAAGTTTCTGATAATTTTATGGAGAGAACTAAGAAGATATAACCATGCCAATGGTGCAGCAGAAAACATATAGCACAGTGAGGAAGGTTTGTGGTCCAGGATGATAGGACAGTCTGAATGCCAGCCGCAGAATGCCAGCCGCCTGCATACAGGAAGCAGTGAGGCCATTTTATGGGGGCGCTAGACTAATTTTCCTTTCAGCCCAGTCCGCCCCATAAGACTGGCGCTACAATAACAGTGTAGCGAAAGCGGGCGGGGACTCTTTCCGTGCTGCCCCCCTGCAAAGTGCTGCCCTAGGCCTGGGCCTTGTCGGCCTAGGCTAGGATACAGCATTGATGTGTGGTCCTGTGTTCATGTATTTGCTGATTAAAGCTAAACTTGGTACAAACTGTTTAATACATAATGTGGTAGAAGTCCTGGCTGTAGATGTGGTAATAGGCAAGGAGAACCAGTGTTGGGAAGGAAAGGGTGCCTGGGATGGGAAAACAACAAGCTAAATAAAAAGAGATTGGTATGTTCCAGCTAGGACAGCCTGGGGCCAGAGAAAGTGGGTGTGTAAGTGAATAATGCTGGGCTGGTATGTTAGGTGGATAACCGGAGGGTCTGTGTCATAGGGGTTTGTTTACTAAAGGCAAATCCACTTTGCACCACAAGTGCACTTGGAAGTGCAGTCACTGTAGATCTGAGGGGAAGATCTGAAACGAGGGGAACCTCTGCTGATTTCTATCATCCAAGCATGTGCAAGCAAAAATGCTGTTTTCTATTTTCCTTTTAGGTCCCCCTAAGATTTACAGCGACTGCACATCCAAGTACACTTCCAAGTGCATTTGTAGTACACAGTGGATTTGCCTTTAGTAAATAAACCCCATAGTGACAATAAAAGATTGCTGCCAAATAAGAAGTGTTGTGTGCTTGATCTCATCCTTGGAGACCTTATTGCTGAAAGCAATTTCTATGCTACCTTTAGAAGGACTTTTATTTACACTGAAATAAGTGATTAGGCCTGGTTCACATTGGTGCAACATACGTCCCAACTTTGAGAGTACATGTCACATGACGGGTATAAATCATTGATTCCCTATGAGAGCCGTCTTAACTGGTCCGACTTTGGAAAAGGTTCCTGCACTACTTTGGTCCGACTTTGGACTGATCTCAGCCCATTAAATATCAAGTTCAAGTCGAATGGGGCGAACAGCCAATGTTCATCCTGAACTCATGCTTGGACCAAACCATTCGCCCAACACTATTTACTATCCTTATCCTGAAGAAATGACCACTATAGAGCCACAAACGCACAGCTTGCTATATGACAAAAAATACTTTTTGATGAGCTTATTCTAAAACATCTCTTTATGCTAGCGGCGCCTCCTCTAACCTCACCTCCAAATTTTTTTGAGGCTCAAAAATCTCTACCCTACTGCATACCAGGATCAATCCATCGCATAGTACAAAATAACCTTATAGATGTAAGTATAGGCTCCAGAAATATTCTGACCATTTAAAAAAAACTTTTCTTTTATGGTACAAATTACTACATTTCTATGGATCTCTTTGTTTGCATTTTATCTCACTGATCTTCTGGAATGTCTGCAATGTTTCTTACACATTCAATAGTGACTATTAAAGTACTAGGCAAGAGAGTAGAATCAAGTAGATCTGTGAGCTGGTTGTCATAAAACCCAAGGAGAGCAGCAGTGGTGAGTAGGGTTGAGCCGAACACCCCCCAGTTTGGTTCGCACCAGAACATGCGAACAGACAAAAAATTTGTGCAAACACTGTTAAAGTCTATGGGACACAAATGTGTAAAATCAACAGTGTTCATTTTAAAGGCTTATATGCAAGTTATTGCTATAAAACGTGTTTGAGGATCCAGGTACTGCCCCAGGGGACTAAAAAGTTTTTAAAATGGCAGTTTTTTCAGGAGCAGTGATTTTAATAATGCTTAAAGTGAAACAATAAAAATGAAACATTCCTTTAAATATCATGCCGGGGGGGTCCCCTTGGTCCACCTGTAAAGTAGCGTCTCTTTCCTATGTTTATAACAGTACCGCAGCAAAATGACATTTCTAAAGGAAAAAATATCATTTAAAATTGCTCACGGCTGTAATGTATTGCCGAATCCCGGCAATATACATAAAAAAATCATTGAAAAAATCCACGCCAAAATGTAAAAAAAAATGGTGTGGGGGTCCCTCCAAAATCCGTACCAGGCCCCTCAGGTCTGGTTTGGATTTTAAGGGGAACCCCTCACCAAATGTTTAAAAAAATGGCGTGGGGCCCCCCAAAATCCATACCAGACCCTTATCCGAGCATGCAACCTGGCAGGCCGCAGGAAAAGGGGAGGAATGAGAGAGCGCCCCCCCTCCTGAACCGTACCAGGCCACATGCCCTCAACATGGGGAACCCCAAAGCACCCTGTCCCCATGTTGATGGGGACGAGGGCCCCTTACCCACAACCCTTGCCCGGTGGTTGTGGGGTCGGTGGGGGGGCTTATCGGAATCTGGAAGTCCCCTTTAACAAGGGAAACCCCAGATCCCCCAGCCCACGTGAATGGGTAGGGATTCATTGCACTCCTACCCATTCACCAAAAAAAGTGTCAAAGTAAAAACGACAGCAGACAGTTTTTGACAGTGTCCCGCGATGTAAATCCATTGTCAATCACGGGACCGATGGTCCCGAGAAAAAAAAAGTGGAAAAACTCTGTCTTAATGGGAGGTGTCCCGCCGACTGCCGTCTTTTTGCTTTGACAGTTGTTATATAGCTAAGGACAGGGCTACCTGGTGACGTAAATGGACGTCAGAAGGGGCGGGGTCACCCAGTTACGTCACAGGGTGGCCCCGCCCTTGGCTATATAACAGGTGTCATCGCGCATCGCATCGCACTAAGAGTTGCTTTATTATAACACAAGCTGGGCAAATTATATTTCATTTAAAAAGGTGACCTAAAGGAATGCCTAAACCTAAGAGCAAAAATGTAACATATTACCGCTTAACTGCCTTTTGTTTTAGTAAGTTAATAACTTATTAACCACTTGGAGACTGCCTACTGCAGATATACTGCAGCAGAGCCCCCCCCCCCTCCCTGTGCCGGATCATGTACATGTATGTGATCTGCTTCTAGAAAAAAATGTAACAGAAAAGAAAGAACTAATATAAAAATAATTGAAAACATTTAATACAATTATTATTATTTTTTTTACATACTGTCACTAGTCAGTGTCTCTGATCACCACCACACCAGTTATATGAAGAAACTGTATTGCACTTGTGACAATCTGAAAAAAAAAATGATTTTTTTTTTTAATTTCTTCATTTTCCCAAAAAATTTGACAAAAATGTACAACTTCAGAAAACTCGCCATGCCCCTTACTAAATTACCTTGGAATGTCTACCTTCCAAAAATGGGTCATTTGGGGAATATTTGTAATGTCCTGGCATTTTCTGGTGTCAAAAATTAGTACATTAGGTTTGATTGATTTTCAGATATATATTCCATAGTTTGTGGACTCTTTACCTTTCCTACAGACTAAATAATATACACTGATTTGGGTTATGTTCACCAAAGAAATGTAGCAGAATACGTTTTGGCCTAAATTTATTGGGGACGATTATTTATTTGCAACATTTTGCAAAATTATTTATATTTTTGCAACAGAAATAAAGTAAAACACATATTTTTCAAAATGTTTTTTTTTTTTTTCGTTTATTTAGCAAAACATTAAAAAAAACAGCAGTGGTTAAATACCACCAAAAGAAAGCTCTATTTGCGTGAACAAAATTCAAAAAATTTCATATGTGTACAGTGTTGCATGACTGCACAATTGTCATTTAAAGTGTGACAGCGCTGAAAGCTGAAAATTGGCCTGGGCAGGAAGGGGGATATAACAGAAATGTAATATATTGTATCTTACCAGTCTTTAGGTGTGGTGGCTGCATTAGCCCACTCACTTCACAATATCTATGATGGAGCAGCAATGTCACCCTAGCATAGGTGTGCACAGTCTATTGCATTAGGGTGTGCACCTCGTAGCTCAAACACACATGCGATTCTCTGCAGCTTTTTTTAGAAGCATGTAAAAGCTAGTGGGCTGTATCTACTCACCAAATTCTAATATTTCTCTGATACTCCCAAAGGCAGCTGAACTCATCACAGTTTCTAGTTCTGTTCTCTCTAGCTATGGACTCGCACTTCTCTTGTGGCACTAAATAAATCCAACTGTGATATAATGAGCTACCACTTTAAACCTCTGTCAGCTGTAGGTCACATGACCTCTAAATGTTACATCATTGCTGCTGCTACAATATAATAGCGTATATGTGTTCCTGTGTTCATCTGTTTGCTGATTAATGCTAAACAGCTTAATACATAGTTTGGTAGGAGCACTGACTGTAGATGCGGTAGCATCCAATGGTTGAGCCGGTGTTGGGAATTAAAGGGTGCCTGTGAGAACAAGTAGTTAATCAAAGTGATTGTAAAGGCTCGTTTAAAAAAAAAACAATAGCAAACATGTTATACTTACCTCCTCTGTGCAGTTGGTTTTGCACAGAGCAGCCCGGATCCTGCTCTTCTTAGGTCCCTCTTTGATGCTCCTGGCCCCTCCCTCCTATAGAGTGCCCCCACAGCCAGCAGCTTCCTTTGGGGGCACTGAAGCTGAGTCACAGCTCCGTGTGTTCATTCAGACATGGAGCCCCGACTCGACTCTGCCCCCTCTCTCCCCTGATTGGCTGACTGACTTTTATTGAAAGCTGTGAGAGCCAATGGCGCTACGGCTGTGTCTCAGCCAATCAGGAGGAGTGTCCCCAACAGCTTAGACATTTGTGGACATCACTGGAGAGAGATGGGGCTCAGGTAATTCATTAGGGGGGTGTTGGGGTGGCCGCTACACACAAAAGATTTTTTATCTTAATGCATAGAATGCATTAAGATAAAAAACCTTCTACCTTTACAACTCATTTAAAAAGAGGTTGATTTCCTCCAGCTAGGACAGCCTGGGGTCAGTGAGGTGGGTGTGTAAGCCAATACTATTGGGCCCGTTTTAGGTGGATAACCAGGGGATCCTATCTAAGCCATGCTTCTCCTATCCCCATCCAAGTTCTATGGTCCAATAAAAAAAAGACACACTCAGACTGCTCCTTTTGAGCCAGTGTAAAAATGAAAAACTTTCTGTGTACCTGGCTGTGGGTGCTCTAACTGGGAGAATAGGACACTCACCACTTAGGGCAGGGGTGTCAAACTCAATTTCATTGTGGGCCGCATCAGCATTATGGTTGCCTTGTAGCTGTAATACTATGGGGTTGATTTACTAAAACTGGAAAAGGAAAAATATGGTGCAGCTCTGCATAGAAATTAATCAGCTTCCAGGTTTTTTTGTCAAAGCTTAATTGAATAAAGAGGCTAGAAGCTGATTGGCTGCCATACACAGCTGCGCCAGATTTTGAACTCTCTAGTTTTAGTAAGTCACCCCCTAGGTATGCAGATTCCAGGAGTGAGCTAATTACATAATACAGAGTTCAGTAGTACGTGGCATACAGAGTGCAGAGTTCAGGAGTACTCTACATACAGAGTGCATGGTTCAGGGGTGTGCTACATGCTGAGTGAAGGGTTTAGGGGTACGCTACATAAAGAGTTCAGAGTTCAGAAGTATGTGGCATACAGAGCACAGAGTTCAGGAATGTGCAGGGTTGAGGAATGCACTACATACAGGGTGCAGGGTTTATGGGTGCTCTACATACAAAGTGCAGAGTTCAGGAGTATGCTAAATACAGAGTGAAAAGTTCAGGAGTGCGTTGTGTATGGAATGCAGGGTTGAGGAATGCACTACATACAGAATGCAGAGTTTAGAGGTGTGTTATGCACAGAGTGCAGGGTTCAGCTCTCTTTCAATAGCTGTCCACATCTCACTTCCAGTCCTCTTTCTTGGCTCTGATTTCAGGACAACTCCTCCCCCTCTCTCACCTCTGCTCACATCACCCTCAAAAGCCCTCATCTCTCCCTCTCCTCGCATCACACCTACCTGGCACAGATCTAGTACCTCCAAGCAGTGTTTGTGGCTTTGCATCTCTCACCTGCAGAAGGATCATTGATCAGTACCTATCCCCGCCATTCCCTGCCATGAGGGCAGGCAGGGACCTGTAAGAACCACGAGCCACTGAGAGAAAAGCTGTCCTAGTAAACACAGAATGTGCCAGTAGTGAGCAGGGAGCGGAGGTTGAGAGCTAGAGGTGGCAAAATGGAGTTCCACCACGTTCAAGCTGGCCTGGCGGGTCGGATTCAGCCTGTGGGGCTTGTGTTTGACACATGTTTCCTAGGGTACAATTATTAATACTCATCTACCCTGCTTCCCATGCTGCCAATCACTGCTGTATTGCAGATAAGCTGCTGCTGGAAGAATCTTCTGAATTCAACATTTACAAGAGTGCCAGATTCTGGTCTGCTGTCATGTGCTATAGTTTCTTCCACCAGCATCTGCATCACCATTGTGTCTCACAGATAGAAGAGCTGTTTAGCTTTTTCCCACTATATGCATTTTTTTTTTAATTACTGGAATTATCTATATCATGTTCATCATGCATAGGCTATTTCTGACATTTTTACAATGCAAGGCACTGTTTAATCTTTTTTTTTAAAACTTTATTGAAATGTCACTAAACATTTGAGCTGCAGTATGATGACTGACTGAGACTTCAGATGAGCTTTAGTGTGGTGTGGAAAAATGCAAACATGCTGAACCTCTCTGCTCCACACTTCTCCACTCTGTTGTGGTATGAACGGGGCACATAGAAAACAATTATGTGGAGAGCTGAGCTAGTCTGGTAACCTACCTCAAACCTTACCTAATGCAGGGCAAAGCAACAGGTTTGCTTATATTCCCCCCACCCAGCATACATATTCACCTTTCCTTTGTTACTCCACTGCTGCATTTGCATACTTGGAGTAGAGAAAATGGCAAGTACCTCCGAGTATAAAGGAGCATGTGACTCGCCACACATGATAGCGCCGGGCCAATCACCAAGAACCAGTGCCATACCACTGGGAGAGTTCAAAACCTGGTGTAAGTTATAACTTAAGGGGCTCATAGCTTTAACAGTGTGATCCTTAGAAATACAGAGACAAGTGACCTGCATGAATAAACTATAAATTAAGGGTGATGAGGCCTCCTTAAAGGTCGGGCCATGATGCTCATTTATTCAAAGTATATCCTTAGTGTTCTGCGTGACATGATGCCAGGCATCATTTAAACCACTATAAACACAATAAACAGTCCTTGCACTCATGTCTAGGATGACCCAAGAACTGGAATTAAAAAATGTTCATAGAGGTGTTTTAAACCACAAGGGCATCTTGGAATAGAAGCACTACAGGGGACAACACCTAGTTATAGATGAGTATTGTAGCAGCTTTTTGAAAATTCGTACCCTGTGACCCATAGGTGATTAGGGAAGTACTAGATAGATAGATAGATAGATAGATAGATAGATAGATAGATAGATAGATAGATAGATAGATAGATAGATAGATAGACTTTATTGCCATTGTATACATACAACAAGTTTTTTCCAGATACTTTTTACAGCAGCAATAAAACACTTCTCAACAAAACCACACATACATACTCCTAGCACATGCCCACATATCTATTTAAATATATCAAAATATAAAATGTTATTTAAAAATAAATAAATATATATAGCAAAACACTGGAATACAACACAAATCTAGTTTTTTAATGATACCTTATTTTAGTGAAAAAGCTTGGAAAAAAGCAACATGTAAATGATCTCTTTACTATACTTTGCTATGCTTTTGGAAAGTTCAGCGGGCTAACAAACATTATTCAGCAATGTGTGATTTTAGATACAAGACTTAACTATTTCAACAAATGAGTACAACCCGAAAAAGCTTTTCACAAGCTCCAAGTTCATGTAGTCTTCGACCCTCTTAGGCATTTAACCCCCTAAAAAATACAAATTTCTAAAAGGATAAAAGGAAACCCATAGAAAAATTACTAATCTTCTTTCAAGGCTGAGAGCCAGCCAATGTTTTCGAAAAGGTAGCAGGTTTTCCCAACAAAGGCTGCTCTGCCTCTCACCTGTGAACAGTCCCACGTCTGAGATTGAGCCTCCTTTAATGCCTATCTCTCCCTTTTCAAAAGCATGGCCATGTACTTATCTTCACTTCTATTCAAGGACCCCTTATGATGCAGATCACACTCTTTAAAGCAAATATGCCTCAAAAAATGGCTTCCAAAATCTCACAAGAACCCTACATCTAAAGTAGACACAGGAATCCCAGGATGGCACCTGGAGCACATAGGAGAGGACAAATAATTTCTATGTTGAGTTTTCCCTAGTGCCAGCTTCAAAGTGGCAGTCATGACACTGCTCTATTGATGCTGTAAAACATCTTTCTTAGTGTGTACACAACTACTTCATCTCTTTCCGTGCAGTTAGCAAACCCAACAAAGGGAGTGATCAGCAGTACAGCCTAGAATCACCATTTGGTAATGGGCAGAAGCTATCTGCCCACAAACACAGAGGTAAGGGTAACGGATGAGGTCTGGTACCCTACTCACTGCCTACAAACCTATCGGGGGGCCCAGTTTGAAAAAAACAATTCCAAATTGGGTTTAAATGTCATATAACTTTAATTGTTATTTTTTGATTATATAAGTTTCAGAACACACGTTCACACATCTCAAAAACCTTTTATGACAGCAAAATAATTTAAAAATCACAATTGTTTTGAATTGGCGTTTTTTTTGCTGCTGAAAGGCAAACTTTAGCAGAACCCCTAAAGCATGTTCTAAAATTATCTCACCAAACAAGAAAGTTGACATTACGCAATAAAGTGGACAGGACCAGTCCTTCTGGGGGAGTGGTTTCTAACCATTTTCTAATATAAATATTCACCAGGAGTTTGTACATTCTATACAGCGATACCAACTCTATACAGCGAAACCAACTCTCCATCTGTTGAGTGACCAAGACACAAGACGGCACCATGAAAGCCACCTACTACCTGGCTCTGATTGCCATCACTATCATGTTGTTCCAGTTCACCTCTGCAACTCCAGGTAAGTCTTCCTCACTGTTCCAGGTGCTGGAATTTTTTACAATATTGAAATATAAGATTGGTAATTGGTATATTTTAGAGCTGCCATTAGGTAAGGTTCACAAAGATAGGTGAGTTATGTTCACTTTCAAAATGAGCATGTAACTGTTAAAATCCTTATTTTCTCATAAAGGGTTCTATGCCAGATTTTTTTTTTTTTATCATCATCTCAAGCATCTCTTTTCAGCTCTCCTAAGTTGGCACCTCAGTGCAACCTAGTTATTGCTAGCCTGTAACTAAGGGCATTTTTAGGAGCAATAATTCATGTGATTACCTTTGTGAATATTAAAGAGATTCTGTCACTAAAAATGAAAATTGGCAGTTTAATACACAGAAAAAAAGTATCTTAAATCCTTACTTGCAGCAATTTTCTTCTGCAAACATGGTTTTCTGATCACTAGCATTCTGACTCATTACCATTCAATAAATGTCCTCCCATACAGGAGGTATGGGCAGACAGCTTACTGAGAGTCTGCAGGATTCTAGCATTGCACCTGTGATCTGCTGATCAGGGGTGCAATGCTTTACAGACTGCAATGTTAAAAATAATAAATGCACATTTTCTTTACCTGAAAAAAGATGTGCCTTTATTTTATTTTTCTACAAAAAAACATGTACTTTAAAAAAAGCAAACAAAGAGGAGATGTCAGGGGTCTGTTTAGACCCCTGATATCTCACCAAAGCCTCACCAACAGGGCTGATAAAAAAGAAAAAAAAAAGAATTGTAATAAATAAATATTTTAAAATTACATTGTAAAAATAATAAAAAATAGAAATTGTGAAAATAATAAAAAATAAATAAATTGTAAAATATAAAATTGTAAAAAAATATAAAAGACTACTGACACCATCCATTTCTCTACTGACACCATCCGCTGCCTTACTGATACGATCCACTGCCAATCTCCTCTCCCCAAAAAATAATTCTGAAAAAAATGAAAAACAAAAGAAGAAGAAATTGCATTGTAAAAAAAACAAATAAATACATTTGTAAAAATGTATAAAGAAAAAGAAAAGAAAAAAACAACTGACGCTGTCCATTGCTCTACTGACACCATTCATCTATAACCATCAGCAGCCTCCCCCCACCCCCAAATGAAGCACTGTAAAAAAATAAAACAATAAAATTGAAAAAATAATAAAAAATAAAATAACAAAAATAAAACTATGAAAATAAGCTTATAAAATAGTTTACCATTTTCCAATAAAAAAAAATATGTCCCTGGATTTCATTTAAAAAATCTGGTCACTTTATCCTATGTCATTATACTATACTTCTGTAATCAGATTTAGATTTTTCACATTAACAAAATTTGTGGTAGTGAAGTGTTTACCTGATTGGGCTTTTGGGTGAGCCTTCATGCTGCATAGTTAATAATATATTTTCCTGAAGTATGTGGATTTGTAAAGGAAGATTTACATTATGCTTACAGTAGTAAACATGCTTGCATGAATAAACAAATGGTCAAAAAGTAAATATATATATATATATATATATATATATATATATATATATATATATATATATATTCCAGTAGTTGCCAATGCACACATATCAAGGAGAAAAATAGGCCCGGTGCTTAGCAAAGATACATAAAATCCAAAAGATAAAGCCACGCTCACCCACATGTGATGACATAGCCAAGAGCACAGGTCAAAGTATCTGCTCAATTAAAATGGCGTTTTTTTTTTTCTGGTCTCACTTTGGAAAATGTTCACACTCATTCACCACTCTATCACTTTGGGGTTCCACCCATAATAAATAAAGATTAATCACTGCGCTATAACAATTATAAAGCAGCTGACATAAATTGTTGGTGACAAAAAATTACAGAAAGGTAGGTCTATGCAGCGCTGAAAGCATGAAATGTATGCAAATGAAAAGTCCACTGTAATGTGACATAAAGAGTCCATATTCAGAAAAAACTAGAACCACCCACGGTTTATATAGGACAAAAATAGGTGAATTAACTGTATCCTCCACAGAACACAAACACACCGGACCTCTTACCACAGACAATGGACCACTATGTTATAGGTGGCCAGATGAGCATAATATATCCATAATATCACTACTCCACTCTACTTGAATGGCAGATAGCTGGATCTTGTATGATCCGCAAGTTCATGCATTAAAATAGAAGAAAGCAACTCCTCATGGTGTAGCATATAAAATCAGGGTGAATTTATTCCATATAAAAACAAGCATGTCAGGAACTAAAAACGATCCTAGGTACCAACTGTTTCCAACCATAAAGATGGCCGCGGTCAGCGCGTGTAGCGTTGTGACGTCAGATCTCCACCCATAAGCTTTTGTAGCCATCAGAGCATGGCTACAGTCAAGTGAAAAAGTAAGTACACCCCCATGAAAATTGTAGCTTTTTTTCTACATATTTGAACAAGCAAAAATTAAATCTTGATTTAGGTACTGCCTAGAGTCGAGAGTAACTAAGGCTGGCCATACATGGAGCAAATTTCTTTCCTGCAACCATGGGTTGCAGGAAAGAAATTTGCTTGATTCTCCCTTCCGGGAATCCCTCCTGCCAGCCATTGTCTTCTCCTGGCGGGGAGGCAGGGGAGGTCAGGTGAAGCCATCCCTGCCAGGAGAAGACAGTGATTATTACTAGTGGCTATAGCAGCCACTAGCGATAATCGCAAGCAAATTTGGCATGCTGGCTGTACCTAAGTTGATCAATCGATACATTCAGCCTGCCCATTATTGGTTTGAATCTTGGACAGTTCCTGCTGAACCCACCGAGATTTGAACTGTCTATGGCCAGCCTAAAGGCAATTTCTTTTTTCAGTTTTGGATAGAGTAGAGAGTGATTACAACACCTTTGGATTCACCCTTTCTATTTGTCCTGTTTATGAAACTAAGGTTACATGCACACAGACATTTTAAAAAACAGACTGTAAAGCTAGTACAGACGCCAGGAAAAAAGCAGAGTTAAAAACGCAATTTTTTTTCCACGTTGAATTCAATGCACGTTAAGCCGCGCTAGCTTTCAGCCACGTTTCTCTGACTCTATTCAAAAATCAATGGATCTATGGGAGCACATTGATTTGAATAGAAGTCGCACCAGAAGTCGGACTCGTGTGCTGAGAATCTTGAAGGGGGAGCCCCGCGAAAATTTAAAAAAAAATTTGCCCGAGGTTCCCCCCAAGACGATACCAGACCCTTCGGTCTGGTATGGATCTTAAGGGGAAACCCCACACCAAAAAAAAATGCTGTGGTGGTTCCCCCAAGATCCATACCAGACCCTTATCCGAGCACGCAGCCCGGTAAGTCAGGAAAGGAAGGGCGAGCGAGCACCCCTCCCTCCTGGACCATACCAAACCACATGCCCTCAACATAGGGGGGTTGGTGCTTTGGGGCAGGGGGGCCCTGCGCCCCCCACCCCAAATCACCTTGTCCCCATGTTGATGACACTTTTTTATTATCTACTAATTAGAATCAGGTATTCTAGATTAGGTGTCAATGATTAGAACCTTTTTAGGCCTAGTTTTATACTTGCAGTTGGTGGGTGATAAAAACCAGCAGTTGAACATATAGACAAAAACCAAGCTTTCTGAAACAATGTACCAAAAACGGATTATTCAAAGATAGATTTGTTTGGTCAAAGTAACTGTAGACAAATTTTCTTTAAACTGAAGACATTATTTCAGGAGCAGAACTTCATCACAACTGTGAAGCATGGTGGTGGACATGTTATGGTGTGAGGTTGCTTCAGGGCCTGGACTGCTCACAGTCAACAATCTAAGTGTGAAGGATGAGAATACAGGGCCATCTGTCCAAAAGTTGAAGTTGAACCAAAAATCAGTCTTTCAACACATTATTGATCTGACGCACACAAGTGAGTCAACCAAGGAATGCCCCATGAAAAGAAATAGAGTTTTAGACTGCCCTAGTCAAACACTGATTTGATTTCCATTAAAATTATATAGGGGGGTTGAAAGGGACATTTCCTATAAGGAAACCTACAAACCTATTGCAACTGAAGGAAGGGAGAAGTGGTCAGTGTCAGAGATTGGTGGGCAGTTAAACAAAATGCCAACAAGATGCATTTTCTGCTACTGGAGGCAATGCCAGCTTTGATGTAAGAGGTAAACCTATTTGTTCACACTACACTATTACACTATTGCCATTTTTGTTGAATAAATATTTTTTCATGTGTTCATATTCTTAAGTACAGTACTGTGAACAATTTTTAGGCAGCAAAATGCTGTATTAGGAATGCTTTCAGAAATAGATGTTATGCTGAGAAATACAGGCAGATACATATCCATCATGCCCAGGGCCGGTGCAGGATTTTTGCCTACTTAGTTTGCCCCCCCCCCCCACGATATCCCACCACCACCCCCCTCTCCTCCACAATGGCAGTGTGTAATGAGCCCCCCCCCAACAGTTGTACATTACCTGCTTACCCTTATTGTCTACGGGGAGCTGGCAGGTGAGGCAAACAAAATCTTCCACGCTGCACCCGGTAGGAGAAAGGTCGCAGTGTTAGGGATTGGAAGACAGGTATTTTACACACTGGAGTCCCAAAGCCATTTTTTAAATATTTTAACATGTTTTAAAAATCATTTTAGGCCTGAAGAATTCTTAAAACCCACAGAAATTATTATAGTTTCTGAAAGCAGACACCCTGGAGAAAAAAATGGTAGTTCCAATTTTATTGTATTACACGATATTAGCGCAACGGTTTATGAAATTAAAAATTTCCATAGAACATACACTAAAGTTAATTTTTGGGCACATAAATGCAATTTGTTACCCAATTTTATGGTAAAATATAATAGATGAAGCTGCGCCAAGTCAGTAGATACCCAGCATATTAAACCTTAAAATAGCGTGCGCCCATGAAATGGCAAAATACTTCAGTACCCTATATTTTTTCATAGGCAATGCTTTAAAAGCCCCTACAGATCATTATTTTAGACTTACAAAGGAGCTTTGGTGCTAAAATTATTGCCCTCTCTCCAACGTGAATGGTGATATATAACATGTGTAGGGCAAACACTGTTTTTTTTTTACGTAGGTGACCTAACACATGTTTTTTATGTGTGTCTGGGAGGGATGGGGGGCTCTAAAAAATGTTACATTTTTTTGTGTCTATTTAAATGTTTAAAACTTTTTTAATCAATTTATTCATTTTTACTTTCCATAACTTTACTTCTATCACATAGGGGACCAATAGCCCACTATGTGATAGCATATAGGTGACAGGTTCTCTGTTTATGAGACATCCTAGGTCTATTAGACCCTGGATGTCTCCTCTGTACACCACTGCAGCTGATAGAACACTATCTGTGTTCTATCATGCACTTCACCAGGCAGTAATCTTGGTGATTGACAGCTCAGGACTACGAAGTGACGTCATACATGTCCCTTCCTGGTCTGTGCACAGGAAGGAGGCTCAGCGGACGAAGGTCCGTTGAGCTCCTGCCATCCTTCCAAGTGACATCCACCATGACAGCAAGCGACTGGGAAGATTTATCCCCCTTTAGGACCAGGCCATTTTTTACGACACAGTGTTACTTTAACTGACAGTTGCGCGGTCATGCAACACTGTACCCAAATAAAAGTTGTGTCCTTTTTTGCCACAAATACCATCAATTTTGAAATAAAAAAGACAATTTTTTTTTTACTTTCCGCTATAAAACATATTCAATACAAAAATGTAAAAAATCTAATTTCTTCTTCAGTTTAGGCCAATATGTATTCTGCTACATGTTTTTAGTTAAAAAAATCCCAATAAGCATATATTAATTGGTTTGCGCAAAAGTTATAGCGTCTACAAACTATGGGGTATTTTTTTTTTCCCATAAAGAGATTTTTATTGAAAATATCAGAGATTAAGTACATACAAAACAGGTATATATCAAATACAAAAAAGCAACCGTGACCCCTTTTGTACAAAGGAAAGACGCGGGTGAATTAGTGCAGCATGGGTCATGGTAAATAGAACAGATCTATACATATTTAGTCATATATTGCCACAGGGCAAAACATAACAATAGATGAACAACCAACATATTGATTTTTGAAGAAGAGGCACCCGAGCTGGGTCGGGTAGCAATGTAAATGGATGCAATACCAGTGAGACCAATATCACCAGGTCTATCTCGGGTCGTGAAAAATACATTAAGCCTGACTACAATGAAACGGTGGTCATTTAGGTGTTTTTATTGGGGTGTCTCTGGGAGAATTTTTGGTTGGCTAGATACTGTAGGGGAAGATCAAGACTGTGTTAAAGGGATAGAAATAAGTAGGGAAATGAGGGAGGAGGGAGTGAGGGCAGGAAGGGAAGAAATAGAGAGGGGGTAAAGGCAGGTAGCGGGTGCCCCTTACGGCCCCCCCCCCAACGGCCATAGCGTCCACTGGTATAAGGTCTAGGCATTCCTAGCCAGGAAAGGAAAGGAAAGAATGCTTTATATTTCTCCATAGTCTGGAAGAGTTTCCAACAGGCCCAGATGGTCGAAAATTTCTGCAGACGTTCTTGGGAGGTATAGATTAGTTCTTCCATCTCCTCTATCTTAGCAACCCTGGTCAGCCATTCACGGATGGAGGGGATATCTGTTGATCGCCAGTGCATAGGAATGCATAGTCTGGCCGCGTTGACCATATGCATGGCCAGTTAATTGTAATAAGCTTGTTTAGGGAGGGTTGTATGATGAAGGAGATATTGAGCAGGATAATAGTTTAAAGCATAAGTGGTGACCTGTGAGATAGTAGTATGCACTTCCTGCCAAAAAGGTTGTATCAAGGGGCACTCCCACCAAATATGGATCATGGAGCCTTCCTCTTTTTTGCACCTCCAGCAGATATTTGGGATTGTAGGTGAAAATTTATGTAACCTGGCTGGGGTTCTGTACCATTTAGTTGCGATTTTATACCCATTTTCTTGGATAGCTGCATTCATTGAGCCTTTGTGTGCGTAAGTATATATATCTTCCCAATGTTCTTTTGTGAGGGTCATCTGGTTCTGGATCTGGTTTAAAGGATAGTTTGAAGAGGTGTATGGATCGGTTAAAGGCCATTAACGAGGGGAAGATGAGGGGATGTGTTTTGAGGGTCTGGAACCAATGGCTGGGTGTAAGCCAGGGGAGGTTGTGTATCGGACTATTTGTGAAATGGTTCTCTAATGTAACCCACACTTTCCCAGACTTGTGGACTTGCCAGTCCACAATCCTGGTTAAATGGCATGCCAGGTAGTATTTGTGGAGATCAGGTAGGCCAATTCCCTCTTTAGCTTTGGCGCAAGTCAGGCGGGAGTATTTGATGCGCAGGGCAGCAGTTTTCCAACTAAGGGTAGTGCATGCCCTTTTGTACGCTGCAAAGAAGGAAGGAGGGAGGTGAATTGGGATTGTCTGCATCAGATAAAAGAGATGGGGGAGAACAACCATTTTTATTAAGGCCGCTCTACTGAACCAGAAGACATTGAGATTGGCCCATTCCTTCAGTTCTATTTGAATCTTAGAGAGGGCGGGCAAAAAGTTTTGGTTGTATAGATCTGCTATTTTCCTGGTGATTTGGATGCCCAGATAGGTTACTTCCTGTGATGATAGTGAAACATTTAGGGCATGCAATTTGGAATAATTGATTTTCAGATTTGATAACTCCCTGAATTGTTTTATATCACTTAGTAAGTTGGGTAGGGACACTCTAGGGGTTTGTAAAGATAATAAGATATCGTTGGCAAAGGCCGCTACTTTAAACTCCCTATTCTCTATGAAGCATCCTTTTATATTGGGATTGGCTCTTAATCTGTTTAAAAAGGGGAGACAAGGGGCTGCCCTGTCAAGTCCCGTTGCTGATGGAGAAGGTGTCTGACAGGAGGCCATTAACATTTACCTTGGCCGAAGGGTTAGTATACAAGGCGTTAATATGCTTACACATGCGCGGTAGGAGCCCCACTCCTTTTAGTACTGCCTGCATATAATCCCACGCCACCCTGTTGAACGTCTTCTCAGCATTAAGAGACAGAAAGAATCCCTTGGTCTGCGATGAGGTGAGCAAGTGATGTAGATTCAATGTGCGTATGGTGTTATCCCTGGCTTCCCTACCTGGGATAAAACCTACTTGATCCAATGAGATGAGGCCAGGGATAAGAGGTAGCAGTCTATTAGCGAGTATCTTTGCGTAAAGTTTAATATCTACATTGAGTAGGGAGATGGGCCTATAATTAGATACTTGTGTCCGATCTTTGCCAACTTTTGGGATGACTGTTACGTGGGCTTCTAGTAATCTGCCTGGGAAAGTTTGGGGGTTTGCTAGGTAGTTGAATACCTTTAATAGTGTTGGTGTCAGTTCTTCTGTAAAGCATTTGTAATACAGTAGTGGAAGACCTGGGGCCTGGGCTTTTACCCACTTTCATTTGTTTTATTGAGAGGGCTTTCCATGGCTTCTGCTTGTTGAGAGGTAATTGGCTTGGGGCAGTATTGGGAGAGAAACTCTTTTATTTTGGCAGGGCGACTATCTGAATTTAATGCTCCTACATTGTCACGTGTCAAGTTATAAAGTTTGGAGTAAAATTTTTCAAATTGTTTGGCAATGTACGCATTCTTAGAGAAGAGGTTGCCATGGTTGTCACGAATCTGGTGGATCGCAGACTGAGATTTGGCTGTCTGAATTGTGCGGGCTAACAGTCTCCCACTCTTATTGCTGTGCTCATAGAACACCTTCTGTCCAAGGACATCTAATAGTGTAGAGTGAGCTTGCATGAGTTCTTGAAGTGTCAATAGGGAAGTGGAAAGTTTATGCGTTCTTTCGAGTCTCTGAATTGTCTCAATAAGGGACTTAATCTGTTCTTGGTGTTTCTTTTTGTTGGCGGTTGCTAAGGAGATTAGTTTACCTCTAATGACATATTTTGAGCCTCCCAAAGTGTAATGGGTGTGATGTCAGGGGATAAGTTTTCTTTCAAATATATTTGAATTGGAGAGCGTATTTGTTGCAGTGTCTCTGGGTCTTTCAAAAGGGAGGAATTCAGCCTCCATGATTTTGTTTTTTTGATTGATTCCACGAAAGTAAGAGTCATCGTGACGTGATGGGCTGATGAAACATTGGTTCTATTGATGCTTGGGAGAGAGAAGCCAGGTCAGTTTGGGATAAGAAGAAGTAATCTATACTGGAATGCTTTTGGTGTGGTGGGGAGAAAAATGTATAGTCTTTATCAGTTGGAAATAAGGAGCGCCAGGTATTGTGCAGTTGCAGGTGTTGTAGTTGTAATTTAATTTGGTGGAGAGCGCGGTATGGAAGGGAAGATATACCTGTGGAGGTGTCTAGGAGAGGATTCATTGGGACATTAATGTCTCCCCCCAGAACTACTATACCTTCTTGGAAGGTAGATAGTAGGTCGCATATTTTCCTGAAGAAAGATAGTTGGTGTTCTTTGGGACAATATACATTAGCTAGCGTGATTGGTTTAGATGCATACATGCCCTTAATAAAGATGTACCTACCCTCTGGGTCTATTCTGGAATCTGATAACTGAAAGTCAGCGAATTTGGAGATGAGAATCGAGACCTCTTTGGTTTTAGCTTCTGAATTGGTGGAATGTAGCGCCTTATTGTAGATGTGGTTCGTTAGCTTAGGTATAGTATCCGTACGAAAATGTGTTTCTTGCAGGAGTAGGAAGTGAGCCCTGTGTTTAGTTAAGGCTAATAACACCTGTGATCTGTTTAAGCCTTTAACATTTAGTGATAAGCATTTTAAGGTTAGTTGCTGTTGCATTGTCAAATTGGTTTGCATTTCTTAGGAAAGGGGGGGAGAAACACAAGATTCTTGGAAGCTGAGGTAGTGCTATCTGGTTTACTCAGCTCTAGTCTGGGTATCTTGGTGTTGTATGCGGAAGGACCATAGGCGATCGGCGGGTGGGTGAGGGGAAGAGGGACGGACCCCACTCAAAAAAAAAAAAAAAAGATTGAGAGAAAAGGAAAATAGTATAGAAGAAAAAAGAAAAGGGGTAGACAGAGAGGAAGGAGGAGGAGAGGGGGGGGGTAGTTTCTAATGGGTCGTGTGGATTTTATTTCTATAGGGTACACAAGGAGTCTATGTGTGTGCGTACAAGAGGTGGAAATAGAGACTCCAATCCACCTGATGTGACGGGGCTGGGGTGTCAGCTAAAGTCTGTGAGGACAGCTGTGAGGGGACTGTAAACTTGTAGGGGATCAATTGACTTAGCACTAGGGAGAACGAAACTGTAACACAGATATAACAAGTGGTGTGGGCTGGTATATCACAATTCTTTAGGGATACCCCCTCACTAATGATTTTGGTTCCAGGGTAGGGGGCAAGCAAGCCTCAGGTAGTGACTTTAACAGCGTCACATGGTAATTCAGTGACGTATATAATTATTCTGCGACACACAAATACCGAACAGTTATCTGTATTTAAGGCAACATAAAACAGCATACAACAGCAATGGATCCAAGGTTATGAAAGTTCTAAGAGTATGGAAGGTTATCTGATTAATCATATTAGTCAGATTAGCCGGATTTTGTATGTAGGCTGTTAAGATTAGCATACTCACTCCTTGAAGGATTAACCTTTTCAGCAGGGTTTCTACTTATAGTCGTGGGCTGCAAGGGACCTCATGTTCTTAACTCATACTAACAGCTCATTCACACCCTCCCCCCCCCCATTTATTCTGCCCTAGGATACAGTGCAGAAAGCTTCTGTGGCATGGTAGATACCATAAAGCCAAACACGGTATGAATGTGTAGGTCTCCCTCTCCTATCTAAAGTCGGGTTGTAAGTATACGCTGTAGTTGAGGTTGTGGTAGGACCGCTCAACTATGGGATATCTTTGTGGAATTTTAGCTTAGAAGAAACACAAAATCTCCGTCTTCTCCTGTCACAGAACGGCAATCTGCCTTGTTTACATCAGGAACGATCACCGGGCCCGGGCGGACATCGGGTCCACCGGGCCCGCTGATTGGCTCCTGCTGTGACCAATCGCAGCAGGAGCTGGTCAACCGGCAGTGCACGCGCCCCAGACCAGAAAGAGTAAAATAAATACAGGTATGTGATTTTGTGCAGAGAGGCCGCCCTGCTGCAGTAAATGTATGTGGGGTGGTCCAGAAGTGGTTAACAACTCTCCCACCACCTGCTATTCACCTACACTCCAAAATTTGGCAGTAATATCTGACTCCTGCAAAAAATACGAGTAGTACATTCCTAATTTACAACTTGTTACAAGACAATACAAAATTCTGTAAAACAAAGCCTATGATCCAGTGGGAATCAGACCTCAAGGCCTCCTTCTCTGATTTTCACTGGTCCCAGGCTATCCGCTACTCCCACAATATCACACACTGTGTGAACCACTAGGAACTGGTCTTAAATGTCTCACTCAGATGGTATCTTTCTCCAGGCAGATTAGCTAAAATGTTTGACACATCCTCATGTTGGCGGGGACGTGGAGCCCCAGCCATCATCATGCACATCCTATGGTCATGCAACAACATTCGCAGCTTCTGGCGGAAAAAAATTCCAACTGATATCTGAGATAACTGGTATCATCACCCTGGTACACCCAGCACTAGCCTTACTCAATTTGGGTATTGATGAATTTCTGGTTATATATGGGGGGATTGTAGCTAATATCCTATTGTCTGCCTGAGTTGTGCCTCACTAGGTATTGGAAACAAGACCTGGCTCAAAATCCATCAGAAGTTGTGAATACAACCCACAAACATTTTCTATGGGAAAAGTCTATAGCTCTTCAACAAAAAACCTTCCGCACAATTGATCTTATTTGGAAATCATGGAGCCTTTGGAATCCTTTTTAGGACCCTAGAATCCTTCATACTCTGTTACATATTATAGATCCAATCTATGCCTTGCAGTTATTCGATATACCTCCTCTGCTGAAAAATCTCTTAGTGCCTTGTACCTTATATCTTATATCCTTTTATACAACACTAGCGACAATGTGTTTTTGTCCTTACCGTTGCGTTTATGTTTTGCATTGTTATACCTTATTATACCTTGTTGAACTATTTTTAAAGTTATTGTAAAGTCTAATTTTTTTTCCTATAAAAATAACAAACATGTTATACTTACCTGCTCTGTTGCAGTGGATTTGCACAGAGCAGCCTGGGTCCTCCTCTTCTCGGGTCCCTCTTCGGTGATCCTGGCCCCTCCCTCCTGTTCAGTGCCCCCACAGCAAGCAGCTTGCTATGGGGGCACTGGAGCCGAGTCATAGTTCCCTGTGTCCATTCAGACATGGAGCCCTGACCCGCCTCTGCCCCCTCTCTCCTGATTGGCTAGCTGACTTTGATTGACAGCAGCGGCAGCCAATGGCGCCGCTGCTGTGTCTCAGCCAATCGGGAGGGAGAGTCTCGGTTGGCTGAGACTCTCATGGACATCGCTGGACAGAGAGGGACCTCATGTAAGTGTTAGGGGGCTGAGGGGGGCTGCTGAACACAGAAGGATTTTTATCTTAATGCAAACAATGCATTAAGATAAAAAACCTTTTGCCTTTACAACCACTTTAAGCAGTTGCGGCCATGTTTATGTACTCTCATGTAAAGCTTTGAAAACCAAATAAAAATATTGACTGAAGGAAAAAATCTTTCTTCATCTGTCAGGAGCAGAGAGGAGGGGGCGAAGAGACCGCAGTAACTGTATGTGAGAGCTGATTGCAGGAAAGGCACACACCCCCTTCACACAGCAGAAGAATTGTGTTCTGATCAGACAAAGCTCCGTTCTGAGCTCTACCACCCCCCCTCCCCCCCCCTACACAAATTTATCTCATGTGTCGGGAAAACTTCTCAGAAATTACTCATGCTGATAACAGAGGAATGAAGCACCAGAGAGAAATTACACTTAGAGATGTGGGGAGAGATAAGTAAACACTACAGATATATGTGTTTTGCTCAGATTTCATGACTGAGGTTTACAACCACTTTATTACTGCTTTAACAAAGGTATACATTAACATCATCAGTTTAAAAAAAGAACTAAAATGCATCCAAAACTGTTTTATTTTTTTACAGGAGACCTTCAAGAAGCAACAGGAGACCTTCAAGAAGCAACAGGAGACCTTCAAGAAGCAAAAATCAGGAAGGCCAGAATGCCTCTTACCATGCTTTTTTCTAAGGAAAAAGTAAAGAAAAAGAAGAAATTCTAGCAACAAATGACACCAATCCAGCCAGAAAACAAAAAAGGTGAGTGGTCAGCAAAAGCAGCCTCCATAATTGCTCGTTAATTTCTTTAAAGTGTATGTGAAGGCAATTATATTTTAGTTTTGCATAGGGTAAAGAGGAGGGTTAGAGCCTCTGTCAGGTTTTTTTTTTTATGGCTGTGTCCCGCTGGAGAGATTCACTCTCTGTATAATATGCACAATACACCTCTTTTCTTTTGATAAACTTTTTTTTTTTTTTCTGACAGCACAAGAGTAATTGGAAAATGTCTAAACTTTGGATGAACATTTGGATATAAAGTGGGAAAGAAGAAAAATAATTCATTTTATAAGCCAACACTGTTATTGCTCTGTCAGTAAAACAGAATCATTTGTATTATGTGGTGGAGGGTTACATTGTTCTGTTATATCTTTATGACTTATGGATCTGCTGTTAGATGAGTATTGGAACATGAATGCTTGGTGCTGATCTACTGAAATAAAAAATAAATGCATAAAGTGGTGAAAATAATGATTTGATCCCCTGCAGATTTTGTAAGTTTGCCACTTACAAAGAAATAAAGGGTTTATAATTTCTATCATAGGTGTATTTTTAATGATAGAGATAGAATATCAACCAAGAATCCTGAAAAAAACACGTGATACAAATGTTATAATTGTGTTGCAGTTGAGCGAGTTAAATAAGTATTTGATCCCCTACCAACCAACAATAATTCTGACTCCCACAGACTGGCTACAGTACGTGCCCATGTAGTTCTGTCTGCTCCTAACGACAACTCGTTATGTGTATAAAAGACACCTGTCCACAGAATCTCTTACTTCCATTCAAACCTCACCATCATGAGCAAGAACAAAGAGCTGTCAAAGGACGTCAGGGACAAGATTGTAGACCTGCACAAGGCTGGAATGGGCTGCAAGACCATCAGCAATAAGCTTGGTCAGAAGCAGACAACTGTTGGGGCGATTATTCGTAAATGGAAGAAATACAAATTACCCATCGATTGCCCTCGGTCTGGAACTCGATGCAAGATTTCGCCCCATGGGGTAAGAATGATCATGAGAAAAGTGAGGGATCAGCCCAGAACTACACAGGAGGAGCTTGTGAATGATCTCAAGGCAGTTGGGACCACAGTAACCACTCACCAAACAAACCATTGGTAACACAATACGCAGCAAAGTCCTGCTCTCTAAGAAGGCACATGTACAGGCCTGTCTGGAGTTTGCCAATGAACATCTAAATGATTCAGAGAAGGATTGGGAGAAAGTGCTATGGTCAGATGAGACCAAAATAGATAAGCAAAGGCAATGAAAATATTTGAGTGGGTTAATTTAGGGGTTATAAAAGAATTTGCTGTGTGAATGTCTCAAGGATTTGCACAGCCAGCATGAAAAATCATCATAATTTGCCTAATACACTATATTGCTAATAGTATTGGGACGCATACCTTTACACGCACATGCACTTTAATGTCATCCCAGTCTTAGTCCGTAGGGTTCCATATTGAGTTGGCCCACCCTTTGCAGCCATAACAGCTGCAACTCTTCAGGGAAGGCTGTCCACAAGGTTTAGGAGTGTGTCTATGGCAATGTTTGACCATTCCTCCAGAAGCGCATTGGTGAGGTCAGGCACTGATTTTGGACGAGAAGGCCTGGCTTGCAGTCTACACTCCAATTCATCCCAAAGGTGTTCTATCAGGTTGACCAGTCGAGTTCCTCCACCCCAAATTTGCTCATCCACACTATATTGCCAAAAGTATTGGGCCACCCCTCCAAATCATTTGGTGGAGGGGGATTATGGTGTGGGGTTGTTTGTTAGGTGTCTTGGCCCCTTAGTTCCAGTGAAGGGAACTCTTAAAGCATCAGCATATCAAGACATTTCGGACATATTCATGTTCCCAACTTTGCGGGAACAGTTTCATGTTCCAACATGACTGCACACCAGTTCACAAAGCAAGGTCCATAAAGACATGGATGAGACAGCCTTTGCAGAAGAGTTGAAGCTCTTATAGCTGCAAAGGGTGGGCCAACTCAATATTGAACCCTTTGAACTAAGACTGGGATGCCATTGAAATTCATGTGCATGTAAAGGCAGGCGTCTCAATACTTTTGGCAATATAGTGTAATTTTATTTCTTATAATCAGCTTCATCAAGTGGCCATATGGTGGTATTTTCCTGATTGAGGTATTTCAGGAAAATACCACATTATGGTTCGAGATGGAACTGAAGACTATAGGAAATAGACATATGGTGCAAATTATCCTGATTTTTAATGACGGCTGTGCGAATGCTGGAGACATTCACACTGTGCATTTTTTATAAATAGACCCCTTAAAAAATCTTGGAGAACAATCAAAGACGTAATGCGTCGGTATATGACGCTTCATTTTTTTATTTTTATTTTGCATATCACCAAATTGGTCATACCTCATGGGCTTAAGCCCTTCCTCTTGTTGTCTCAAACATGGACATCCTGGCACCGATTTAAACTGTGCATTTTGGACCTGCCCTGAGATCAAACAATTCTGGGTCGCAGTGGTACATTATGTTACCTCTCATCTAATAAACTATTTACCACTTCTTCAGAATGGGTACTTTCTGGCTTATTCGATATCCCTGGAATGAAAGTTTCCAAAGGCTGCAAACAACTTTTTACCATCATCTCTCTTATAGCAAATCAACCAGCAGTAGATTATGTATGTAGCAAAAACGCTAAACACTTTACTTTATGCTTCATCGGGAGAAGTGAGGTATATACACATATACCAACATATGAAACATATCAATGCTGAATTCACGGGGACTTACAAAATAACTATAGGAATGTTAATGGGAGAAAATGCAGTCTATCAGTGGGAGAAACCCCGCACAATCCCAATCAGTAGAGGGGTAGCCAGAAGAGCAAATCACCAAGTCCCACACACATTGGGAAATCTAGAAATAAATAAATCACCACAAAATATTAGAGCATGGCAATTCAGGCTCAAACATGGCTGTATCAGTCAAAAAGGGTGGTCCATACCATCAACTGCAGTTTGTTCATGAATTGTTAAGTAATAAAACCTATACAGAAAGGATTTTCAAAGACGTTGATCACTACATTTCACGTCAAGGGATTCCACCTTGAAGCCACCTTGTGGCTCCTATAAATATATACAAACAGGCCTCTCATTGTAGGGAGCTATCATTTTAGGGTTGAAAAAGTTTTAATTGTCATTTTAACAGATATCACACTGAACATAAGGAGTTACATTCCATAGACAGTCACAAATAACCATATACGGTAAGTCAGCCCAGTGACTATCGCCCATAGCTGGACTCCCTTTATTATGCAATATAGTGCTAATATTGACGACTGATAAAAAAATTATTCCTGCGCTACCATGTACGGAGAGAAAAAGGAAAATGAAGAGAGTATAAAACTGGGAAAAGCCGCCTACACAGGATGGGGTACACCCTGCCCCTATAAATTAGGTAAATCAGTGAAAATATGGTGCTGCGCTAATCCATTTGAAAAGATGTGGTACGTAAATAAGTGTAAATATATAATAAAATGTCAGTGTTGATGTCTCTAAATCAAATTTTAAGATCTATAGGGTGACTCTGTGAAATGCGATTACCTTGCACATGGTATTGATCACATGTTGTTTTATCACGTGTTTCATGCTTTATGATCAACATGTTAGTTTCACAGAGTCGCCCTATAGATCTTCAAATTTGATTTAGAGACATCAACACTGACAATTTATTATATATTTTCACTTATTTACGTACCATATCTTTTCAAATGGATTAGCGTAGCACCATATTTTCACTGATTTACCTAATATTGACGACTGTTGCTCAATCTCGAGAGCCATTTTGGCCAAGGGGTCATGTTGTTCACGAAAAAAAAAAAAAAAGAATTCCATATGTATATAATTAAAAACAAAAAAGAAGGAGATAGGAAGAAAAAATGCAGCGCTAAGTAAATATATAACAAAGTGAACAGAGGTAAATTCAAGTCCATAAGTCTTTGAACTTGATGGTGAATGTTGTGATAAAATAAATCATCAAGTCTCAAATAAAAAAAAATGAAATAATAAAGTGTCTGATTGTGTCAGAACACAGAAAGGGCCATTCATGGATGGATGGATATCCAAAAAGGACTGGCAGAGATGGTATAGATCCGTGGATGGAACCAACATCAGTAGTACTCAACATCAGTGGATAAAAAAGTATGGGTACTCTTTTTTTTTATTCAAAGATAACTATTATTGAGTATAAAAGAAAGTTTAAGAACACACGGGTGAACAGTGCAACATGCACTACAATTACGGATCAATCAAGTTGACACGCACATAGGAAGTTACATTTATAACATTGTACAGCTGGCTTCTGCAGTGTAGTAATGCAGAGGTTGAAAAGGAGGCATTTATATATTGGAGCATAGTGAGTAACTAGGTTGTTTAAGTACAGGGGGGAGGGAAGGGATTCAGTAAGAGGGTTATGAGGGCATCACGCAATCTCTCCCCTTCCCTCATATACAGGGAAGCAATAAGCTTAACTTCTGGTATCACATGTGGAGGCGTCCTCGAGCCATCTATCCCAAATTTTGTAGTATTTGTCGGGGCAGCCCCTATGGATATATAGCACCTTTTTGTAGGGGAGAGTATTATTAACAGCCCTGATCCATTTCTGCAGTGTGGGGGGGGGTCCCCCTAAGCCATGTTCTAGCAATCAGCAACCTGGCAAGGAACAATGTTTCCTGCAGAAGAATGTTTAAATATGTGTCACTCTCTGAGAGTGAAAGGAGACCCAGCACACACTGACGGGGGCAAAGGGACAGCGGGGAGCCTATGCGGTCATGTAGAAATTTCACCACCTGTGTCCAAAACCCCTGTATGGATGGGCAGTCCCACAACAAGTGAAAAAAGGAGGCCATGTGGTGGCCACAGTCTGGGCAGCCAGGGTTGTGGTCATGTATGTATTTGGATATGCGAGCCGGGGTCAAGTATGATATGTGAAGGACATATAGATGGGATAAACGGTCAGAGAGTTTCGAGGAGACAATCTTGCAATTGCCAAGGTCCTCCTCCCAGTCCTCGTCCGTCAGGTCGCCAAGGTCCGATTCCCATCGCGACCTCAGCTGTTGTGTAATGGTATCGGCTGTAGGCCGCATGAGATATGTGTATATTTGGGAAATCAGTTTTTTGGGGTCGTCTCCCAGAACTATGTCCACCAATAGTGGGATCTCAAGGGCGGGGATGGGGCCACCAAGCTGTGTATTAAGTGCGTGTCGCAGTTGGAGGTAGCGAAAGAACATATGATTTGGTAAAGCAAAGTTGTCTTTTAGGGTCTGAAATGATTTGACCGACCCGCTGGCTACAACTTGTAACAGGTATATCACACCTCTAGTAACCCATAGACCGTGATCAGGAATTGTGGTAAGTTCAGGCAAAGTGGGGTTATCCCATAGGGGGGTGTGGGAGTGAGGAGAGGGGGCTCGGCCTAGTCGCATGGCGATCTGCCAAATCTTGCAATGATGTGACAACATGTGCCTCTCGTCACTACCATGATGCAACCCCCGGGGTGTGCAGAATAGGATTTGGAAGGGGTGGAATATCTGGCCGTGGAATTGTGAGCAGACCATTTGGGAGTAGCGGGTTCTGTCAGTATGGTTGAAGTGGAAGAAATGAGAAAGTTGAGATGCTATGTAGTACGTGAAGAGATCGGGGAGCGCTGTGCCTCCTAATTCAGTTGGGCATTTTAGGACCTTCATTGATAATTTGTGACGGGATGAGCCCCATATGAAAGAGTTGAGGATAGATTCCATTGATTTAAATATATGCACAGGAAGGGATATTGGGGCTTGCCAAAAAATATATAGTAGCTTAGGGAGAAGGATCATTTTCACAAGGTTGATTCGGCCCATGACCCCTAAGGGGAGTCTGGACCATATCTGTGTTTTGATTTTTAGTGTATTGAAAAGTGGTTCAATGTTAAGGGCAATAAAGTCAGAGAGAGATCGGGAGATGTGAATACCCAGGTATTGAAGTAGAATAGTAAAGTATCGAACCAGGCAGAACTTCAGCAATGCAGGTTTATTAACAGCTGATAACATACAGGTTTATGTTCAAAATATTACAATATACAGGTCTAATTTATACAGTTTCTTACAATGCATGCATATTAGATATAAATATTCTTATCCTCTAACCAAATTGAAAAGATTGTGAAGTGTTCTCACCTTGAACCAGAATGGGTCTTTACTGCCAATTCTTGGGAACCTCTCACCTGATAGGGACCAGCCTGATCTGCCGATGGTCTGGTCCCCTCACAGAGTTCTGGGTTCCAGCTCGACCAAGTTCTTGAGGGAAATTCACCTGAGACCACATTCTGGAACAAGTTAAGAAGTCTTCTCTGACTCGTACGAGGAGACAAGTTGTGGACAGATACTTGCCCATTGGTTCTGACCTCTATGACCCGTGCAATAGGGCAGCATACATAGAGTTCAGCCTTATGAGCTCCTATCTGACTTGTCTGTCTAACAATTGCAGAGCTTGCATTTATATACACTTTTACAAGTCTTATCTCAACTTATCTCTTACATATGATTGGTCGCTAAGATCTACATCAAAGTAACCAACCATAAATCTGACACCTGTTCTACAACCAGATAAACTTAATTATTCCCAAAATTCCTATATGTTCATTAAAGTGATTTATAACTGGTTTTGTCCAATTAAAAACACCTGTATAGAGACAGTCTGGCACCCAGCTGTGTTATCAGACTCTCCTTATCTTGATACTAGCTTCAAGGATTTGCAGATTTACAACTTTGAGACAATTAACTTTCAATAACCCCACCAGATGTTTTATATGTTTCACTATATGCATGTATTTTAACAGTTTTAATGAGGGCACAAGCAGACCTTTGTTTGACCCTGTCAAACTTAATTAATGTTCTGTACATAACTTTCCTGTATTCCACCTAATTATTTTAACCACCTGTTTTCTTATCTGTCTGAGAAAATTCTTCATAACTTGAATCTATTCTAATGAACTTTCATCCAGTAGACTTAATACATTTTCGAGAACACCTGTTTACAAGTACTTGTCATAAAGCAGAGGTCATTTAAAGTTCAACACTTAAAAATGAAGACTTTCTAAATCTGGAAAACACAGTATACATTATTAAAGATTAACAATTGTTGCTTTACTTATTGAATAATAATATTGATAAAACCACTACTATATAATAATATAAATAATAATAATAATAATTATCAATAAATATATGCAAATCAATATATACAATATGAAATACATTGGCTAATATGAGATTCCACAACATTTCCCCCCTGTTGAGGCTTCACACAAGCCTCACAGCAATTACAATACAGATCACCCACCATGCTCCTCAGAGACCCCATGCACCCAACACTGATCACATAAATTGTCCAAAAAAATAAAAATAAATCAGTCCAAAAAATAAAAAATAAATAAATCAGTCCAATCAAAAACACACTGCATCTTCTTCTGTAGCTGCAATAAATAAATAAATCAGTCCAATCAAAAACACTGCATCTTCTTCTGTAGCTGCAAAGTCCTTCTCCATATGTGGCACGGAAAACATAGTTGTCAGTCTCAGTGGCATTGTGATCATTCTTGCCACAAACTACTTGCAACAGGCAACAGTTACTCAGCAACATCACATCAAGGATAACAGGGAAGAGGAACAATCCGTTCAGTTAGTGAATGAAAGCCAAGTATGTGGTCCCAAGGAGCATTCAGCAGACTCAGTCCCATAAGGCTCTGCCTTTTCCTGCATAGGTCTTTTCAGCTTAGCCAAGTGCTTGATGTGTCTGGAGAGATCTCCTTCATCATCATTTGCTGGTCCAGTATCATAGCACAAGCTGCTTTGGATGCTGTAAGACACAAGTTCAGTGCATACCTGTTCTGCAAGGATACAAGTCTCAGATTTTCCAGTTCCTCCTTTTATGCATGAAATCCTTCCTTTGTAGCAATTAACATTTGTAACAAGTTGCATCATGTCTTCTGCGATCACCCGATATTTGTCTGGATATAAAATACACTTCAAAAATATAGTTATAAAAAATAAAAATAAAAATAAAGTCAGTGTCAGGATACAATAGGACTCTGGGAAGCATTTCAGGGCAACCTACAAAGCAATGGCTCCTACACTCTCATCTTATCTAATAACTTAATTTAGTGTGTTCCTTTTATTTCTACAACATCGGCTAAAATAATATACATGTATCTATATAGTTTTATCATAATACAATACTCTTACAATATTAATAATATTTATTATTATAAATCCCTTGAAGCGAAGATGTTTTCACTACAAAGTATTTTATATAGACTATTCTTTTACATTTCCCAACCTATACTATTTCCCATACAATAATTGTAAAATTCTTATCATTTCTTAACCTTAAGTCCAGAAATTTCATTAGTTTTAATTTTGTAGTCTTCCCACAGAGTTTACTAAACCCAAAACCATTTCACTTTTTGTCCATCCCTGCACATACTATACTGCAGAATGTTATACAATAACAGTCAGCATGGGTCTCTTCTGTCAGTCACTGCTGTACTGTCTAAGTCAGTAGCCTACCTCTTCTATGTCTTAAAACATGAATTAAAAAAAATCATAACAAATATTATAACATATCCTATAAAGCATCAATAGCATACAGTCTTTAGCGATAATGTCATACTCATTACATTACACCTCCCCACTTTTTTTTTTTTTTTTTTTTTTTCAAAAAATGATAAAACTATTTGTTTATAATGATTGAACATATACCCAAAGTGGAACTCTACTCACAAAAATGTGATAAAATAAGGTTCATTAGCAAGAAAAATACATTCCACATTAATTATTATGCTACCATTTTACTGAAGCCCAGAACCTTTGAGCAGCAGTAGAATTTCAGGCTGTCAGCAAACTGGCCTCTAGATTTTATTAATTGCAAAAAAAATAGAGCACAACTGAGCCTGTGTAGAGCAGGGTGGAACAGTGGATTTTAAACAGTATAGGCACTTATTTTTTACTGTGTTTCATAGCTACACCTGCAAAAGGGGTCAGCCTCAAGTGATCCAGCAGGAATTAATTTTCTGACCAAAGTTCCACTTCAAGGTGTTCACCATATTAATACTTATAACATATATAACAAACAAAACAACAGTAAGTCTCTACATACAAAGTATCACATATAATTAATTAGAATTGTCCATTACTGAAATATTTCCAATGTTTTTGTCTGCAACAGTCTCCTGTATTTATTCCACTTGCACTTATGTGAATAACATTCATGATAATCTCAGTCAGACTTTGACTACTATAGAAACTGAAAATGTCACTGTCACAAATGTGGATTTAAATGGACACTTGAATTGTAAATTCTTCCACTTCCTTTTATGATCTTTAATGTACTTGCAGTCATCAAGGGTTACTGACATACATTCCTTTAGAGGGCTTTGATTGGAACAAGAGATCACATCTAAAACAAGGATCTGTTTAGAAACAAAACTACACCAATTTGGTTAATTATTTTAAACACATGAACATTTTATCTCTCACTGTACAGCATGAAGTCTAAGCAACTATCATTTGCCTCTAGAACTCCTAAACTTAGTGACAAATCTATCCAAAGTTTCATATGGCCCAGCAATTGTATTTAATTTGGTCTACAACAGCCCATACAACCTATCCACCAATGAATATGAGTGTGGACACAAGGTTCTATCGTCTATGCCAAGCATAGAGCAGAATGGAACTGATTTTTCATAAAAATGGGTACAATTATCTGATATCAGTGCTGTATACACTCCAATCCTGGGAAAATGTTCCCACATCAGACACTTAGCTGTTGTCCCATACATTTGCATGACCATATGAAAAACTTTGATTTACTTTAAAAAGGAGCATACATTTATTAAAGTATATCTATATCTACAGCTTTGTTCTTTCATTGCAATAAAGTCTATATACAGGCACACAAAACAGACTTTGAAGAACTACATTTTGTGAAACTACATTGTGATTGATTATAATTAAAAGGAAATCAAAATAAAATTACATTGTGATTGTTCATAATTAAAAAGAAATCAAAATAAAATTACATGGTCACTTGCACAGTCTGTTAAATCTAAAGAGGTTAAGAAAATGTGCATTACTATGTCCCTTCCTTAAGAATAATTATATACAAATTTTATTGTTAATTAGATCATATTAATGCAGAGTGACCCTAATCCAAAAACTGACTTTGCCACCTGCAGTAGCATAACTAGGAACTTGAATAGTAAAAAATCAAAAGGAGTGAAATTTTACAAAGTATAACTTTACATATGAAAACGTGCTGGCTGCTCCTGGAATAAAGAAACAAATTATTTATTTAGGCAAACTAATAATCAACCTGATAATTACTAAATATTGTAATCAGGTAGGACAAAATAAGTTCTAGCCAATACCAATAAGGGACCTTGCTCACCAGAGCTTACAAGCTAAGATTAAAAATTAAGACTCTAATTATCTAATTCACCCCCCTGTATGTGCTACATATAGCACATATAATAAGATGGTAGCACTGTTGTTACCATGCATCACTCTTCACTATTCTTTTTAGAAAATAAGAAACAAAAATAAATTTGGAGTTCCCTTGTACCAAATAAATCCCATTACTATTTTTGTAATTACTACTAAGTAGGCAAATATATAAAGATGACAGTATACATAATACTGTACAATAAGATAGGGACATGACAAAATAAACAACAAAAGCTACAAGGGAGAATAAGCACCATACTTACAAGAGTGATACACTAAAAATAAAATTCACCTTGCACTACTGCAGTCCATAATATAAAAGACAGAATACCTATTATAACCTACAGTTTATATTCTAAAAAAAATCAACAAATGTTTAAGAATAAGAACGTATTCTGAGATTTTATTTATTTTCTGGTCATCTCATCCAGTTTCTGTCTAAAGGCACCTATACGTGCCCCTTTCATCTTGGTACAGAGCACTGAGATGAGCTGTCACAAAAAGTGATTCAATGCTTTTGCACATAAGCTCCTAAACACATACTGAAAAAAAAAAAATACAGTATTTCGTCTAACATGTAAAACCTACAACTGTAAAATCTGTTAAGCATGACATTAATTACATTAGCGGCATTGAATTTATCTACAGATTTTTTTTTTTTTTTTTTTTTTTTTTTCAGAAGCAGTATGCTGGATACAAAAAAAAATATGGGTGAACTTTGTGTCGTAAATTACTTAAAACAAACAACTTTCTTTTTTCTACAGTTTAAATAACTTCTAACTCCCTCAGCTCATTCATGGCGCTATCTAGCTGAGGTACATATTTAAAGAATATAAAAAAAATAATGAATCGTGCCTTCAACACACACACTCACTCACTGCCAATACCATGTAGAACTTTGATGCTAAAGTCAATCGGTCACCATAGATGTATCAATCCCTAGCCTCTCCACGAAAGACACATACAATCATTCACTTAGGGATTCATTTCACACCTCATACAAAAAAAATCACACACACACACACATTTAACTCATATAAATATAAATCCTCCTAACAAATACTAATAACAAGTGTCACAAAATCAAAGATATGACACAGAAAGTTCTAATTGTATTTGTATGGAAGATACATACCATTTCCCTATTCATCATACACTATGCAGAATTCAGCATCAGTTACATACTTCTTACAATTCACTCATAGAACTAACACACAGGGTCCTTTCACACCAACGTTTTTACAACCACTACAGAATTATTCTAACCTAATATGGGAGATGATCAGTCTCCCTCACACATACAATATTCCCTAACAGTCTACAAAGATTACAAAGAAATTAACTTACATTTGTGAACATTCATTAACAAAATGTCATTATCTTCTGTTTTCTATATAGCAATACATTCACTCCACCTAGCAAAGTATGCATACACATGAACACAAATTCCTGACTATATATAAATATACAAATATTCACAGAATTATTAAAACTGACAGGTTAGTTAGTAATTACTTATGGACAGCAGTGCTCAGAGTAAAGCCAATAGGCACCGTACGCGCATACGTCTCCTTACCAAAATGCTTGTCTCAAGACACGAAAAACCGCCAAGCCCTGCTTGCCACGGCGATCAGGAATGTCTCAACCTGATCTTAACTCAGTTAGTACACAGACCATTATAACAGATACATATAAACACATACACTTATAGCACAAAGACAATACATACCTTTTAACTTTGTTAACAAATGGAGCTCCAAAACCTTTACCTTATTTACCTGTCAGGACTTGCCTCTCCTGACATTTCTAAACTCATGAGTATTATTTTACACCACAATTATTATGTTCAATAATATACAAAACAAAGGTACCTTTTTCTACTAGTAGCTACATATCAGTACTGTTTTTGTTTTTAACTTAGGCTTTCCAGGGGTCTGATAACCCCAAAGCCTCCTCCAGATTGATTGCCAATCCAGGATACCAACATGCATGTAAATTTAGGCAACTCAAGAACCTCTTCCAAATTGGACTTACCAGTCTAGGATACCAATTCTTCCAGAACTCTTGTAGGGCTAGCATACCAATCGAAAGTAAACCTCTTCTAGACCGATTTACTCGGTCTAGGATACCAACATGCATGTTAAAGGTAGGTTCTCCAGGGGTCAAAACATTTACCCCAAAACCTCGTCCAGACCTTTTGTAGGTCTAGGATACCAATCAAAATATACCTCTTCTAGACCGATTTACTCAGTCTAGGATACCAACATGCATGTTAAAGGTAGGTTCTCCAGGGGTCAAAACATTTACCCCAAAACCTCATCCAGACCTCTTGTAGGTCTAGGATACCAATCAAAATATACCTCTTCTAGACTGATTTACTCAGTCTAGGATACCAACATGCATGTTAAAGGTAGGTTCTCCAGGGGTCAAAACATTTACCCCAAAACCTCGTCCAGACCTCTTGTAGGTCTAGGATACCAATCAAAATATACCTCTTCTAGACTGATTTACTCAGTCTAGGATACCAACATGCATGTTAAAGGTAGGTTCTCCAGGGGTCAAAACATTTACCCCAAAACCTCGTCCAGACCTCTTGTAGGTCTAGGATACCAATCAAAATATACCTCTTCTAGACTGATTTACTCAGTCTAGGATACCAACATGCATGTTAAAGGTAGGTTCTCCAGGGGTCAAAACATTTACCCCAAAACCTCGTCCAGACCTCTTGTAGGTCTAGGATACCAATCAAAATATACCTCTTCTAGACTGATTTATTCAGTCTAGGATACCAACATGCATGTTAAAGGTAGGTTCACACAGAGAGTAGCTAGCCTTCTACAGGGGTACCCCTCTGGAAAAATGTTTCCATTTTTTTTTGTTTTTGTTTTTTTTGTTTTGTTACCCAGGGTATTTCATCCTGTACAATACATTTTAAGGCATTCACAGTTGAGAAAACCCAACCTACCATCACAAAGATCTGCCTGGTGGACAGCGATACCCCAACAACAACCACCTGCCCCTCCTAGCGCTAGCAAAACACGGCACAACACAATGCAGAACTAATAATAGGTGTCTGCTAACCTGATATAAATTGCGCAAAATTGTGTTGAGCTCAGTGCCTCACCAGCATGGAGTTAGGCAAGATCGGAGTTGAGGTTATGCTGTCCCCGTACGGGCCACCAAATGAAGTAGAATAGTAAAGTATCGAACCAGGCAGAACTTCAGCAATGCAGGTTTATTAACAGCTGATAACATACAGGTTTATGTTCAAAATATTACAATATACAGGTCTAATTTATACAGTTTCTTACAATGCATGCATATTAGATATAAATATTCTTATCCTCTAACCAAATTGAAAAGATTGTGAAGTGTTCTCACCTTGAACCAGAATGGGTCTTTACTGCCAATTCTTGGGAACCTCTCACCTGATAGGGACCAGCCTGATCTGCCGATGGTCTGGTCCCCTCACAGAGTTCTGGGTTCCAGCTCGACCAAGTTCTTGAGGGAAATTCACCTGAGACCACATTCTGGAACAAGTTAAGAAGTCTTCTCTGACTCGTACGAGGAGACAAGTTGTGGACAGATACTTGCCCATTGGTTCTGACCTCTATGACCCGTGCAATAGGGCAGCATACATAGAGTTCAGCCTTATGAGCTCCTATCTGACTTGTCTGTCTAACAATTGCAGAGCTTGCATTTATATACACTTTTACAAGTCTTATCTCAACTTATCTCTTACATATGATTGGTCGCTAAGATCTACATCAAAGTAACCAACCATAAATCTGACACCTGTTCTACAACCAGATAAACTTAATTATTCCCAAAATTCCTATATGTTCATTAAAGTGATTTATAACTGGTTTTGTCCAATTAAAAACACCTGTATAGAGACAGTCTGGCACCCAGCTGTGTTATCAGACTCTCCTTATCTTGATACTAGCTTCAAGGATTTGCAGATTTACAACTTTGAGACAATTAACTTTCAATAACCCCACCAGATGTTTTATATGTTTCACTATATGCATGTATTTTAACAGTTTTAATGAGGGCACAAGCAGACCTTTGTTTGACCCTGTCAAACTTAATTAATGTTCTGTACATAACTTTCCTGTATTCCACCTAATTATTTTAACCACCTGTTTTCTTATCTGTCTGAGAAAATTCTTCATAACTTGAATCTATTCTAATGAACTTTCATCCAGTAGACTTAATACATTTTCGAGAACACCTGTTTACAAGTACTTGTCATAAAGCAGAGGTCATTTAAAGTTCAACACTTAAAAATGAAGACTTTCTAAATCTGGAAAACACAGTATACATTATTAAAGATTAACAATTGTTGCTTTACTTATTGAATAATAATATTGATAAAACCACTACTATATAATAATATAAATAATAATAATAATAATTATCAATAAATATATGCAAATCAATATATACAATATGAAATACATTGGCTAATATGAGATTCCACAACAGTATTTAATGGCACTTGGCCTGACTAAGGGGAGAGTGTTCCTTGATCAGCCGTGGGGGCTCCCACATCTAGTGGAAGGATTTGGGACTTAGTCCAATTTATCTGAAGCCCAGTGAACGCCCCAAAGTCTGTGATGATACGAAGGGCGGTCTGGAGTTAGGGGCCTGAGTTGGAGAGGTAGAGGAGCATATCATCGGCATATAGGCTTATTACCTCCGTCATCTGACCACAGCGGAGGCCCCTGATGTCGGGATGACACAGAAGAGCTATCGTAAGGGGTTCTACAGCAAGGGCATAGAGCATAGGCGAGATTGGACAGCCCTGACGCGTACCACGCGATCGTGTGTCGCCAGGTGTCAGTGAGGGCAAATTCTGCGAGGAACTTGCCGAATCTGGTGATATTGGGTGTTGAAGGGGGAAGATTGGCAGGACTCAGTCTATCTAGTTGTGGGTGTATGACCATATTGAAGTCCCCCGCCCAGACCGCCGGCACCATGGGATAATGAGACATGAAGGCAACACCCTGTTGTAACATGGCAAATTGAAATGGAGGGGGAATGTAAAAGGCCATAAGAAGGACCTCAAGGCCTCCAATTGTAGCATGCAAAAATAACATCTGGCCCTGAGGGTCCGACTGCAAGGTGTGGAGCTGAAATTTCACTGTTTTGGCGATAAGGATTGCAATCCCACGGGAGTTGGATGTGTGCGGGACCTGGTATAGCCAACCCACCCATGGCTTTTTAAGGCAGAGCTGTTTTTGGCCTGTAAGGTGGGTTTCAACCAGGATAGAAATATCTGCTCGCTGGGATTTGAGATGGGAGAGTACTGCTGTTCGTTTAGCCCTCTCACTGAGGCCCCGAACATTCCAGGTTAAAATTTTAAGTGAAGCCATATCATGTGGGGGTGGATTAGTAAGTGCAGTCGGACTCTCAGGAAACGGCAAATAATGCAAAATAGGACCCGTATCTCAACACAATTTCTAACATAATATACAAGTGTACTGATTAACCAAGAGCTGTAGGACATGAATGGGGAGCCCCCCATCCACAACTGAGTACAGGAGAGAGTGCGTAGCAACCATACCCTGCGCTGAGGTATTGTGTGCCTGAGAGAGCAGACCAGAGCTGTCCGTGCCAGCTGCTTAAGTAGGGTTAGATTGTGCGCACGGCGTTTGTCATCATGAACATAAAAAAAACTAAAATAACAATACATAAGAAAACTAAAGTCAAACTAACTGCATAGACTCTGTACCAGCAAGGCAGATTCAACACACTGCAGTCCATCAGAGTGGAGTAGGCAGAGGCTGGACAGGGAAACTTTTGTAGGTTGGTAACGGTCAGTAGTGGCAAGTGGGCCACAGTCTCAGGGTGACCAACAAGGCCAGGGGGGCGATCAAGCTGAAAAGCGCACGGCAAGGCGGGAGAGGCAGTCAGTTTCCTGGGTTGCCGGTGTGAATAAGCCGCCCGAGACTTATAAAGTGGACATGTTGGCAATGAAACTGCAATGTCAGTTAATACGGTGAAAAAAAAGGGGAGCAAGAAGGCCATAGATTTCAGCTGGGGGCATTAAATAAAACAAAGTAGAATGTTTCAGTGTAAAGAGCCCCAACTCACGGTCTCCGTAGGCAGCAGGAAATGTCAGGCAGATTGTATGCGACGATCAGTAAACTTCAGGCAGCCGGAGACAGCTGCACGCGTGTGATGAGAGATTATGCAGGGCCCGGATTGGGCGCATCCCGCCACTCTAGCCAGGAGAGAACAGCCTGTGGGTCTTCGAAGAACTGCGCCTTACCATCACACACCACATGAAGGCGTGCTGGGAAAAGCATTGCGTATGTCAGGTGGTGGATGCGGAGCTGTCGCTTTGTCTCCGTAAAGCGCGCTCTTTTCTTTTGAACCTCTGCAGAGAAATACGGGTAAACCGCCACAGTCAGGTTGCTCAGGGGGATATTTCCTCTTTCACGTGTGAGCCGAAGGATCGCATCCCGATCCCCATAGTTCAAAAACTTGGCAATAAAAGTTCTCGGCGGGGCACCTACGGGCGGAGGTTTCGCAGCAAGGCGGTGGGCGCACTCCACAACAAACATAGAGGAAAATACCTCTCTGCCAAAGGTCTTTATGAGCAGATTCTCCAAGTAGGTGGGGGGGTCAGCACCCTCTGCCCTCTCAGGGAGTCCCACAAAGCGGAGATTGCAAAAGAACCATATTCAATTGGTGCTGTAGCTGCTCGGTGGTGATCTGTAATGGATGCAGGTCCTCCTCCACGTGGTCAACGCGGCGCTCCCCCTCGGTCACCCTCTCACAGAGCTTGTGGACATCCTGTCGGATTAGGGAGATGTCAATTTTCACCTCCTCAATCCTGGAGGTAAGGGTGGATTGGCAGAGAGCTATAGCCTCCAAGACTCTGGCTGTGTCTCCGGAGGCCTGATCGTCAGGTGCAGGAGACTGAGCTGCGCCATCTTCCTCTCCCGGGTCTCGATCGTCATGGCGTTATTGAGCCAGTTTCGCCGCCGCTCCGGACCGCTTTGAAGGAGACATGTCGGTCGCTAGTTGGGCAGGCGAGCCGGGTCTTGCAGGCATCTTTTGGCAGATATTATAGCCCCAAGGATCGCTATTCAGGATATGTCTCGAGCGGAGCACTCACGCAGCACGTCCTACCCCATGCAGCTCCAGACCACGCCCCCAAGGATGGGTACTCTTACCGAATCTGGTGGACTCCCCTGTCAGCGACATGGAGTCAATTAAGACAATGATAAGGTGCAGCGCTCAAAAAAACAATTAAAATAAAATAAAATAAAACAGTCCTGTTGTAATGCTCAAATGTCCAAAGATAAAGTGAGTCTCCTTCACACGTGACAGCATGCCAAAAAATAGTGAATAATGAATGGTGCCCAACACCGGTGAACGAAATGGCCTCTCACCTATTAAACAGGTTAAAAAAGCGTTCCCAGAAGGGGTCAATCAGCAGGAGCTCCAAATTCAGATGCTAATCCATCAGGAATCATACTGAGGATATCAATCTCAAGGGCTCTCGGATTAAGGCTGTAGGCGGGGATGGCTCACACATAGCGTATATAATGCAAAAAAGAAGGAACAGGAATAGTGCTCTCTGTATACTCCAATTTATTAATAAAAGTGATTAAAAACAGACTTACAAAGGTGGCACTTCACAAGTGCAAGATGTACACAGCATAAAGTTCCGTATCGAGACGGAGTGGAGCATGCGCGGTAGCAGCGGGTGACGTCACGTCGTTACGTTTCTGGACGCGTTGCGTCCCAGTGGGCGGGGACTTCTTCAGCAGATGACGTGACGACGAGACTACGTGGGCACCCGCGCTATAAAGAGGTGAGTTGCTATGGCGACTATAGACGCTTCACAACAGAGGGAATACCGGAAGTGTCCCCTGGTATTATAAACGGGGAAAAACGGAAACCACTCCGTACAAGCTAACCGCTATGATTCATCTTAAAGGTCATTAACAATAATTTACAAATAACAAATATAAAACAAGGCAATCATATGGATACCCGATATAATATTTTGATAAAAAATATATTGATAAAAAATATATATGAAAACCACAATAAAAAATATTCAAATTAACCATTTTCAAAATGACAATACCCAATTTGAAAAATGTCAGAACGAAAAATTCCGTCAGACCGCTGTTACCGACTGCTCCAAAACAATTAACATACAGAATATAAAATTATAAAATTTATCGATCAGAGATAAAACAATTAGTATCGAACTCTATGTTTAACCCTTCGGGGCACATTACTCTTGTCTCATATTGTGGTTTTCATATATATTTTTTATCAATATATTTTTTATCAAAATATTATATCGGGTATCCATATGATTGCCTTGTTTTATATTTGTTATTTGTAAATTATTGTTAATGACCTTTAAGATGAATCATAGCGGTTAGCTTGTACGGAGTGGTTTCCGTTTTTCCCCGTTTATAATACCAGGGGACACTTCCGGTATTCCCTCTGTTGTGAAGCGTCTATAGTCGCCATAGCAACTCACCTCTTTATAGCGCGGGTGCCCACGTAGTCTCGTCGTCACGTCATCTGCTGAAGAAGTCCCTGCCCACTGGGACGCAACGCGTCCAGAAACGTAACGACGTGACGTCACCCGCTGCTACCGCGCATGCTCCACTCCGTCTCGATACGGAACTTTATGCTGTGTACATCTTGCACTTGTGAAGTGCCACCTTTGTAAGTCTGTTTTTAATCACTTTTATTAATAAATTGGAGTATACAGAGAGCACTATTCCTGTTCCTTCTTTTTTGCATTATATACGCTATGTGTGAGCCATCCCCGCCTACAGCCTTAATCCGAGAGCCCTTGAGATTGATATCCTCAGTATGATTCCTGATGGATTAGCATCTGAATTTGGAGCTCCTGCTGATTGACCCCTTCTGGGAACGCTTTTTTAACCTGTTTAATAGGTGAGAGGCCATTTCGTTCACCGGTGTTGGGCACCATTCATTATTCACTATTTTTTGGCATGCTGTCACGTGTGAAGGAGACTCACTTTATCTTTGGACATTTGAGCATTACAACAGGACTGTTTTATTTTATTTTATTTTATTTTAATTGTTTTTTTGAGCGCTGCACCTTATTTTGTATATTTTTCCTAAGGGATTTGAGTTTGTTGACCCTGGTGTACAGCTGCTTTTTAATTTTATGCATATATGCGCTGATTTATTCTACCTTCTTTTTCTGTGATTACAACTATCATTAATCTAGCTGCAGTATGGAAGTTTTTAGTTATTTTGATAAAAGGGAAATCAAGCTAAATGAAGTATTCTCTAAGAACCCCACGCCTGAATCCCATAATGACCTGCCTCACACATTTAGAAAATTAGGTCATATTTATGAGAAAAAAATTAAAGCATGGTGGGATATTACATCATTTGAACAATATTTGACAGCTAGACTTATTCCGAGACGTCTAAGGTGGGATTTACCCCCCAACGATGGTCTTACGGATATACAGTCTATGTCAGAATGGAGTGATTTTTTTGTTAAAAGAGGCTTTGAGTTGCTTGAATTTCTTTTGATACGCAAGAGAAAGAGAATGACGGCTCTTGACTCACAAATCAATGAAATCACCCGTAATATTGAACCTTTGAAGGATAGTGAAGAATTTATACGATTGTCAGGAGAGCTTAAAAATAAACTCATGAAATGGGATCTTGAATCTCAGAACAAAAAGAAGAAAAAATTTATTAGGGATTTTGATGATTTCAACGGTGGGGTTATTTTTAAATGGCAAAATACCCCCATAGTAGAGGACACTGTTCAACCTACTCAGATTGGTCAATCCAATACTAGAGCTACACATTTGAATACTCCTCGTGCTAACCCTATATACGAATATGATTCTCCCCGCCCTAATGAATCCCAAGCCCCTCCCACTGAGAATAGGTTCAAGAAATTTAATAATAAAAGAGGGAAAAACATGAGAGGTAAAGGTAGGGGAGGAGGTCCCCAAGCCCATACCCGAGACATGAACCATTCTAGAGGTACCTATCAATATCACCCTCCTCCTCATAGGGATGAGTATTCTTCTCATAATGATAGGAGAGATGATTGGGACAGGGGGAATTCCTATCAATTTCATGATAGATCTATCCCTATACAGAATAGATATGCTCCACTCGCTGAACATACACCATATGACCGTAATGATTTTTTAGATCAAAGGGGGGAACAGAGGAACCCCCCTCCGCAATACCAGGCAGCTCAAGGGGATTATTGGAGACAGCGTGTTCCATACACACCTCCAAACCCCGGTCCCCCCCGAAAGCGAAAACAAAGAGAGGAAGGAGAGGGGGGAAGCGAGTACAAAAAGCCCAGACCGTAACAGGTAAAGGAATTTACAACCTCAGTCATGTTGTTTTGAACGAAGATGAAATCAGGGTTCTTGACAGAGGTCTTAAATTCGCTCCTATAAAAAATCTTAATAAGTTCAATACTTATGTTAACATTCAAAAGTTTGTAAGAACTCTCAACATGAAAAGATATTTTCTATCGCACCCTTCTCAGGGATCTAAACCAGTGGCACAGAATTATTCGTCTCTTCGAAATAGGTCTACTTTCAATCCCCAGATTTCCGATAACAAACATTTGGAAGTTTTTAAAAATATGGTTTCCAATGACCTAGATAAACTACAGGTGAAAAGAGTGTCTGACCCTCTGTCTATTAAGCGGGGCATAAAATCTCTGACGGACCGCAAAGATATTGTTATTCGCCCTGCGGATAAGGGTGGTGGGTTAGTCATTCTTAGTAAAGAATATTATCAGAATGAAATGAGTCGTTTGTTATCAGATCAGGATACTTATCAAGTTTTGAATAGGGATCCTATGCTCTCTTTTAAGGATGAATTGCATAATAATATTGAAGATGGTAAGGACCGTAGGATCCTTAACAAAAAGGAAGCTTTGTATTTAGATCCTTTATTCTGTAGAACACCTGTTATTTATTTTTTACCAAAAATACACAAAGATGCTGTTAGACCTCCAGGGAGACCCATTGTCAATGGGATCGACTCTGTTTCTGCGCGATTAGGACAGTACATTGATTTCTTTTTACAACCTTTAGTCATGCAAACTCCGGCATTTTTGAAGGACACAAAACATATCATTCAAATTCTAGACACCTTGAAGTGCTCCTCATCCACCTTCTTAGTTACAGCGGATGTAAGTTCCCTGTACACCATCATTGGCCATCAGGATGCTATGGCTTCGGTGGAATGGGCTCTGACTACATCTTCCCTATCGGGTGGGCATCAGGAGTTCCTTTTAAGCTGTTTAGATTTTTGTCTCACAAGGAACTACTTTTGGTACAATAGAGAATTCTATTTACAAACCAGGGGTGTAGCGATGGGAGCTCGCTTCGCTCCCAGTGTGGCTAATATTTTCATGTCCCACTGGGAAAATGAGGCAGTGTTCCTCATCGCCCCCCTGAGTTAGTGTGTTATAGAAGATTCATAGACGATCTTATCCTGGTTTGGAATGGTGATAGATCAGGATTGAATGACTTTATTGAATCACTCAAAAATAACACTAAGAATATTTCTCTAACATGGACCATTAGTTCAGAAAAAGTTGTATTTCTAGATTTGTCCATTAGTATTGAGCATGACCAGTTTTATTCTTACTAATTATTTTAAACCAACAGATCGCAATTCGTATATTCCCCTGGGGAGTTGTCATCACAGCTCTTGGCTGTGTAACATCCCCAGGGGACAATACATTAGGTTGCGCCGTAATTGTACTACTCTGAACGACTTTGTAAATCAATCCCAAGTTCTCACGTCTAGGTTTGAACAAAAGGGTTACAATAGATCCATCCTTGATAAAGAGGTCTCCAGAGTTATGTCATTGGATAGGAAAGAACTTATTGTTGGGTCCGGGAAGGTTCCACCAATGATCAACACAATTTTAAAATGGTGTTGGATTATAATATCCAATACCGTAAGTTCGAGAGAATAATTCAAAAAAACTGGGCAATACTAAAGCAGGATAGAGTTTTGGGCCCTGTACTTCCTGACAGGCCGCAATTTATTTACAAAAAGCCCCCACACTAAGGGACCGGTTGGCCCCTGGAGTTCTAGATCCGCCCATACCCACATCAGACAGGCTTTTTTCCTTCTTAGGGGGTTTCTATGCCTGCGGTCGGTGTGTACCTTGTAAACATGCCAAAGGGAATACCAAAAAGAGAAAAAAATTCCTGGCCTCAGCTACCAACCGAGAGTATGAGATCAAACAATTGATCACATGCGATACGGTTGGAGTTGTCTACATGCTGGAGTGCAGTTGTGGACTCCAGTATGTTGGCAGAACCTCAAGACCTTTACACGTTAGACTGGCTGAACATGTCAACAACATCAAAAAAGGCCTCAAGACCCATAACGTGTCTAGACATTTCAAGGCCTTTCATGAACAGAATCCGAGGGGTCTGAAGTTTTGGGGCATTGAGAGGGTCAATAAACATTGGCGAGGGGGCAATTTCATAAGACAATTAAGTAAAAGAGAATCCTATTGGATATATGAGACAAGAGTAATGTGCCCCGAAGGGTTAAACATAGAGTTCGATACTAATTGTTTTATCTC